>JAUDYJ010000003.1:211897551-212332162 GCA_030761175.1 Masticophis lateralis | reverse complement strand
AGGGAAGGGAAAAAGAAAGGAAGAAGGAAAGGAAAGGGTTGGTAGGGTGGCTATGATATCCTAGGTGGCTATGAAAGTTGCACCTTAAAAAAATCAAAGACAGGAAGACAATCGTTTGAGTTGGGGTGCTGGAGAAGGCGCCTTGGACACCAAGGGGACTAACAAGGACACAAACGTGGAACACGTAACACCAGACAGGTGCCTGGAAGGCAAACCCACAAAAGCTGCATCTCACTTATTTTGGCCCTGTCATCTGGGGGAGAATTGATTGTGGAAAGCAATTGCATTGGGAAGAATCCGCGATTAAATGGACTGGGTCAACCACCGTAGTCGATTGTGGCACCTTCCTTGGCCACTTCGCCTTTTAATTTGTATATTTGTATACAGTGAGGCGTAGCTAGGGTGGACGTAGCTTCCTCTGTTCCAATACATACATACAACAGTTGTGAAAGTTGGACTTTAAGAAAGCAAGACAGGAAGAAAAGGGACTCATTCTGAGCTGGGGTGCTGGAGAAGGCATCTGTGTTCCTTGGAGAACAAAAGGGACTGACTAGGTGGCTCAGTGGCTAAAGACACTGAGCTTGTCGATCAGAAAGGTTGGCAGTTCGGCGGTTCGAATCCCTAGTACAGATCTCCTGCACAAGTAGGGGGTTGGACTAGATGACCTCCAAGGTCCCTTCCTGCTCTGTTATGGTTAACAAGCAGCTATGGAGCATATAACACCAAACATGCCAGACAAGGAACAATGGATGGAAACTGATCAAGGAGAGATTCAACCACATTTCAATTTCTTATTTGATTAATATTGATACCTATTTCATCATTTTTATTTATTTATTTATTTTTAAATTCGATTTATATGCCGCCCTTCTCCAGAGACTCAGGGCGGCTTACAAGGCGTTAAGCAATAGCCTTTATACTTTTGTATATTTTATACAAAGTCAGCTTATTGCCCCCACAAACTGGGTCCTCAATTGACCTACCTTAGAAAGGATGGAAGGCTGAGTCAACCTCGAGCCTGGTGAGATTCGAATTTACAGTAATTGCAGACAGCTGGTGTTAATTACAATTCATTAATCTGCTGAGCTATCCAGGGTTTGTGTACATTTTTATAATAATCTCACCTTTTCTCTTTTAACCCCCCCACTCCCCTTTTTCCTTTTACCTAGGCATGAGAATAGAGATAAATAGAAAATTGGAGCTGTCAAACATCATTCTAGACTGAACTGAAAAGGGAAACAACAAGAGAGAAGGGAAGGAGTAGAGAGAGTAGAGTGAGAGGAAGGGAGAAGAGAAGAGAGGAGAGGGAGAGAGAGAGAGAAGAAAGGGAAAAGGAGAGGAAGAAAAGGGAGGGGAAAGAGGAGTAGGAGAGAAGGTTAGAAGGGGGGAAGAAGAGAGGAGTGGGGGAAGGGAAGGGGAAGCAGGAAAGAGAAGGAGAGGAAGAACGAAGAAAGTAGGAGGAGAGAGAGGAAGGAAGAGAAGGGGAGGAGAAGAAGAAAGGATGTAGCAAAATATAGAAGGGTAAATGGTAAAAGAGCAACCCCCAATAAGCAAAAATTGAAAGTTAAGACGAATGGAAAATGGTGGATAAATGACTGTACATGTAAATACGTGTATGAGAAATAAAAATAAAAACTTTTTTGGGGGGGAAAAAGAAGGAGAGATTCAACCAGTGGTGAAATCTGAATCGGTTTGCAACCTGTTCGCTGGCTACACATGTGAAGTTCGCACCAAAAGGAGGCTTGAGAAGGTAAGTAGAACAGCAGTGTGTGTGTGTGTGTGTGTGGCGGGGTGGGGGTGGGGTGGGGAATCAGCTGTGGTGTGCGATCTTGGGAACCTTTTTAAAAAGTTTTTTAAAGCTTTTTTTACTACCGGTTCGGGCGAATCGGCCCAAACTGGTAGCATTTCACCCCTGGGTTCAACCTGGAAATAAGGAGAAATTTTCTGAGAGTGAGAACCATCAACCGATGGAACAGAAGTTGCCTTCAGAAGTTGTGGGAGCTTCATCCCTGGAGGCTTTCAAGAAGGGACTGGACTACCATCTGTCAGAAAAGGTGTAGGGTCTCCTGGTTGGGGACAGGGGGTTGGACTAGATGACCTCCAAGGTCCCTTTCAACTCTGTTATTCTGAGTTTTCCCAGAAGCAGTTTTGATCTGTTAATCTGTTATTCTGTCACTGGAAGACAAAAAAAAAAAAATCCCAAAACCATGACTTCACTTATTTTGGACATATGATGCAGGGGAATTCTCTGGAGAAAGCAATTTTGTTGGGAAGAGTTAGTGGTTAAAAAGGCAGCCAGGTGGCCAAAGAACTCGGTGGCTGGACACTGTCAAAGCTGACACCGGCCAGAGCATCGGAAAATTCAAAGCAGCAGCTCAAGATCGGGAGGCGTGGAGAGAGACCACCTGGCCTACAGAATCAGCAGGAGTCAGTCACGTCTGAATGGATAGCATCATTTTTAGAAAGATAGAATAACAAGAGTTGGAAGGGACCTTGGAGGTCTTCTAGTCCAACCCCCTGCCCAGGCAGGAAACCCTACACCACTTCAGACAAATGGGTATCCAATCTCTTCTTATAAACTTCCAATGTTGGAACATTCACAACTTCTGGAGGCAAGTAGTTCCACTGATTCATTGTTCTCACTGTCAGGAAATTTCTCCTGAGTTCTAAATTGCTTTTCTCCTTGATTAGTTTCCACCCATGGCTTCTTGTCCTGCCTTCAGGTGCTTTGGAGAATAGCTTGACTCCCTCTTCTTTGGGGCAGCCCCTGAGATATTGGAAGACTGCTCTCATGTCTCCCCTCGTTCTTCTTTTCATTAAACTAGACATACCCAGTTCCTGCAACCGTTCTTCATATGTTTTAGCCTCCAGTCCCCTCATCCTCTTTGTTGCTCTTCTCTGCACTCTTTCCAGAGTCTCCACATCTATTTTACATCGTGGCGACCAAAACTGGATGCAATATTCCAAGTGTGGCCTTACCAAGGCATTATAAAGTGGTATCAACACTTCACATGATCTTGATTCTATCCCTCTGTTGATGCAGCCTAGAACTGTGTTGGCTTTTTTGGCAGTTGCTGCACACGGCAGGCTCATATTTAAGTGATTGTCCACTAAGACTCCAAGATCCCTCTCACAGTTACTACTATTGAGCAAGGTACCACATATACAGTACCTGTGCATTTTGTTTTTCTTGCCTAAATATAGAACCTGATTTTTTTCGCCTTTGAATTTCATCATCTTTTTACCCTTCGGAGGAGGTAGGGAGTGGGGTTGGGGGGAGGCTCCAGGTGGCCCTTTCAAGGAGGAAGAACCTTTTGGGGACCCCCATGGCTCAGGAGAGAGACTTGTGGACCTGCCCAGGATTGAGGAGGTGCTTTGGGGGGGGGGGGAGTGATCAGGCAGGGCTGAATTTCCCTAAGCTCGGTCCACCAGTAACATTTCCACTCCAAATTTAAGCAAAGAAACCGTTTTACAAAGGAGAAAAAGCAGGAGAAATTCTCCGTGGAGGAGAAACAGGCACGCATGGGTTGGGTAGCCAAAATTCCAACAGTGGCAGGAAAATGCAGGTACCGTCTGCGGGATAAGAGAGTCCAGGTTTCAAAAACGACCTTCCGACAGGAGAGATGCCCACCAAGCAGGGATGCCAGGACCCTCTTCCGCCTGGATGACCCAACATCCATCTAGATATCCCAAGTGGAACCCGGCTCCCTGCGGTGAGGGAAGAGGGTCCTTTAAGCAGCCAGAGCTCTGGCATGGATGGCGCAGTGCGCAAGGAGAAGCAGACTCCAGAGGAGCATTGAGTCCTAATGAGTTCTCAGCAGGAAAATCCTTCAAAGCGGCCCTGGGGTGGCGAGGCTCAAGTCAGCAGAGAGAGAGGGGGGAAGGGGCTCACCTGCCCAGGTAGGCAGAGGCAGGAGACTGGGCAGGCTTTGTACGGAGAGAGGGGAGCATCTCTGCACCACAAGGTCCCATGCTCCGGGGCCCCTGCCGTCCAGTCCCGTTACTCCCTTGCTACACCATCCCTAAACGGCAGGGCACAACAAACGCAATTCTGTCCCAAGCTTCGGGTTGGTGGTCTCCCGCTTTCCTCTTTTGCTCGGTACCGTGTCTCCCCCTCCCCCACTCCCCAGTTCAGACCCCGAGCGCTGTCAGGGATCCGGAGCTGGTGATTTTCTTGAATCGGTTGGCAGCACAAACGCCAATGAAGTTTTTCTGTTGGAAGGAAACAGGACAATGAGAACCAGAAGAAGAGAATATCGGTAGCTCAGGTTATCTGCCAGTGATGGCTAATCTTTTTGCCGTCATGTGCCAAAAGCAGGGGCAATGGGAGGGGTGTCGCATTCAATACCCCCCTGTAGCCCCCCACTTTTGGCATGCGACGGCAAAAAGATTACTGGTGGGCCTGGTAGGCCCATTTTTTGCCCTCCCCAGGCTCCAGGGGCTTTCTTGGCCTCCTCCAACCCCCCGGAAGCCCTCCAGAGGCCAGAAATGGCCCATTTCCCAACTTCCAGTGGACCCAGAAGGGCCGAAAATCAGCTGGCCGGCACGCACACACACACGCTGGAGTTGAGCTAGGGAAACTCTCGCATGTCCACAGATACGACTCCACGTGCCACCTGTGGGCCATCATGGTTACATGCTCTCGGAGCTTGGTTATTTCTTGGAGACATTTCATGACCCATCTAGGTAGCATCATCAGGGCTAGAATGGAGGGAGGTTTGAGGAGGAGGAATGGGAGGAGGAGGAGGAGGAGAACTACCCGATCCTTTTTGAGTTTGTTTTCTTGCAGACATCTTATGACCCAACTAGGGAACATCATCAGGGCTAGAAGGGAATGAAGTTTGCTCTTTGTTTATGTGTCTGTGGCTTGCAATCCAGCAGTAAACAATCAATACCCCAATCAAGCAAACTACCAACTCAGGCAAACAATCAAACAGTGAACAGCAGCCTTGTTAGGAAATGGTCATTGTCTAACCAGTTGGCCAGGTAATATATATAAGCCAACATTATATGTTTATAGTATGAATATGTAGAATACAGCTTTAAGAGTATTGCTGATTGGATGAGCTCTGTAGCAACTGTATTTAAGGAGAGCTTGATTGTGGTCAGTGTGGACATTACACCATATTGTTCCCTGCTGCTATGTTGTAGGTATCTTGGTCTCTTTACATGGTCGATTTGATCATGGTTTATTTATTACTGCTTTTACGAACTGTTTTTTTATTGTTCGTGAATGATTCATGTCTTGTTCTACGAATCGGTAAGAAGTTTTGTATCTCTGGATCGATTATGCATGGATTGGTAAAAGGACTATGAATTTGCTTTGCTCTATAAGTAAACTCCTTTAAAAACCAGTTTGTATGCCGTTTGTTCACAACTTACTCTCAGCACCGTTTCCGTGCGCAAAGACTCTATGCGCTGCTTCATAACCGGTCCTGGTTAACTCACAACTATATCCTTAACAAGCCTCATCAAGGAACCAGCGAGAAGAAGACCAGACACACAGGGCAAGCCACGTAAAAGGCATAAAAAGGAGAGCAAACACCCCTCACTTCCAGCATTGATGGTGTTACCTAGTTGGGTCAACAAACGCCTGCAAGCCAACAAACAAGCTCAGAGACTATCAAGGACCCCCCAGGTCAATAAGAATCCAGGCATAGCTAGAAAAACTTACGAGATCGCCTTCTGCTACCGATGGCCTCCCACCGGCCAGTACACTCGCACAGAGAGGGCCTCCTCAGGGTACCGTCGGTCAAATTATTTCAACTGGGGATCCCCAGGGGGAGAGCCTTCTCTCCCGCCCTCTGGAATGAATTGCCCCCGGAGATACGGAGGATCCCCGACCTCCGTACCTTTCGCCATGCCCTTAAAGGAGCCTGTGTAGCGTAGGGGGCTAATGCCTCCTACTAAAGGCAGCAATTAACATCCAGCTGCCTGTAATTTCTGTGAGTTCAATCCTAGCCAGGCTCAAGGTCGACTCAGCCTCCCATCCTTTCTAAGGTAGGTCAATTGAGGACCCAGTTTGTGGGGGCAATAAGCTGACTTTGTATAAATATACAAAAGTATGAAGGCTATTGCTTATCGCATTGTAAGCCGCCCTGAGTCTCCGGAGAAGGGCAGCATATAAATAAAAATAATAAATAAATAAATAAATAAATAAATAAATAAATAAATAAAACTCTACTATTCCAACAGGCTGGGCTGACGAAATAAGTGCAATTTTTAATTCGCTATTTTATTTTCGGAGTTTTTAACAAACTTGGGCCAAATTATTTAATACTTTTTAAACTTTTTTTAAATTCATGGCGCATGCATGGTGTTTTTACTTCGGCTGTACACCGCCCTGAGTCCTGCGGGAGAAGGGCGGTATCAAAATGTAATTAAATAAATAATTAAATAAATAATAATTTTTTTTAAAAAATCAGATTACATCCCCCAAAAACCCTGCTTTCCAAGGAGAACTTCCAACGGAATCTCGGGGGGTGGGGGGGAGGCAGGCGGTGAAGGAGCATCCAAGAACACGAACGAATTCTGCAAATGGCGACTTGGCATTTTTAAAATCTACTTGGCAGATATTTTTTTTCTCATATTTTTTTCTGCTGCTCTGAGGGAGGAAGAGGGGAGCTGGCTTGGCCTTGAGTTTTGGGAGTTTATCCAGGGAGAGAATTTAGACCGAACGATGTGCTTATACTTCTGCTCGACTTACGCCCGTTTTATTTTAGTGACTGTCCAAAGTTACAATGGCATTGAAAAAAGTGTCTCGGGACCTTTTTCCACACTTAACGACCATTGCAGCCTTTCCCCGTGGTCCGAATTCAGACGCTCAGCAACTGGCATGGACTTATGACGGTTGCAGTGTCCTGGGGTTATCTGATCTCCTTTTGTGACCTCACAGTCCATGGGGTAGCCAGATTCGCTTAACGGCCGTATGACTGACTTGACAACCGCAGCGACTCGCTTAACAACAGGAGCAAAGGAAGGTTGTAAGATGGCGCAACGTTCTCTGGACAACTGTCGGGCTTAGCAACGGAAGTTTTAGGCTCAATTGTCATCGTAAGTAGAGGACCGTCTGGATCAAAATTTGGTTGTTGAGTGGGACAGGAAGCCCTGGGGCCTGGTGAGTGGGAGTGGGGTGGGGGGATCATTGCTGTGGATTTCTTTTCGGGGCCATTTTTGATGGCCGGGATTAAACTTTTTTGGGAAGCCTATTTAATAAGTTTGTGTGAAAGACGATCTAATTGGGTACAAAATCCAGAAATGAAGGATGAAGTTGGAGGTAATATTTTTGGACCCGGGAGGCAAAATTGGAACCGTTTTCACTTGTGCTCAACCCAAAATTCCTTTCTGGGGTCAGATGATGCAGAGAGCGTCGGTCCTTGCCAAATTCACATCAAAATTTGGCTGCGCAAAAAGCACTTGTTGGCCACCACTCCAAGGTCATCGAGGAGGGCCACTCATCCAGCCTCCAAGGAAATTCACATTTGCAAAACCTTACTTATAAAATAAGCAGTCAGCAAACATAGGGGTGTTTAATGATGTTTCTTAACTTTGGCGGCTTCAAGATATCTGGACTTCAACTCCCAGAATCCCCAAAGCTGCAGGAATTGGCTTGAAGTCCCAGAATTCCCTGGCCAACATGGGTGGATTTCAAATCCCAGAATTCCCCTGGCCAGCATGGGTGGACTTCAAGTCCCAGAATTCCCCTGGCCAGCATGGGTGGACTTCAAGTCCCAGAATTCCCCTGGCCAGCATGGGTGGACTTCAAATCCCAGAATTCCCCTGGCTAGCATGGGTGGACTTCCACTCCCAGAATCCTCCAGCCAGTAGGTGTTAATTTCAACCCCCAGAATCCTCTAGCCAGCATGAATCCCCAGGCCAGCATGGAGGGACTTCAACTCCCAGAATTCCTCAGTCAGCATGGTTGGAGCTCAACACCCAGAATCCCCTGGCCATCACAGGTAAACAACAACTCCCAGAATCCCCTTGATAGCTACCATAGATGGATTTAACTCCCAGAAATCCCCAGCTAGTGTAGACACAACAACTCCCATAATCCCCTGGCCAGCATTGATAGACCGCAACTCCCAGAATTCCTCAGCTAACATGGATGGAGTTCAGCTCCCAGAATTCCCCAGAGAAGCACGAAGGGAATCAACTTCCAGAATCTTCTAGAAAACCTGAGTGGGCTTCCACTCCCAGGATTCCCCAAACAGGAAGTTGGCTGAGGAATTCTGGGAACTGAAGTCCAACCATGGTGCCTGGGGAATTCTGGGATTTGAAGTCCACCTATCTTTAGGTTCTCAAGGTGGGGAAACGCTGATTTATAGTACATAATGAGTGTACAGATGCCTTTCTAAGGGCAGTCACTCTGCTTCACTACAGAGACCGATGCAAAGTCCATTCCTGAATTCATTTTCCCAGAATGCCCCTCGGTTATAGCAAAAGTGAAACCGAAAGGAAGAAATTTAGGAGCAATTTTTTTTAAAAAAAAGGCAAACCTGGATGAAACAACAGCCTTTGAGTCAAACCAGACAAGAGGGCACCTCAAGGGTTGCAAATGTAGGTAGTCCTCAACCTACAACAGTTCGTTTAGTGACCGTTCGAAGTTACGACGGCACTGAAAAAAAGGGACTCAGGGCCATTTTTCACCCGTACAACCATGGCAGCATTGCCGTGGTCATATGGTGATTTACATTCGGATGCTTGAAAACTGGCTCATATTTATGACGGTCGCAGTGTCCCCGGGTTATGTCATCTCCTTTTGCGACCGTCTGACAAGCAAAGTCAATAGGGAAGTCGGATTCACTTAATAACTGTATTCCTAACTTAAAAACTGCACCAATTCGCTTAACAACCGGTGCCAAGAAAAGTCGTAAAACGAGGCAAAAACCCACTTAACCAATTTTTCACTTTGCGACTTCAATTTGGGGCTCAAATTTGGTGGTCGTAAATCGAGGACTACTTGTAAAAAGCAGTGGGAGGGTCAATTCGCCTCCGCATGGCCGCCATCTTGACTTTTCTGACCACTCCGCATATATACCCACTCCACAAAGCATCCGCAGCGGGCCAGCCGGACCCCCTCTGCCCCTCCCAAACGGCCATTACCTTCCAGCGACGTCGCATGACGTATTTCCGGAGCAGAACCTGAGATTTGAGGCGACGGTTGACTCGCTTCGCTTTTTCGGCCAGGTTGTTGAGCCAGGGGTGCTCGAGGCACTGGGCTGCACTCATCCTCCCACTGGGAGAAAGGGAGGAAAGAGAGGAGGAAGAAAAGAAGACATTAGAGGGTAGTTCTCGACTTACGACGGTTCGTTTAGTGGCCGCTCAAAGCACTGAAAAAGGGACCGTTTCTCAGAGCTGCCAACTTTGCAGCGTCCCCATGATCAAGGGATCAAAACTGTAGTGCTTGGCAACTGGCATGTACTTAAGACGGTTGCCGTGTCCGAGGGTCGTGAGGTCACATTTTGTGACCTGACAAGCAAAGTCGATGGGGGAGCCAAATTCACTTAACAAACTCGTTTGTAACTTATCAAAGGCAGTGATTCACTTAATAACTTAGCTGGAAAGGTCGTAGAATGGGGCACCATCCACCTCAGGCATGAAATTCAGCTGGGTGACTTTGGGTCAATCACTAGGAGACTGTGAGTTCTAGTTCCACCTCAGGCATGAAATTCAGCTGGGTGACTTTGGGCCAATCACTAGGAGATTGTGAGTTCTAGTTCCACCTCAGGCATGAAATTCAACTGGGTGACTTTGGGTCAATCACTAGGAGACTGTGAGTTCTAGTTCCACCTCAGGCATGAAATTCAACTGAGTGACTTTGGGCCAATCACTAGGAGACTGTGAGTTCTAGTTCTACCTCAGGCACGAAATTCAGCTGGGTGACTTTGGGCCAATCACTAGGAGACTGTGAGTTCTAGTTCCACCTCAGGCACGAAATTCAACTGGGTGACTTTGGGTCAATCACTAGGAGACTGTGAGTTCTAGTTCCACCTCAGGCATGAAATTCAACTGAGTGACTTTGGGCCAATCACTAGGAGACTGTGAGTTCTAGTTCCACCTCAGGCATGAAATTCAATTGGGTGACTTTGGGTCAAACACTAGGAGACTGTGAGTTCTAGTTCCACCTCAGGCATTAAATTCAGCTGTGATTTTGGGTCAATCACCAGGAGACTGTGAGTTCTAGTTCCACCTCAGGCATGAAATTCAGCTGGGTGACTTTGGGCCAATCACTAGGAGACTGTGAGTTCTAGTTCCACCTCAGGCATGAAATTCAGCTGTGATTTTGGGCCAATCACCAGGAGACAGTGAGTTCTAGTCCCACTTCAGGCATGAACCATCTGGGTGACTCTGGGTCAATCACCAGGAGACAGTGAGTTCTAGCCCCGCCTTAGGAACATAAACTAGGTGGGTGACTTTGGGTAAATCACCAGGAGATTGTGAGTTCTAGTCCCATTTTAAACATGAAATTCAGCTGGGTGACTTTGGGCCAATCACTAGGAGATGGTGAGTTTTAGTACCACCTCAGGCATGAAAGCCGGCTAGGTGACTGTGGACCAATCACCAGGAGACTGAGTTCTAATCCCACCTCAGACATGAACCAGCTGGGTGACTTTGGGCCAGTCCCTCTCTCTCGGCCCAACCCATTTCACATGCTGACTGGGGAATTCTGGGAGTTGAAGTCCGCCAGTCTTAAAGTTGCCAAGGCTGGAGACCCTTGTTCTAAGACCCCTGTTCCAAGACATTCAGGGCTGGTGGGCCAGACTTCGCCCTCTTGTGTTTAGGTACTGATTCTATGCTAATTCCCTGTTTGACTCCTCCGCCTATCTGGGAAGGTTGCTCTCCAAAGCACAGACCCTTTTTGCTTGATGATCAAGTTGGAGACGAAATCCTTGGCTTCGTCCGAGATGCCCTCAAAGGCTTCCTCGTCGAAATACCACTCCGCCAACAGGACGTTGTTGAGGGTTTCCGTGTCGTTGTCCCCCAAGAAGGGGGAGAAACCACTCAACCTGGAAGGGAGGACGAGAGAGAGAGAGAGAGAGAGAGAGAAATGATGAGAACACAAAACCTTCTGCAGATCAATCAGAATAGAGCTGGAAGGGACCTTGGAGGTCTTCTAGTCCATCCCCCTGCTTTACCAGGAGACCCTATACCATTTGAAACAGGTGGCGCTCCAATCTCTTCTTAAAAGCCTCCATTGATGGAAGCACCCACAACTTCTGGTGGCCAGCTGTTCCACTGGTTAACTGTCCTCACTGTTAGGAAGTTTGTCCCTAATTCCAGGTTATCTCCTCGCTTAGTTTCCATCCGTTATTTCTTTTCCTGCCTTCTGATCATCATCATCGTTTAAGGACCCCATAATCCCTTGCGGGGTGGAGTCTGGGCAACTGAGCTAGCAGAGTGTTTCCTGCCCGGATGCCCTTCCTGTCGCCAATGCGGAGATTTGTTCCGCAGATATATTCTCATTGTGCCCAGAGAGGGAAATATCTGCCTCTATCTAGGATCGAACTCGCAGCCTCCTGATTGTGAGGCGTCAGCACCACCTCTAGGCCACCGCATCGGTCCCTCTTTTCCTGCCTTCTGATGCTTTGGAAAATAATTTGACCCCCTCTTCTTTGGGGCAGCCCCTCAACTACTGGGGTCCTGCTATCTTGTCCCCCCTAGTCCATCTTTTTTCTAGACGGGCCAAACCCTATTTCTGCAACCGTTCTTCGTATGGGGTTTTTTTTTTGTTGTTGTTGTTAACTTAAACCAGCTTTAGAGATTTTTGCAATGGGATGCATGCTACAAACCCCTAGATTTAGGCTCCCCCCCCCTGCACCCCAACTCACAGCATATATGCGATCACCCCCATGCTCCACATGTCACTGCTGTAGGAGACGGGCTCATAGCTGACCACCTCTGGGGGCAGGAATTCCGGGGTGCCAAAGTTAACTTTTAGTTTTTCTCGGGGGTTGAACCTGGAATGGGGAAAAGAATTGGTATTGATACGTTCGAACTAGGCTTCTCCAATCCACCCTTTACACACACACAGACAGACACACAGTGTCACACACACACCTTACAGGTAAAGATGCATCAAACAAGGACCCCCTAACCCAGGTCTGCAAGCTTAAACGCTCAGAGATCCATTTGGACCTGTTTCCCACAGAAAAGAAAACACCGGGAGCCACAAAACCCTTCCCGTGCCTAGCTATTTCTTGAGCCTAGGTAGTTGAATTAAACGTTCTGTTTTCTTCTAACACTGATGATGTTACCTAGTCAGGTCATGAAATGTCTCCAAGAAAAGAACCAAGCTCAGAGAGTGCCAAGGACCACACAGCCCACTCCTTCCTTTCTTCCTATCTTCCCTCAAAATCAGTATTTTTTACCTTCCTTCTACATTAAAGCCTTCCTTCCTTCCTTCCTTCCTTCCTTCCTTCCTTCCTTCCTTCCTTCCTTCCTTCCTTCCTTCCTTCCTTCCCTCAAAATCAGTATTTTTACCTGCCTTCTACATTAAAGCCTTCCTTCCTTCCTTTCCTTCCTTCCTTCCATCCTTCCTTCCTTCCTTCCTTCCTTCCTTCCTTCCTTCCCTCAAAATCAGTATTTTTACCTGCCTTCTACATTAAAGCCTGCCTTCCTTCCTTCCTTTCCTTCCTTCCATCCTTCCTTCCTTCCATCCTTCCTTCCTTCTTTCCTTCCTTCCTTCCTTCCATCCTTCTTTCCTTTCTTTTCTTCCTTCCTTCCTTCCTTCCCTCAAAATCAGTATTTTTCCCCTGCCTTCTACATTAAAGC
Source organism: Masticophis lateralis (assembly GCA_030761175.1). Classification (NCBI taxonomy): domain Eukaryota; kingdom Metazoa; phylum Chordata; class Lepidosauria; order Squamata; family Colubridae; genus Masticophis; species Masticophis lateralis. The sequence goes on along the minus strand of JAUDYJ010000003.1, from coordinate 212,319,388 downwards.
CTTCCTTCCTTCCTTCCTTCCTTCCTTCCTTCCTTCCTTCCTTCCTTCCTTCCTTCCATCCTTCTTTCCTTTCTTTTCTTCCTTCCTTCCTTTCCTCAAAATCAGTATTTTTTAACCTTCCTTCTACATTAAAGCCTTCCTTCCTTCCTTCCCTCAAAATCTTCCTTCTACATTAAAGCCTTCCTTCCTTCCTTCCTTCCTTCCTTCCATCCTTCTTTCCTTTCTTTCTTTCTTCCTTCCTACCTTCCCTCAAAATCAGTATTTTTACCTGCCTTCTACATTAAAGCCTTCCTTCCTTCCTTCCTTCCTTCCTTCTTTCCTTTCCTTTCTTTTCTTCCTTCCTTCCTTCCTTCCCTCAAAATCAGTATTTTTCCCCTGCCTTCTACATTAAAGCCTTCCATCCTTCCTTCCTTCCTTCCTTCCTTCCTTCCTTCCTTCCTTCCTTCCTTCCTTCCTTCCTTCCAAATCAGTATTTTTTAACCTTCCTTCTACATTAAAGCATTCCTTCCTTCCTTCCCTCAAAATCTTCCTTCTATATTAAAGTTTTCCTTCCTTCCTTCCTTCCTTCCTTCCTTCCTTCCTTCCTTCCTTCCTTCCTTCCTTCCAAATCAGTATTTTTTAACCTTCCTTCTACATTAAAGCATTCCTTCCTTCCTTCCCTCAAAATCTTCCTTCTATATTAAAGTCTTCCTTCCTTCCTTCCTTCCTTCCTTCCTTCCTTCCTTCCTTCCTTCCTTCCTTCCTTCCTTCCTTCCTTCCTTCTCCTCATCCTCCTCACTCCTTTCTAGCACTGATGATGTTACCTCGCCAGGTCATGAAACCTCTGCAAGAAAGCTACCCAGCTCCGAGAGCCCCAAGGACCCCAACGGAAGAGAGCACGTTAGGGATGCCCGTGGTCAGACAGAGAGAAACCAAAATGGGTTTGTCCTTGGCACATGGTCAGAGGAAGCTCTGCCCTCCCAGGTTCCCCCATTACCTTCGGGCAAATCCAAAGTCAATGATCTTCACCATGTGGCCAGTGGCCGTCACACACAGAATGTTCTCGGGCTGCAGAGAAAGGAGAAAAGGGGTGTCCACATGAGAGTGAATAGGCAGGTGTTTGGGGAGGGGTCAGGAGAGGAGAGGAAGCTGTTGACAAAAGACAATTCTTCTCTAATGGCGATGTTAACAGCAGCAAAGAGACAGGCACCTGCCACTCGACATCTCAGACTTAACAACTGTCAATAAGAAAGACAAAAAATCTGGATGGTGGACAGCAGAAGAGAAGAGGAAGAACCGGAGAAGATCACAAAAGGCAAAGAACCCACAAACAGAAGCAGAAAAACGTGGATAACAGAAATAACGAAATACGAAATTGAATTAGAACCTGAGGTTTTCCTACTAGGCATGATTAAAGGGAATATTAGAAAAGATATCAAATATTTAATCTTACATATAATCACGGCGGCTAGGTTATCGTTAGCGCAATTGTGGAAAAGTGATCACTTGCCAACAGAACAGGAAGTAATGCAGAAAATATTTTCATGCACAGAAATGGACCAACTAACTTTACAACTAAAAGATAAGGAGGACTCAAATTATTATATAATATGGAATAAATGGTACCAGTGGACAAATCAGGGGAAGGGGGAAAATGAGTAAAGATGGAATCTAGAAGAAATTAAGACAATTAAAAACAGCACTGTCAGATGGATATAGTAGGAATAAATTACTGTGTGTATGTATATATGTATATGTATATAAAAAAATAGAAATTTAGTCAATATGTGAAGTTGAGTATAGTATATGTAAATTTGTTGGGTTTTTTTTGTTTTTTGACTAAGAGAAATTTGTATATTTTAAATGTTTTTTAAAAAAAGTCTTAATAAAGGTTTGTTTTAAAATAAAATAAAATAAAAAGAATAGAGCTGAAAGGGACCTTGGAGGTCTTCTACTCCAGCCCCCTGCTCGAGCAGGAGACCCTGTCCCATTTCAGACAAATGGTGGTCCAATCTCTTCTTGAAGACCTCCAGCGATGGAGCGCTTACAACTTCCGGTGGCAAGTAGTCCCACTGGCTAATTGTCCTCACAGTTAGGAAGTTTCTCCTTAATTCCAGGTTGCTTCTCTCCTTGATGAGTTTCCATCCGTTATTTCTTGTCCTGCCTTCTGGTGCTTTGGAGAATAATTTGACCCCCTCTTCTTTGGGGCAGCCCCTTAGATACTAGAAGACTGCTCTCATGTCCCCCGTAATTCTTCTTTTTCTTCAGACTAGCCAAACCCAAATCCCGCAGCCGTTCTTCATGAGGCCTTCTAGTCCAGGAGACCCGAGATCATTTCCAACAAATAGCTGTCCAGTCTTTTCTCAAAAACTTCCCGTTTTGGAGCCCCCCACCACTTCTGGAGTCAAGGAGTTGCTATCAGCGTTCCAGAAACAAGCCCTCCCCAATTAAAAACTCCGAAGCAAGCATTTCTCCAAGTTCTTTTTAATTGGCACATCTGGGAAAACTCAAATCTGAGATTTCCGGGTCTTCCCCTCAGTAAATCAAAACCCCCAAAACCATCCCCTCAAGAGCCTGGATAGCTCAGCAGACTGAAGCATTGTAATTAAACACCAGCTGTCTGCAATTACTGTAAATTCGAATCTCCCCAGGCTCAAGGTTGACTCAGCCTTCCATCCTTTCTAAGGTAGGTCAATTGAGGACCCAGTTTGTGGGGGCAATAAGCTGACTTTGTATAAAAAATATACAAAAGTATGAAGGCTGTTGCTTAATGCATTGTAAGCCACCCTGAGTCTCCGGAGAAGGGTGGCATATAAATCAAATTAAAAAAAAAAATTATCAGTCCATCACATGCTCCAATCACCATCCATCCCATCTTGAGACATCACTCCAACCACTCCTTCTCCAGCTGCAGGACCACCCTGGCGTTGACTGAAAGGAAGAATGCTATTTCCCTCTATGAAAATCCCCCCTCCTCCTTTCCCACACAGGAGAAGGTGGCAGCATGGAAACTTCCCGCCTAATACGGCTTACGGAGCTGACAGTTCCACTGGTTAAATTGTTCTCACGGTCAGGAATTCCTCCTTATTTCTAAATTGAATCTCTCCTTGTTCAGTTTCCATCCATTATTCCTTCTCTGGCCTTTAGGTGCTTTGGAAAATAGCTTGACCCCCTTCCTCCTCTCTGGGGCAGCCCCTCAAATCTTGGAAGATGCTCTCCTGTCTCCCCTGGTCCTTCTCTTCACTAGACTAGCCAGGCCCAGTTCCTGCAACCGTTCATCGTATGTTTTAGCCTCCAGTCCCCTCATCATCCTGGCTGATCTTCTCTGCACTCTTTCTAGAGTCTAGATGTTGAATCTTTTTTATAGTGTGGTGACCAAAATTGGATGCAGTACTCTAGGTGTGGTCTTACTAAGGCTTTACAGGGTGGTATCAGTACCTCCCTTGATCTTGATTATATTCCTCTCTTAATGCAGTTTAGGATTGCGTTGGCTTTCTTGGCTGTTTTGGGTACAATCCCAAAACCCCAACCGGAGTATCCCTTGAACACCATCAATCTTGACAATATCCCTATCAGTCAATTGCAAAAGGCAGCTGAACTACAACTGGCAATCCCAGGTCCTTGGGAAAGAGTTGATAGGTGGAGAGAAATGCCAACTCCAGGCTGAACATCTGGCTGGCTGTGCCACCAACCACTTTCCCCTTTCCAAAGTAAGTTTTTCATCTCGGACCACGACCCCCTGCTTATTTGAGTTATCAGTATCACAACTACCTTGATCTGTCACTTTAGTGTCCCTCTTAAGGTCAGCTGTTCTGCTGGGACACAGCAAAAGCTTTGTGTTTATGGTTCACAGCTCTCACCCTGCCAGATCCCATGGTTGTCCATACTGCCCTTCTCCTGCAGGATTTTTGTGGTAGAGAGGACTGATGGTGTGGCAGCTCAATAGAGTGGAATGGCTGAATCGGGCACCCGATTTCTGCTTGGAGAGCACAGATGAGTGATTCTAGATAGTTAATCTGTCCACGTAGACAACTATTTGAGGGGCTGCCCCAAAGAAGAGGGAGTCAAGCTATTCTCCAAAGCACTTGAAAGCAGGACAAGAAGCAACGGACGGAAACTCATCAAGGAGAGAAGCAACCTGGAATTAAGGAGGAATTTCCAGACAGTGAGGACAATTAACCAGTGGGACAACTTGCCTCCAGAGGATATGTGTGCTACAATACTGGAGGTCTTCAAGAAGAGATTGGACAACCAAATCGTTTAGGGTTTACTGCTCCAAGGTCCCTGCCAACTCTGTTATACGGTTATTCAATTACATTCAGCCTCTGGGGAGCCTTCTACAGAAGGCCACCATGCCTGGATCCCTGGCACGCTGCCCCCATCGGTTGAGTCCAGAGCCCTCCCACAAGGTTTGGCCTTCTGTACCATCCTGCCCTCCCTCAGCCCTGCCCACCGCCCCCCCACCCAGGACTGCTTACCTTGAGGTCCAGGTGCAGCACCCTCATATGATGCATGAAAAGAATTCCTTCGCAGATTTGACGCACAAACACCATGCAATCCACCTCTGTCAGTTGGTAATCCTCATCGATGATCCGTTCGAACAGCTCACCCCCTTCCACGCTGGGGGGGCAAATCAAGGCTACGTCAGGACCGCCCATAAGGTAGAACCTCCCCCCCCCCCTGCCAGGAGCATCACAACAATACAGCCATAGCCATAGCCCTTAGACTTATATGCCACTTCACAATGCTCTAGAGACCTCTCTGAGCAGTTTACAGAGTCCTCATCTTTACCGACCTCGGAAGGACGCAAGGCTGAGTCAACCTTGAGCCGGTGAGAATCGAACTACTGGCAGTGAGCACTGAGTTAGCCTGCAATATTGCATTTTAGTCACTGCGCCACCACGGCTTGGAAGGAAGGGAGGAGGGAGGGAGAGAGAGAAGGAAGGAAGGAAGGAGGGAGGGAGGGAGAGAGGAAGGGAGAGAGGGAAGGGAGGAAAGAGGGAGGGAGGGAGAGAGGGAAGGAAGGAAGGAGGGAGGGAGGGAGGGAGAGAAGGAAGAAGGGAAGGAAGGAAGGAGGGAGGGAAAGAGGGAAGGAAGGCAGAAGGGAGGGAGAGGGGAAGGGAGAGAGGGAAGGAAGGTAGGAGGGAGGGAGGGAGAGAGGGAAGGAAGGAAGGAGGGAGGGAGGGAGGAAAAGAAGGAAGGAGGGAAGGAGGGAAGGAAGGAGGGAAGGAAGGAGGGAAGGGAGGAATAGCAATAGCTATTGATGATATAGTGATGATATATGATGGGGTGATTTTGTTATATTGTACTATATTAATTTATTCAATTCTTTTTGTTAGTCTTCATTGTTTGAAATGTGGTCTTTTATTCTGTAAGCCGCCTCGAGTTGCCTTGGGTGAATAAGCAGCAATATAAAAGAAAGAAAGAAAGAAAGAAAGAAAGAAAGAAAGAAAGAAAGAAAGAAAGAGAGAGAGAGAGAGAGAGAGAGAGAGAGAGAGAGAGAGAGAAAGAAAGAAAGAAAGAAAGAAAGAAAGAAAGAAAGAAAGAAAGAAAGAAAGAAAGAAAGAAAGAGCTAGCAGACTTATATACTGCTTCACAGTCCTTGACTTACAACCATTCATTTTGGGACCATTAAAAGTTATAACAGCACTGAAAAAATGTCTTATGGCCTTTTCCCACACTTATGACCATTGTAGCATCCCCAGGGTCAAGGGACCCAACTTCAGACACTTGGCAACTGACTCATATTTATGATGGCCGCAATGTCCTGGGGGGGAGAGAGGTGTTACATGATCGCCTTTTGTGGCCTTCTGACAAGTAAAATCCATGGGGAAGTCCGATTCGCTTAACGGCCGTGTTACTCACTCAACGACTGCAGTCATTCACTTAACAGCCGTGATAGGAAAACTGGTAAAATGGGGGCACAAATCCTTTAACAACTGTCCCTCTTCGCAAAGTCCACGCTGGGCTCAGTTATGGTCGTAAGTCAAGGACCACCTGTCCACGCAAGACGGGGGCTCCGCCTCTGAGCCCCAACTCACAATTCCATGAAGAGCATGATCTCTCGGGGTGTCTCGATGGCGTCGTAGAGTTGGATCAGGTTTCGGTGGTTGAGCTGGTTCATCACGTCGATTTCCACTTCGGCCGTTTCCTGCCGGAGAAAAGTGGCATTGTAGGGGTTGAAGAGGGCGGTGGGCCTGGTAAGCCCCCCCCCCGCCCTCCCCTAACCACTCCCGGGCTCTTTTCCCAGGTCTCCCCCAAAGAGCCTACCTTGTCTTTGGGGCCCTGCTTCTTGATGATCTTCACAGCCAGCTTGAGGTCCGTCTCCTTCACCGTACAGGTCCGGACTTCCCCAAACTTCCCCCTGGAGAGGGAGAGGAAGAGGAGGAGGAGGAGGAGGAAACTCTTCAGCCGAATCTTTCCTAATATTAATGTTTTTATATTTGCATTTTTATGATATTGTAAGACACCCAGAATCACTCTGTAGAGAAAGAAAGAAAGAAAGAAAGAAAGAAAGAAAGAAAGAAAGAAAGAAAGAAAGAAAGAAAGAAAGAAAAAAAAAAGAAAGAAAGAAAGAAAGAGGGAGAGGGAGGGAGGGAGGGAAAAAGAGAAAGATGGAAGGAAGAAAAGAAGGAAGGAAGGAAGACTTTAATGTAGAGAAAGAAAATACTGAGCAGGAAGGAAGGAAGGAGAGAGGGAGGATAGAGGAAAAGAAGGAAGGAGGATAGAGGATAGAGGAAAGGAAGGGAGGGAGGAAGGAAGGAGAGAGGGAGGATAGAGGAAAGGAAGGAAGGAGGATAGAGGAAAGGAAGGGAGGGAAAGAGAGGTAGGTAGGGGGAGAAACATGGAAGAAAGAAAAGGAAGAGGGAGGGAAGGAAGGGAGAGAGGGAGGGAGGAAGAGGAACATGGAAGGAAGAAGGAAGAGGGTGGGAAGGAAGGGAGGAAGAAATGGGGGAGGGAGGAAGAGAAACATGGAAGGAAGAAAAGAAGGGATAGGGAGGGAGGGAGGGAGGAGGGAAGGAAGGAAGGAAGGGGGAGGGAGGGAGGAAGAGAAACATGGAAGGAAGAAAAGAAGGAAGGAAGGAAGGAAGGGGGAGGAAGGGAGGAGGAGGGAGGGAAGGAAGGAAGAAAAGAAGGGATAGGGAGGGAGGGAGGAGGGAAGGAAGGAAGGAAGGAAGGAAGGAAGGGGGAGGGAGGGAGGAAGAGAAACATGGAAGGAAGAAAAGAAGGAAGAGAGAAGGAAGGAAGGAAAGGGGAGGAAGGCAGGAGGAGGGAGGAAAGGAAGGAAGAAAAGAAGGGATAGAGAGGGAGGGAGGGAGGAGGAGGGAAGGAAGGAAGGAAGGAAGGAAGGAAGGAAGGAAGGAAAAGAGTAGAAGAGTAATGTCAAAAGGGACCTTGGAGGTCCACTCGAGCAGGAGACAGTCTACCATGGGTGTCCAACTTTGGACCTTTAAGACCTATGGACTTCAACTGCCAGAATTCTGGGACTTGAAATCCACAAGTCTTGAGGTTCCCAATGGTGGACATCCTTATCCTTTCCCTTTCCGGTCTGGACCAATGGCTGCCCAGTCTCTTCTTGAAGCCCTCCAGTGATGGAGCCCCCACCACATCTGGAGGCCAATGGTCCCACCGATTAATTCTTCTCGCGATCTGGAAATCCCTCCACCTGGTCAAAAGAGGTCTCCTTCCTTACCCTCCCAGGATTTCCTTCGTGTTCAGTTTGTAAGTGTCTTTGAAGTCTCCAGTCCTCAGTGTGACGATGCGGTGGGCGAAGGGTGCAGGAGGAGGGGGCGTGTCGTCTGGGAGAGAGAGAGAGAGAGAGAGAGAGAGAGAGAGAGAGAGAGAGAGAGAGAGAGAGAGAGAGAGGAGGGGTTTGAAAGAGCTCCGAACCAGGTTTCTATGCGCATCCATGCTCAGAGAGTGACATCTATGGACCACCGAGGGGAATCTGTGCTTGGCTTGCCAGCACCCACAGCTAATTGGATTAGGGTCAGGATTAAACCTGACAAGTAACCAGGTTTGTGGGGCGGGGGGGGGGAGATCATAGAATCATAGGGACCTTGGAGGTCATCTAGTCCAGGGGTCACCAACCTTTCAGACCTCAGGGACCACTAAATTCATAATTTTAAATCCCGCGGACCGCTAATATGATCTGTCTAATGACTGGCTGGGTGGGTGTGGCTAGGTGGTCATGGGACTGGATGGGCGTGGCCAACTTGATGTCACTCATGTCGAGGGGCGCCTCACCCACCTCTACTCGCCCCTCCCCTCCCAGCCACTCCTCGCCTCCCCGCCCGGGCTCCTTAGGGTCCCCACAGGAAGCCGTTGTTGGAGCTAAGCAGCCCCCAGGAGAAAGAGTTGGCAAAACAGCTCAGTTCAGATTAGATCTGACCGAGAAGGAGGCTCAGCAGAAGCACCTCACTGAGGACTAGGAGCATAGGCTTTCCAAGCAGAGGGAAGACCTGCGGGAGTGCAAGGCCAGGGACCGGCGCCTGGAGGCTCAGCAAGCTGAGATAATCAGCCAGTATGAGGCCATGATGCAGTACCACTGGAACGAGGCCCTCCGGCTCTTGGCCACCAGTGGTGCTTCCCTCCATCCTTCGCCCAAAGCCCCACACCAGGAGGCTGAAGCAGACCCCGAGTCGGAATTTCTGCCCCCCTCCGACCCTCACAAAAAGACCCCAAAAGGGGGAGACTCTCTGCAGCAAAACAAACGTTCATTGCACGCATCCAGCCCAGGGACCGTAGTTTGAGGACCTCTGATTTAGTGCAATATAAAAAAATGTAAGTAATTTTTCGGCAGACCACCCAAATTTTCTCGCGGACCATCAGTGGTCCACAGACCACCAGTTGGTGACCGCTGTTCTAGTCCAACTCACTGCTTGAGCAGGAGACCTTCCTTCCTTCCTTCCTTCCTTCCTTCCTTCCTTCCTTCCCTTCCTTCCTTCCTTCCTTCCTTCCTTCCCCCTCCCTCCCTCCCTCCAGTGGTGGGATTCAAGTAATTTAACAACCGGTTCTCTGCTCTAATGATTTCTTCCAACAACCAGTTTGCCAAACTGCTCAGAAAGTTAACAACCGGTTCTCCCGAAGTGGGGCAAACTGGCTGAATCCCACTACTGCCTCCCTCCCTCCCCCTCCCTCCCTTCCTTCTTTCTTTGTGTTTCTCTTCCCTCTTTCTTTCTTTCTTTTTCTCTTTCTTTCTTTCTTTCTTTCTTTCTTTTTCTTTCTTTGTCTGTCTGTCTTTTTGTCTCTTTCTCTCTCTCTCCTTCTGTTTTTCTTTCTTTCCTTCCTCCCACATTCTTTCACCGTTCCTTCCTCCCTCACTCCCCCTTCCTTCCTTCCTTTTCTCTCTCTCCTTTCCTTTTCTTTCTTTCTCTCTTTCTTTCTCTCTTTCTTTTTTCTTTGTCTCTGTCTGTCTTTTTGTCTCTTTCTCTCTCTCTCTCCTTCTGTTTTTCTCCCACTTCCTTCCTCCGTTCCTTCCTCCCTCCCTTCCTTCCTTCCTTCCTTCCTCTCTCTCTCTCCTTTCTCTTTGTCTCTCTCTTTCTCTCTTTCTTTCTTTCTTTCTTAGAAAGAAAGGGGGGGGCGAAAGCCCTACTAAGCAGGTATATACAAAAGTATGAAGGCTATTGCTTAACACATTGTAAGCCGCCCTGAGTCTCCGGAAAAGGGCGGCATATAAATTGAACCAATAAAGTTGAACCAATAAATAAATTTCTTTCTCTCTCTCCCTCCGTCCCTCTCTCCCTCCGTTCCTCTCTCTCTCTCTCTTTCTTCTCATGTGGCCCAGTTCCCAACAGGCCACAGCCCGATAGTGGGCCATGGCTCAGGGGTGGGGCATCTCTGGTTTAACCCTGTGAACTAATCTACATCTGTACAGGTAGTCCTCACTTAGCGACCATTCCGTTACAACAGACACCCCCCCAAAAAGGACCTACGACCCAAATTCTGTCCTATTTTTCCAGAATCTAGAAAGCTGCTATAAGATTGAGCCACAGGACCACAATTCTGCTAATTTCCCAATTTTTTGAGATTGGCATAGAATTATTCACAATACAGGGAATGTTACAGGCACAACTAAATCCCAAATTTTCATTGTTGAGCAAGGCAGCTGCTCAGTGAGTTGTGTCTCATTCTATGACCTGTTTTGCCACAGTCGTTAAGAGAATCACTGCAGGTGTTTAGTGAACCTAGCTTTCCCCCATTGACTTCGCTCGTCGGAAGCCCGTTGGGGGCAGGGCAAGCCTCGTAAGTACATACTAGTCACCAAGTGCCCATATTTTGTTCCCGGGGATGCTGCAGCGGTCGCAAGTGTGAGAAACAGTCATAAGTTGCTTTTTTCAATGCAGTTGCAACTTTGAACTGTCAGATGGGGTGAATCAAGGACAGGGTGTTTGTATGTAGGTCTTTGGTTATTCGGGTTTTCTCCCGCGTAAAATTGGAAGTGTCTTGGAAATTGGAAATTGGAAATCCCCCTGCAACTCAGACTAACCCAAGCACAACCAAGCGAACACCCAAACAGAACACACCCCCATCCAATCAGAGCACAGCCAAGCCCCCAACCAATCAGAACACACCTCCACCCAATCAGAACACAGCCAAGCTCCCACCCAATCAGTTCACACCCCCACTAGCAGTTAAAAGGAAGAAACAGCTGAGATCACACATTGCTCCTGGAAGCAAGAAGCCGAGAACACCAGCCTGAAGATGACAAATGAGACTTCATCGAAACATCGCCAAGACACTTCCAATTTTACGCAGGAGAAGACCCGAATAACCAAAGACCTACATATATGTGTGTGTGTGTATATATATATATATACACACACACACATCAGGGGTGGGTTCTACTTACATTCACTACCGGTTCTATAGAACCGGACCGGACCAAACCGGGGGCAACTCACCACTGATATATATGTACACACACAAACACATATATATATACACACATGAGCTACAGCAGATGCATTTTACAAATGTGTGCATAATGCATATTAAAAAACAAAAATAAACAGCAAATTTAGCAAGAATTACCCAAATAAAAAGAAAAATAAAAAAGGAAAAATAATAAACTAGATTGATTGATGAGAAAGATAGATAGATAATGATAGATAGATAGATAGATAGATAGATAGATATAGATAGATGATAGAAAGATATAGTTATAGATAAATAGAGAGATAGAGAGATAGATACATGTGCAGTACATAAATATAGATACGAGATAATAGAAAGATAGATGATAGAAAGATATAGATAGATAGATAGATAGATAGATAGATAGATAGATAGATAGATATAGTGATAGATAGATGATATACAGTAGATAAATATAGATACATGAGAAAGATATAGATAGATGATAGATAGAAAGATATAGTTATAGATAGATAGATGATATACAGTAGATAAATATAGATACATGAGAAAATAAATAGATAGATGATAGATAGAAAGATATAGTGATAGATAGATGGATGATAGATATAATTATAGATAGATGATAGATAGTAGATGATAGATATATAATTTAGATAGATAAATGATAGGTAGATAGAGAGATAGATGTTTAAGAGAGAGAGACAGAGAGAGTTATTGCTACCACTATAATATATTGTGTATATCTATATATAGAGACACCATATTTATATTTCTACACAAGTCCAGGCCTTAAGAACAAATGCACTCAAAGCCAGAATTGAGAAGACAGCAACAGAGAGCAAAAGTCATCTCCACACAGAAGCCAAAGAAACTGTCGATCATCTGGTAAACTGTTGCCAGAAGATCACCCAGACTGACTACAAGCAGCGGCACGACAAAGTAGCAACAGCGGTGCATTGGAAGATCTGCAAGAAACCCCTTTTGTCTGCTGGCGAGAACTGGTGGGACCATAAAATAGGGCAAGTCATAGAAAATCCCTCTGAGAATTCAAACAGATAGGCACCCGCCACATAACACAATTAAGAAAGACAAAAAATATCCAGATAGTGGACATGGCAAGACCTGAAGACAGCAGAAGAGAAGAGAACCCCCCCCCCCCACCCCGGAGAACATCACAAAATACGAAGACACAAATAGAACGACTGTGGCAAAAGAAAACAAGGCATCACCAATAGTGATAAGTCCCTTTGTTACAATCCCCAAACATCTGGCGCTTCCCTTGAACACCATTCGGCATTGACAAAATCCCCATCAGTCAATTACGAATGGCAGCTTTACTTGGAACAGCTGACATCCTGGGATGTAACACCTTGAACTTCATCAAACATCTCCCTCTGCCTAGGCCAGGCCCAGGGAAGGACTCAATAGATGGACAACAATGCCAAATCCAGTCAACATCTGGCTGACCGTGTGACCAATAATAATAATAATAATAATAATAATAATAATAATAATAATAATAATACATTATTGATTTCTGATTGCCACCTCTTAACAGTTTTGGGAGGCCAGGTGATAAACCAAAAACCTTCCCTGTTGCTTGTTCAAGATTAATTCCAGCTTGGTCACCTACCAGTGGTGAAATCCAAATTCTGTGGGGGTGGCATGGCTTGGTGGGCGTGGTGTGGAGGGCGTGGCAGGGGAAGGACAGTGCAAAATCTCCATTCCCTCCCCACTCCAGGGAGAAGGATACTGCAAATTCCCCACTCCCTCCCCACTCCTGGGGGAAGGATATTGCAAAATCTCCATTCCCACCCCACTCTGGGGCCAGCCAGAGGTGGTATTTGCCGGTTCTCTGAACTACTCACCACTACCTGAGCCTTCAGTCTGGGCCTTCAGAACCTCCAGAGGCTCCTTTAAGTGGAGAGAGCGAAGTGGAGGAGCCTCTCCTCAATGCTCGAGCACGCAGGGCTGCCAAAAGGCAGGAGTGGCTACTCAGGAGGAGGAGGAGGTCTCCTCGAGAGTAAGGTTTGAGGATAATTGGCCCCTCCCTTAGCCTATTTAAGTCGCATGCAGTTAGTAATTTCTTGCTGGAAACAACGTGTAATTATTACAGAACATTTCGGAGAGTGAGGGTCTTATCGTATCTTGTCTTCTGGGCTGGCTGCCAACCTTTGCCGGACTTTGTTTATTCTTGGTACGTTATAACTTTGATAAGGACCGTTGATGTGTGTCACAATCCTTGGGAATCAGGAACTGGGGCAGAACAAGCACTGAAAAAAAGTGGTCTATGACTCATCCTCGCACTTAGGACCGTCACAACATGCCCCGTGATCAAAATTTAGGCTTTGGGTAAACTAGCATGTATTAACCGCAGTTTCAACATCCTGGGGTCATGTGACCCTCATTTGTCACCTTTCCAGCCATCAAAGTCAGTGAGGAAGCCATATTTGCCACCTGATTCACTTAACAACCACCTGACTCACTTAACAACCACCTGACTCACTTAACAACCACGGCAATAAAGGACATAACATTGGGAGGACTTAATTGAACAACCGCCTTAATGTAGAGGGAGCGGTTGGATGACCACTGGGTAACTTTCTACTCACTATATTCTAAAAGATATTCTAAAAGCAACTATATTCTGAAGGCAAGAAATACATCCAGCTGGAGAGAATACAAAACCAGCATAATCTCCTTTAACACTCTAAGAGGCCCCCTAACCTGTCAGAAGAAAGGAACAATCCTAATGACATATAGCTAGAAGTGGTTAGGTCAAGGATACCCATCTGGGTTGAAACTTGTCCTTCAACAAAAGATAATTTGAACTTATGCTCCAGTAAGTTACAGATGAATTATGATTGTTTGGCAAGGACGATGTAAAACTTTAATAATTAGCATCAAAAACTTTGGTCCGAATTGCGGTCATAAGGCCATAAGGATAACCTGCCCCTACCCTCATGAGGTCTAGAAACTTGCGAAGGGACACAGTCTCCTTCCATCAGAGTTTCTGCTCCCGGGCCTGAAACCAACGATTCCCTGACAACCTTACCCAAGATCAGGGAGGGGTCCTCTTTGCCAAAATCTGGAGTGAGGTAGGGGCTGCACCCCGGTTCCACAGAGCTGTCGGTCTCTTTGCTTTCTGCCGGGGATGGAGAGGCCCCCGCAGCATCGGAAACAGGAGGGAGGGGCTCCTCAGGCAAAGTCCTGTCACTCTCTTGGGTGGTGGGGCTGGGGGCTTCCGCTGCCGGCTCCGGGACCTGCTTGGGAGCCCCATCCTCCTTCTTCTCCTTCTCCTTCTCCTTCTCCTCCTTCTCTTTCTCCTTCTCCTTCTCCTTCTCCTTCTCCTCCTTCTCTTTCTCCTTCTCCTTCTCCTTCTCCTTCTCCTTCTCCTTCTCTTCTTTGGGGGTCTCTCCAGACGTGGGTTCTTGGGTAGATGCAGAAGCAGCCGTGGGGTCTTTGGGACTCTGTGCACCGGGAGCTTCCAAGGTCTCTTCTGGAATATCTCCTAAGCTAAAACAGGGAGACTCAACTGAGATCTTCAACCAAGGTTTTTAAAAGACCCCCTCCCCAAATTCAGCAGGATTGCAGAAATCCACAAAAGGGATATTTCCCATAAGGCCAGCCTAGAAATTGGGGTCAGTTCAAGTGGCCTCCCCTTGCTCTTCAACTCCTTCTTACAGGAAGTCCTTGACTTACAACCGTTCGAAGTTAGAACGACCCTGGAAAAAAATGACTCAGGCCTGTTTGTCATATTTTTTGTATGACGGTTGCGGCATCTCCGTGGTCCCTTAATCAAAATTTAAACACTTGGCAACTGGCGTGTACTTACGACGGTTGGCAGCGTCCCCGGGACACGTGACTCCCTGTTTTACGACTTTCCGGCAAGCGGTCGAAAGGGGGAGCCTGGTTCTCTTAAGAACCGCGTTGCTAATTTAACAACTGGGTCAATTCGCTGCACAAGGTGGGAAGAAAAGTCGTAAGACAGGGCAAAACTGAGTGTTTTAATGGCCGGATGCCCTTCCTGTCGCCAATGTGGAGTTATATTCAGCAGATATATTCTCGATGTGCCCAGAGAGAGAAATATCTGCCTCTACCTAGGATTGAACTCACGCCCTCCTGATTGTGAGGTGACATCTCTACCTCTAGGCTGTCGCACCACTCTCCAACAGTTTGTTTAGTCATCATCATTTTTCAACGACCTCATAATCCCTTGCAGAGTGGAGTCTGGGCAACTGAATGGAGCTGAGATGTTTACTGGCCGGATGCCCTTCCCGTCGCCAATGCGGAGTTTTGTTCACTGAGATATATTCTCAGTGTGCCCAAAGAGAGAACTATCTGCCTTACCTAGGATCGAACTCACAGCCTCCTGATCGTGAGGCGAGAGCTCCACCTCTAGGCCACCTCACTACTGACTTAGCAATAGATATGTGGAGGTCAATTGCAGTCGTAAATCGAGGACTTCCTGTATGGGCAAGAATCAAGGAAAGCCAATAGAAGGGAATACCTGATACACCCAATTCACGATTTTGGACTCACAAACTCCTGCTCGATGAGCAAGGGGGCAGTTGTGGTTCGGAGGGCCTTCACACAACCTTGTGCCGTGCCCTTTCTTGGATCGGGAGTCCCTGCGCTCAGACCTTCAAGCCCTGCTCATCTTATGTCTGGACTACTGCCAGGCTCTCTACATGGGGCGACCCTTGAAGAGTATCCGGATGCTTCAGCTGGGGCAGAACCAGGGGTGGGCTGCTGGGGGTTCAGAAGAATCTCTAGCTAAGATTCTGTGCAGTTCGGAGAACCCTCAAATCCCACTCCCCCTTCACCTCTCCACAAACCCCCCTCCCTTCTAGTACTGATGATGTTCCCTCTTTCGGTCATGAAACATTTGCAAGAAAATAGATCAGTTCAAAGAGTACCAAGGACCCCACAGTCCTCTTCCTCTTCCTCATACCTCCTCTTGTTCTACTTCACCCCCTTCTCCTCCTCCTCCTCTTCCTCCTCCTCCTCCTTCTGCTTCCTCCTTTTCCTCCTCCTCCTGTCTCCTTCTCTTCCTCTCTTTTTCCTTCTCCTCCTCCTGCCTCATCATTCTCCTCCTCCTTCTCCTCCTCTTCCTCTTCTCCTCCTTCTGCCTCCTTCTCCTTCTCTTCCTCCTCCTCCTGCCTCCTACTCTTCCTCTCTTTTTCCTTCTCCTCCTCCTGCCTCATCATTCTCCTCCTCCTCCTTCTCCTCCTCTTCCTCCTTCTCCTCCTTCTGCCTCCTTCTCCTTCTCTTCCTCCTCCTCCTGCCTCCTACTCTTCCTCTCTTTTTCCTTCTCCTCCTCCTCCTCCTGCCTCTTTCTCCTTCTCCCTGCTGTCTCTTCCTTCTTCTTCTCCTCCTCCTCTTCCTCCTCCTGTCTCCTTCTTCTCTTCTTCTCTTTTTCCTCCTCCTGTTGTGTCCTTTTCTTCCTCCTCCCCCTCCTCCTCCTCTTCCTCCTGTCTCCTTCTCCTCCACCACCTCTTGCTCTCCACCTTGTAAGTGGTTCCTAATCCTCTCAAGGTCCCAGTGTGGCTTCATCCCAGGCCCACGTACCTCAGAGCAGAAGCCCACAATGAACAGTCTCCATGTAGGATCCATCCAAACTGCCAGACTGGTTCAAAGGCAGTCACTCGTCTTCCCCAAAAAAACCCCACACCTCCTCTTTCCCCAATCGGTTGACTTCCTTCTCACTCAACTTCACACATGATACTCCCCCCAGCCCGTTTTCTAAGTTGCCCCCCTTGCTTTGCTCATTGCACAGGTGGACCTCTTGACCGAAGGACCTCAACTCAATGGAAGTGGCGGAGAAGAACGTTACCTGTTCACTTTTGCTGGGCAGCTGAAGCTGTGTTGGATGTGCAGCGGCTTCTTCTGATCATCCTTGGGTTCACCTTGGTGGTCCTTCACTTCCGGGGACTCACCTGAGAGATCTTCTTTTTCAGCTTGACTCTGGTCTGTTGGCTTCTCTTTCTCTTGGGCTGGACCTTCTGGAGGTACATTTTCTCCCCCTCCCCCACTATCCTGCACCCTGCTGGTTTCTCCATCCTTCTCCATCTTCTGGAAGGTTCTCCTGCACCAATGGGGACCCCGTAGAGATCTTCCAAACTGACCCTTCTCCTTTCCGGGGACTTCAGATCAATTCCTGCAGGAGAGAAATAACAGGTGAAAGTTGATCCATATGTATCTCCATGCTACAAAAAGCCAAGATAACTCAGGTCAGGTCTTCAATCTTGGTGTAAGAAACGGATGGGAGATAATGTTTGTTTTTGCAAAGAAAGCCATTTTTTAAGAGTTGTTGGTATAAAAGTCCAGTAGGACATTGGGACATTAAAGGTATAAAAGTTGAAGACTGGAAAACAGGAAGAGACAAGTATTCCGATAAGCGAGTGAGCTCAGGTGAGCAGATTAGTTAACCGTTTTACTACCACAGTCTAGTAATATAGCGGAGAAATTAATTAACCGCTTGCCTCTAATTTATTACCCTTATGCTGCAAGGATTGTAAGGAAACAAGAAATATAGGTTAAGATTTTTTTTTTAAAAAAAGGGACAAAAGGTAGTATGGAAAAAGGGGAACAGAATAACAGAGTTGGAAGGGGCCTTGGAGGTCTTCTAGACCAACCCTCTGCTTAGGCAGGAAACCCTCCACCACTTCAAACAAATGGTCGTCCAACCTCTTATTTAAAACTTCCAGTGTTGGAACATTTACAACTTCTGGTGGCAAGTTGTTCCACTGATTAATTGTTCTAACTGTTAGGGAAATTTCTCCTTAGTTCTAAGTTGCTTCTCTCCTTGATGAGTTTCCACCCGTTGCTTCTCGTCCTGCCCTCAGGTGCTTTGGAGAATAGCTTGACTCCCTCTTCTTTGGGGCAGCCCCTCAGATATTGGAAGACTGCTATCATGTCTCCCCTAGTCCTTCTTTTCATTAAACTAGACATGCCCAGTTCCTGCAACCGTTCTTCATATGTTTTAGCCTCCAGTCCCTTAATCAACTTCGTTGCTCTTCTCTGTACTCTTTCTAGAGTCTCAGCATCTTTTTTTATATCGTGGTGACCAAAACTGGATGCAGTATTCCAAGTGTGGCCTTACCAAGGCCATATAAAGTGGTATTAACACTTCACGGGATCTTGATTCTATCCCTCTATTGATGCAGCCTAGAACTGGGTTGGCTTTTTTGGCAGCTGCTGCACACGGCTGGCTCATGTTTAACAGTAAAAGAGTTGGAAGGGCCTTGGAGTCATCTAGTCCAACCCGCTGCTCACACAAGAGTCCTATACTAGGGATTTGAACCGCCGAACTGCCAACCTTTCTGATCGACAAGCTTAGCATCTTAGCCATTGAGCCACAAGATCCCTCTCATAGTCACCACTATTGAGCGAGGTACCACATATTCAGTACCTGTGCATTTGGTTTTTCTTCCCTAAATGTAGAACCTTCCTTTTTTCACTGTTGAATTTCATTTTGTTAGATAGCGCCCAATGTTCAAATCTATCAAGATCCTTCTGCATCTTGAGCCTATCTTCCGGAGTGTTGCCTATTCCTGCCAGCTTGGTATCATCTGCAAATGTGATAAGTTCTTAGTGTCAAATTTAAAAAATTTTTAAATTATATTGGGGTGTTTTAATTCTGTCCGGGCCAAATTCATTTAATCTGTTTTTAGTTGGTTTTTAAATTTTGTACGTATGTATTTTTATTGTTGGCTGTACATCGCCCTAAGTCCTTCGGGAGTAGGGCGGTATATAAATCCAATCAATCAATCAATCAATCAATCAATCAATCAATCAATAAATAAATAAATAAATAAATAAATTCCACATCTATCCCCTCCTCCAACTAGGCAAAAGGTGGGAAAACAGATGAAAGAGGGAGAAATTCATGGAGAAACAGGCATTCCGGGAAGATTGCAACTCTGTGGGTGTTTGTCAAAGGAGTTTGCAGGTAGGAATTTGAGGTTTGGGTGGAGGGTATAAAAAGTTGGAGAAATGTATTTATTTATTAGTTATTAGTTCGATTTATATGCCGCCCTTCTCCGGAGACTCAGGGAGGCTTACAATGCGTTAAGCAATAGCCTTCATATTTTTGTATATACCTGCTTAGTAGGGCTTTCAGCCCCCCCAAGCGGTGTTCTTTTTTATACAAAGTCAGCTTATCGCCCCCACAATCCGGGTCCTCATTTTACCTACCTCGGAAGGATGGAAGGCTGAGTCAACCTTGAGCCTGGTGAGATTCGAACTCGCAGTAATTGCAGGCAGCTGGCAGCTAAGTGCTACTTTAACAGCACTTAGTCCACTGCGCCACCCAGGTATTCCTGGGTGCGCTCACATAGCTGGCCACCTGTTCTTGCAAGAAATTATTCCACCTGCAATCAACGGCTTGCTGCTTCACTTCACGACTCTTGTCAGATTTCTGACTGGTACATCTGTTTCTCACAATGGCAACTTTAAGATGTCTGGACTTCAACTCCCAGAATTCCCGAGCCGACATGCTATAAAGCGTGATGGCGAACCTATGACACGCGTGCCACAGGTGGCATGCGGAGCCATATATGTGGGCACGCGAGTGTTGCTTTAGCTCAGCTCCATTGTGTATGCACACGCCGGCCAGCTGATTTCTGGGCCTTCTGGGCCCACCGGAAGTCAGGAAACAGGCCATTTCCGGCCTCCGGAGGGCCTCTGGGTGGGTGGGGAAGGCTGTTTTCACCCTCCCCAGGCTCCAAGAAAGCCTCTGGAGCCTGGGGAGGGTGAAAAACGGGCCTACCAGTAACCTTTTTCCCGTCATGTGCCAAAAGCGTGGGGAGCATAGTGAGCGTTGGGGGGCGGAGGGAGGGTATTGAATTATGAGTGTGGGCACGCACTCACACGACCCCCACTTTTGGCACGCGATGGCAAAAAGGTTAGCCATCACCACTATATAGTCTTTCTGCCACGTAGCATCTTGCATGAATGCAATGATAACCAATCAATCCTTTTTTAAAAAAAACTGGGGTTTTTTTGGGAGAGGGCTATAATATTCTCAACCCCCCCTGGATTGAAGGCTACATCACGCCTCCTGTGCCTGAGGTCCCTTCTAAGGTAGAACGTAAAATGAAATTGGATATAAGAGTGAAATAATACGGGGTCAGCCTAGAGGATCTCTGAAGGGCCCCTTTAAACTAGTAAATATAAGAAAACAAATGCTGGGTTTGAAAAAGTTAAACCGCAGAGTTAACACACTTTCTACAGTTGGAGAGTTCAAGAAGTCAAACCGCAGAGGTATTTATTATTTATTTATTTATTTATTTATTTATTTATTTATTTAATTAAATTTCTATACCGCCCTTCTCCTGGCGGACCCAGGGCGGTGTACAGCCAATTAAAAACCAGTACATAAACAATTAAAAACATCCTAAAATCCATATAAGTTAAGGCTGAAGGTATAAGAACGGACTAAAAACTCTAAAAAGTTTAAAATTTAAAAATGTAGAAATATTTAAAAAATAAAAGGGATCAGGCAAGTCCGGCGAGTTGGAAAAGGTGCGTCTTTAGAGCCCGACGAAAAGTCCGGAGGTCAGCAATAGTTCTCAGTTCTGGAGGCAGATCGTTCCAGAGGGTGGGAAATGCAGAACTAACCCACATGGAGCTTCCTGCTTAGGGAATGAAGGAGGGGGCTAGCTAAAGAGGCAGATCTAAGATACTTCCTGTTTTTGTTACTATAAAGATACGTGTCTTAAAGAAGGACTTTTGTTCAGATGTTAAAATTTATATTAAGCTATCTGAACCTTTTGGCCAAAATAAAGCTTTTTCTGATTTCGAAATTCATCTCTTTATTTTTCTGTGACACTTCCCCAAGGCTTCCCATCCATTTCAATTAGAGACCCCCCTCCTCTTTTTAAATAAATCCCCCTCCGCTCTGGTTCTTTTTCTTTCTTTTTTTTAATTAGATTTATATGCCACCCTTCTCCGGAGATTCAGGCTTACAATGCTTTAAGCAATAGCCTTCATACTTTTGTATATTTTATACAAAGTGAGCTTATTGCCCCCACAAACTGGGTCCTCAATTGACCTACCTTAGAAAGGATGGAAGGCTGAGTCAACCTTGAGCCTGGTGAGATTCGAACTTACAGTAATTGCAGACAGCTGGAGTTAATCACAATGCATTAGTCTGCTGAGCTATTCAGGCTCTTTTATCATTTCCTTTAATCATTTTATTCATTTTTATCGTTTCTTTGATTCATTTCGTTCTCGTTCTCAGAAAGAGTTTTGCCGCATTTTATGACCTTTCTTTGACACTGTTGTTAAGCGAATCCCCTAGAGTTGCCAAGTTAGTAACCCGGTTGTTAAGTGAACCCAGCTTCCCCCATGGACGTGGTTGCAAAAGGGGATCGCAGGAGCCCTTCGCGGGACGCTTCAACCGTCATAAATACAAGTCAGTTGCCAAGCGTCTGAATTTTGACCACATGAGCTCGGGGAGGCTGCAACGGTCCTAAGTGTGAAAAACGGTTGTAAGTCGCTTTTTCTCAGTGCCCGTTGTAAATTTCCAAAATATTGCTGCGATTCCGCTGTCGCTTACATGCTTCTCTGCAGCCTCTCTGTTTCTAAACCAGGGTTAATCCTGGATGAGTATGAGATGACATCATGTAATGGACAACTAGCATTGTTCGGCGTAGTTGTCTTAATATAGTTTGGCCATTCCTTCTCGTAGGGAACGAGAAGCGAAGGTATTTTCAAATGGAACAACTCCGGCGCCCTCATTCACCACTCCACTGCTGATGAAGGAAACACTTCCCTTTTCAGCTTCGTTAATCAATAAATTGTGCCAAGGAGGGCGCCGTGCCAGCCTGCTGCCCTTTTATGGAAGAGCAACGAAGAGGATCGAAGGCCTGGAGGCTAAAACATAACGAAGAAGGGCTGCAGGATTTGGGTTTGGCCAGTCTAGAGAAAAGAAGGACTTTGGGGGGACATGATAGCAGTCTTCCAATATCTGAAGGGCTGCCCCAAAAAAGAAGGGGTCAATTTATTCTCCAAAGCACCTGAAGGGAGAACAGATGGAAAGTAACGAAGGAGAGAAGCAACCTGGAATTAAGGAAAAACTTCCTGAGAGTGACAACGATTAACCTGTGGAACTGCTTGCCACCAGAGGTTGTGGGAGCTTCATCACTGGAGGCTTTCAAGAAGAGATTGGACTGCCATTTGTCAGAAATGGTGTAGGGTCTTCTGCTTGGGCGGGGGGTTAGACTAGATGACCTACAAGGTCCCTTCCGACTCTGTTAATCGAAATGGTTAATCTAAATGAAATGGTATAGATTCTCATGGAGCTGGACAAAGGACCTCCAAGCTCCCATTAATTCTATTCTATTCTATTCTATTCTATTCTATTCTATTCTATTCTATTCTATTCTATTCTATTCTATTCTATTCCGCCACCTTCAGCACAGAGACCTTAGGAAAACTCCTCGTTACATAAAGTTGCATTTTGCCTTCGGCTGCTGCCCCATTGCGAGGTCTTCCTTTCTCGATCGGTTAAGTCTTTTCGCTATTTTGGAATCGTTCCGTGGCCTGAGAAGCCACGCCACACGTCAGAAAAATAAGACCACCCGTTTCCCCCTGGAATCTCTGCACGCAGCTGCAAACCATATTCCACTTTTCCAAAACTTTTTCATACTTCTTGTCTCTGGGAGCTGTCGCCAACTTGACGGCAGATAATCCATCAATCGAGAAAATCCAGAGAGGTGCAGGTTAGTGCCGGTCAGAACGGCTGAGTTAAAAGAAAATGGGCTACCTCCAAGGTTTTGGATGTTGGCAACTAGATTGGACCAGAAGCTGAGCAGAAAGAAGGAACTATGTGGGGCCTGGTGGTCTCCTAACCGTGGTCCCATCTAGAAAAAGCTCATGCGACACAAAGCAAAGGTTGAAGGAAAGACTCACCCCTGGTTACCCTCAACCGAGCAAACCCTGGCTTTATCTCGCCTTGCCCGACCGCCGTTAGAAGGATTTGGCTGAAGTTCTCCAGGAAGTTCTGGAGATGTTTTGAGGTAGAGCAGCCTAGAGAAGAGGTGTGCAGTGGTACCCTGGAGACTTGACTGCTCATATCAACCACAAAAGTCTCCCGTGGGCTTCTTTTGAGGGGACCTCTCCCACCCCCAAACCAGCTGGTTGGACCACCTCAACTGAAGTTGGCCTGGGCAGGTGACGGGGCCTGCAAGGAACTCACCCAGAGGTCGAGAGCAGGGATGTCCTGAGCCCTCCGTGTGGCCCTCTCGCCACCCCTGAGCAAGGCCACCGAGCAGACGTGGCCGCTGTCACTGTCGGTGAGGGTCTTCGGCCGCGTCCCCTTCTACACCCCGTGTAACGGAGCCGGATTAAGGGCAGGGAGAGGGAAGTCTCTTCTACCCAAGGCGTTGGGCAGAATTATGAGCCCGCCGCTGCTCGCTGTCTCTGTGGCCACCTGTTCTTGCTGGCCTCAGTTCAAAGGACAGTCCATTCTGCTGCCTCCTGGCCTGCCAGGCTGGCTGGGCGGGAGGAGAAATTCAGCAAACAGAAAGCAGAAAATGACGCACTATCCCCGGTGAACTCTTGATGCCCGTCAAACCGGGATCTTCCTCCGGTTGCAGAAGCAGCCGCCACAGCCCGTTTCGGAGCTTCAAGACAGGCGAGCAGGCAGGGGGTTATTTCAGGGCTCGGATCAGACCCACCAGACCTGCCAGCCACCTTGGGTTGGGGCCAGGACGAGCGAAACGGAATTGCTCGTCTTTTCATTTTAAACTGGCAGCTTGCGCAGAGAAATGCCAAGGGAACATTCGGAGGGAATTGGTCAAGGCACCAGGAAGGTAAAGGATAGGGAGGTTGGATGGTGGATTGGTTAAGCCAGTATTTCTCAAATTTTGGCAGCTTTAAGATCTGTGAACTACAACTCCCAGGATTCCCCAACCATCATCTTTTAAGATAGATGGACTTCAGCTCCCAGAATTCCCCAGTCAAATCAGTGTTTCTCAACCTGGGCAACTTTAAGATCTGTGAACTACAACTCCCAGGATTCCCCACCTGTCATCTTTTAAGATAGATGGACATCAACTCCCAGAATTCCCTAGTCAAACTAGTGTTTCTCGAGCTTGGCTACTTTAAGAGGTGTGGAGTTCAACTCCCAGAATTCCCCACCTGCCATGTTTTAAGATAGACTTCAACTCACAGAATTCTCCACTCATCATCTTTTAAGATAGATGGACCAGCTCCCAGAATTCCCTAGTCAAATCAGTGTTTCTCGACCTGACAACTTTAAGATCTGTGGGCTACAACTCCCAGAATTCCCCACCTGTCATGTTTTAAGATAGATGGACTTCAACTCCCAGAATTCCCTGACTAGACCAGTGTTTTTCAACCTTGGAAACTTAAGATCGGTGGACTTCAACTCCCAGAATCTCCTGACTAGACCAGTATTTCTCAATCTTGGCAACTATAAAGTCAGTGGACTTCAACTCCTGGAATTCTAGGAGTTGAAGTCCACTTTCTTTAAAGTTACCAAGGTTGAAAAACGTTGCACAAGACGATGAGCTGTGAGACAATCTAGGTAGCTTCATTGGTGTTCCAAATGTTTGGCCAGCAATTCCTCCAACAACTTTCCTTCCTTTGCCCAAAATCAATGCTGTTCGTAGGAAAAATCTGGATTCTGTGGTGAAGACAAGGGTTCTTGTGGAAAGAAAACATTGCAGGAATGCTTCTTGATCCTTCAAAGACATGGATGGGCACCAAGGATGACCAGCAGCAAGAGGGATGGACTCTGTTCCAATGGTGGTGAGGGCACCATTGGAAGAGAGTAGATAGGGCCCAGAGCATCCTGGAGAACCTCATGAAGAACCTCATGGAGAACACCTAGCTATGTAGTCACCAAGGGTCAACAATGAACTGTTGACCAGTTCAGTCAATCAGTGAAAAGACCTAGCTTTCTGGAGAAGACTTCAATATTGGGAAAGGTGGAAGGAAAGAGAAGAAGAAGGTGGCTAGCAGTAAGATGGAGGGACTCAGTTAGATTGGTACAGTTGTTGAGACTCCAGAAAAAGTCCAGAGAAGAGCAACCAGGATGATTAGGAGATTGGACACTGGAGGCTAAAACATACGATGAACAGTTGCAGGAACTGGGCATGGCTAGTCTAGTCAAGAGAAGGACCAGTGGAGACATGATAGCAGTCTTCCAATATTTGAGGGGCTGCCCCAGAGAGGAGGAAGGGGGTCAAGCTATCTCCCAAAGCACCTGAAGGCCAGACAAGGAATAATGGATGGAAACTGATCAAGGAGAGATTCAACCTGGAAATAAGGAGGAATTTCCTGACAGTGAGAGCAGTCAAACCATGGAACAGAAGTTGTTTTTGGAAGTTGTGGGAGCTTCATCACTGGAGGCTTTCAAGGGGAGATTGGATTGACATCTGTCAGAAATGATGTAGGATCTCCTGCTTGGGCAGGGGGTTGGATTAAATGACCTAGAAGGTCCCTTCCAACTCTGTTAATCTGAATGATTTTACCAGGCTGAAGACAGATTGTCTTGGAGAAGATCTTTGAGAAGATCTACTTATGTGGTTGCTAAGAGTCAATGGTGGAAAATAATCAATCGATCGATATGAAGACCCAACTTTCTGGAAAAGGTTGGGAAAGATGGGGAAAAAACGAGAGAAGGAGAGGATGACCGACAATGAGTTGAAGGGACTCAAATTACAGTGGTGATGGGGAGCAACATTAGGACATCTGAAGGACCAAGTTGGGGACAGATTGTCTTGAAGAATGTCTTGGATCTATGTGGTTCCTAAGAGACAATAGTGGAAAATAATCAATCAATCAATCTGAAGACCCAGATCTTTGGAGAAGGCTATAATGTTGGCCAAGATGAAAGAAAAGAGAAGAAGAGAATGACCAGCAATGAGACAGAGGGATGATGGATGGATGGAGACGCCATTAGGAGATTTGAAGGACCAAGTTGGGGAGAGATTACCATGGATATAAATCTACCTATGTGGTCACCAAGAATCAACTATGACTTCATACTTGGTAGCATATCATCAAGAGCAACAGTATATAAGAGTATGCAGTTGGGGGAAGGGTACCATTAAGACACCTGAAGGACCAGGTTGGGCAGAGATCATCCTAGAGATCAATCCATGCAGTTGCTAAGAGTCAAGAGTGACTTGATGGCCCCATCAGTTAGTGTCAGGATCAAGTTCCTTTGAGAAGTCCATAATGTTGGGAAAAGTTGAATCATTATACAAAATCAAATGGTTTTGACTGCCTTTGAGGGGCTGCCCCAAAGAAGAAGGGAGTCAATCTATTCTCCAAAGCCCCTGAAGGCAGGACAAGAAGCAATGGATGGAAACTGATCAAGGAGAGAAGCAACCTGGAATTAAGGAGAAGCTTCCTAACAGTGAAGAGAATTAATCAGTGGAACAAAAGTTGCCTCCAGAATTGTGGGGGCTCCATCACTGGAGATTTTCAAGAAGAGATTGGACAGCTCTTTGTCTGGAATGGTATAGGACCTCCTACTTGAGCAGGGGGTTGGACTAGAAGACCTCCAAGGTCCCTTCCAGTTCTATTCTGATTGCTGGAAAAGTTCTGATTGAAAGTGGAAGGAAAGAGAAGATGAAGAAGGTCAAGGTGGAGGGACTCAGTTATAGCGGTGATGGAGTCACCACTGGAAGATGTGAAGGACCAGGATGGGGAGAGGCCATCATAAAGAAAATCTATCTATGTGAGTCAACTATGATTTCATACTTAATGGGACATCATCAAGGGCAACAACAGTACATATGACTGGTGAGGGGGTGGGCACCATTACGACGCCTGAAGGACCAGATTGGGCACAGATCATCCTAGAGGTCAATCCATACGGTTGCTAAGAGTTAAGAGTGACTTAATGGTGCCATCAGTTAATGTCAAGACCAAGAGGCTCTGAGAAGTCCATCACGTTGGGAAAAGTAGGAAAGAGAAGATGAGAAGGATGGTCCAAGCGGAAGGATTCCATTATAGTAGTGGTGAGGACACCATTGGAAGACCTGAAGTTTAGGGACACATTTATCACATAGGAAATCTATGAGGTTCCTAAGAGCTGACATTGAGTTGATAGCACATCCATCCATCCAACGTCAATCAATCAATCCATCAAACAATCAAAGACCCATCTCTTTCGAGAAGTCCATAATGCTGGGAATAGGTGGTAAGAAAGAGAAGAATGGAGAACCATCAGGAAGGAGGTGGACTCAGATACAGATGTGGTGGAGATACCATTGGAAGACCTGAAGGATCAGGTTAAGGATACATTGTGATGGAGAATGTCTATCTATGGGGTTGCTAGGAGTCAACACCAGGAGGAAGAGGAGGACGATTGTGGGGTCCTTGGTGTGCTTTCTCGCAAACGTTTCATGACCCAACTAGGGAACATCATCCATGCTAAAGGAATATGCAGGGAGGAGGAGGAGGAGGGGGTGGGGGAGGATGATGACTATGGAGTCCCTGGTGGTCTCTGAGCTTTTTCTCACAGACATTTCATCACCCAACTAGATAATATCATCAATGCTAGAAGTCTGGTGTTTGCTCTCTGTTTATAGAAGATGACAGGACCTGCCTGAATTTGAACATCTAAGCACAACTATATATGGTGCTGTGGAAGGTCAGTTGGGTGGCCTTCACTCCCTCGTAACCTCAGGTAGCAGGGCACCTGGCGAAGGTCCTCCAAGAAGGAGCTCAGAGCCAAGCCTAGCCAGGCTGAGTTCCCACCAGCAGATCTAACTACCGAGACCATCCTTGGCACTCTGTTGAAGAAGAGATGCCCACTGGCTGCCGGTCGCCTTGGCAGTCCCTCATATCTCTACTTAGGGTTAGGATGAGCCACCACGCCACCTGTCCATCTCCTTGACCTCAAGACCGTGTGCTCTCTAATAAACACTTTCCAACCATCTCAGGTGCTCCTGAGCAGCTCCAAGCCAAACTGAACTTCCAACGTTTTCCAGGAAACCTGACCCTGACCCTAACCCTATGCCTCACCCTCACCCTAAACCTAAATCTCTCTCACCCTAACTCTCCCCACACACTCACACTCACACTCACACTTACCCTAATCCTCACCCTCACCCTCACCCTAATCCTCACACTAAGCCTCACCCTCACCCAAACCCTCACCCTAACCCAAACCCTCACCCTCACCTTCCCTTCACCCTCCCCTTCACCCTAACCCTCACACTTACCCTGACGGCCTAACCCACACCCTAACCCTAACCCTCACCTTCACCATAACCCTAACCCTCACCCTGACGGCCTAACTCACACCATAACCCTAACCCTAACCCTAACCCTAACCTTAACTCTAACCCTAACCCTAACCCTAACCCTAACCCTAACCCTCACCCTCATCTTCACCCTAACCCTCACACTCACCCTGACAGCCTAACCCACACCCTAAACCTCACCCTAACCCTAAACCTCATCCTCACTCACCTTCATCCTAACCTTAACCCTCACCCTCACCCTAACCCTAACCCTCACCCTAACCCTAACCCTCACCCTCACCCTAACCCTAACCCTCACCCTGACGGCCTAACCCACACCCTAAACCTCACCCTAACCCTAAATCTCATCCTCATCCTCACTCACCTTCATCCTAACCTTAACCCTCACCTTCACCCTAACCCTAACCCTCACCCTGACGGCCTAACTCACACCCTAATCCTAACCTTAACCCTAACCCTAAACCTCACCCTCACCCTAACCCTCACCCTAACCCTCACCCTCACCCTAACCCTCACACTCACCCTGACGGCCTAACCCACACCCTAAACCTCACCCTAACCCTCACCCTCACCCTAATCCTAACCCTCACCCTCACCCTCACCTTGACCTTCACCCTAAATCTCACCCTCACCTTCACCCTAACCCTCACACTCACCCTGATGGCCTAACCCACACCCTAAACCTCACCCTAACCCTAAACCTCATCCTCACTCACCTTCATCCTAACCTTAACCCTCACCCTCACCCTAACCCTAACCCTCACACTCACCCTGACGGCCTAACCCACACCCTAAACCTCACCCTAACCCTCACCCTCACCCTAATCCTAACCCTCACCCTCACCCTCACCTTGACCTTCACCCTAAATCTCACCCTCACCTTCACCCTAACCCTCACACTCACCCTGACAGCCTAACCCACACCCTAAACCTCACCCTAACCCTAAACCTCATCCTCACTCACCTTCATCCTAACCTTAACCCTCACCCTCACCCTAACCCTCACACTCACCCTGATGGCCTAACCCACACC
Source organism: Masticophis lateralis (assembly GCA_030761175.1). Taxonomy (NCBI): domain Eukaryota; kingdom Metazoa; phylum Chordata; class Lepidosauria; order Squamata; family Colubridae; genus Masticophis; species Masticophis lateralis. The sequence goes on along the minus strand of JAUDYJ010000003.1, from coordinate 212,290,240 downwards.
CTAAACCTCACCCTAACCCTAAACCTCATCCTCACTCACCTTCATCCTAACCTTAACCCTCACCCTCACCCTAACCCTAACCCTCACACTCACCCTGACGGCCTAACCCACACCCTAAACCTCACCCTAACCCTCACCCTCACCCTAATCCTAACCCTCACCCTCACCCTCACCTTGACCTTCACCCTAAATCTCACCCTCACCTTCACCCTAACCCTCACACTCACCCTGATGGCCTAACCCACACCCTAAACCTCACCCTAACCCTAAACCTCATCCTCACTCACCTTCATCCTAACCTTAACCCTCACCCTCACCCTCACCCTAACCCTCACACTCACCCTGACGGCCTAACCCACACCCTAAACCTCACCCTAACCCTCACCCTCACCCTAATCCTAACCCTCACCCTCACCCTCACCTTGACCTTCACCCTAAATCTCACCCTCACCTTCACCCTAACCCTCACACTCACCCTGACAGCCTAACCCACACCCTAAACCTCACCCTAACCCTAAACCTCATCCTCACTCACCTTCATCCTAACCTTAACCCTCACCCTCACCCTAACCCTAACCCTCACCCTAACCTTAACCCTCACCCTCACCCTAACCCTAACCCTCACCCTGACGGCCTAACCCACACCCTAAACCTCACCCTAACCCTAAATCTCATCCTCATCCTCACTCACCTTCATCCTAACCTTAACCCTCACCTTCACCCTAACCCTAACCCTCACCCTGACGGCCTAACTCACACCCTAATCCTAACCTTAACCCTAACCCTAAACCTCACCCTCACCCTAACCCTCACCCTAACCCTCACCCTCACCCTAACCCTCACACTCACCCTGACGGCCTAACCCACACCCTAAACCTCACCCTAACCCTCACCCTCACCCTAATCCTAACCCTCACCCTCACCCTCACCTTGACCTTCACCCTAAATCTCACCCTCACCTTCACCCTAACCCTCACACTCACCCTGATGGCCTAACCCACACCCTAAACCTCACCCTAACCCTCACCCTCACCTTCACCCTAACCCTCACACTCATGCTCACCCCCATCCTCACCCTAACCATGGGCTTCCACATCTAGGTGGTAACTAATAAAGGAAGGTTCTTGAAGCTTGGGGTGGATGAGCCGTTTTAAGGGGGCTCCCATTTCTGAGCCTGTGTGTGCGCGCGCACGCGCGTGTGTGTGTGTGTCCATTTTTGTAGCGGCTGAAACGACAAGGAAGCCGGGGAAGGCACAGCAGATGTCATAAACATGCCTGAAGAAGCTTTTTGTGGTTTTGCAAGATGCTTATTTATTTATCACATGTAAGAGGCTGCAGCTGTTTGTTTTATTTTGATCCTTTTGCTGTTTTGCTCACAAGGGGGATCAATCGCAGCCAATTGTTTGTTGTTGTTGTTGTTTTGCTATTTTTGATGCGTTCGCTCTAACCAGAAGTTTCATGGGCTTTCGAGAAGAAAAAAGTGAGCAATGGTTTGCAAGAATTTGCCACAGAATGACTGGGGAGGGACAGAGCCCAAAGACACCCAGTCAGCTCTGATGCCTAAAGCAGGACTAGAATTCACCATCTCCTGGTGATTGTCACCCAAAGTCACCCAGCCAGCCTTCATGCTCAAGGTGGGACTAGAACTCCCAGTCTTCTGGTGATGGCTCAAAGACAGCGAGCCAGCCTTCATGCTTAAGGTGGGACTAGAACTCCCAGTCTCCTGGTGATAGCCCAAAGAAACCCAGCTGAATTTCATGCCTGAGGTGGGACTAGAACTCCCAGTCTCCTGGTGATGGCCCAAAGTCACCCAGCCAGGCTTCATGCTTAAGGTGGGACTAGAACTCCCAGTCTCCTGGTGATGGCTTAAAGACACCGAGCCAGCCTTCATGCTTAAGGTGGGACTAGAACTCCCAGTCTCCTGGTGATAGCCCAAAGAAACCCAGCTGAATTTCATGCCTGAGGTGGGACTAGAACTCCCAGTCTCCTGGTGATGGCCCAAAGTCACCCAGCCAGGCTTCATGCTTAAGGTGGGACTAGAACTCCCAGTCTCCTGGTGATGGCTTAAAGACACCGAGCCAGCCTTCATGCTTAAGGTGGGACTAGAACTCCCAGTCTCCTGGTGATAGCCCAAAGAAACCCAGCTGAATTTCATGCCTGAGGTGGGACTAGAACTCCCAGTCTCCTGGTGATGGCCCAAAGTCACCCAGCCAGGCTTCATGCTTAAGGTGGGACTAGAACTCCCAGTCTCCTGGTGAGGGCCCAAAGACACCGAGCCAGCCTTCATGCTTAAGGTGGGACTAGAACTCCCAGTCTCCTGGTGATAGCCCAAAGAAACCCAGCTGAATTTCATGCCTGAGGTGGGACTAGAACTCCCAGTCTCCTGGTGATGGCGCAAAGAAACCCAGCCAGCCTTCGTCCTTAAGGTGGGACTAGAACTCTCAGCCTCCTGGTGATAGCCCAAAGAAACCCAGCTGAATTTCATGCCTGAGGTGGGACTAGAACTCCCAGTCTCCTGGTGATGGCCCAAAGAAACCCAGCCAGCCTTCGTCCTTAAGGTGGGACTAGAACTCCCAGCCTCCTGGTGATAGCCCAAAGAAACCCAGTTGAATTTCATGCCTGAGGTGGGACTAGAACTCCCAGTCTCCTGGTGAGGGCCCAAAGACACCGAGCCAGCCTTCATGCTTAAGGTGGGACTAGAACTCCCAGTCTCCTGGTGATAGCCCAAAGAAACCCAGCTGAATTTCATGCCTGAGGTGGGACTAGAACTCCCAGTCTCCTGGTGATGGCGCAAAGAAACCCAGCCAGCCTTCGTCCTTAAGGTGGGACTAGAACTCCCAGCCTCCTGGTGATAGCCCAAAGAAACCCAGTTGAATTTCATGCCTGAGGTGGGACTAGAACTCCCAGTCTCCTGGTGAGGGCCCAAAGACACCGAGCCAGCCTTCATGCTTAAGGTGGGACTAGAATTCCCAGTCTCCTGGTGATAGCCCAAAGAAACCCAGCTGAATTTCATGCCTGAGGTGGGACTAGAACTCCCAGTCTCCTGGTGATGGCCCAAAGTCACCCAGCCAGGCTTCATGCTTAAGGTGGGACTAGAACTCCCAGTCTCCTGGTGATGGCTTAAAGACACCGAGCCAGCCTTCATGCTTAAGGTGGGACTAGAACTCCCAGTCTCCTGGTGATAGCCCAAAGAAACCCAGCTGAATTTCATGCCTGAGGTGGGACTAGAACTCCCAGTCTCCTGGTGATGGCCCAAAGTCACCCAGCCAGGCTTCATGCTTAAGGTGGGACTAGAACTCCCAGTCTCCTGGTGATGGCTTAAAGACACCGAGCCAGCCTTCATGCTTAAGGTGGGACTAGAACTCCCAGTCTCCTGGTGATAGCCCAAAGAAACCCAGCTGAATTTCATGCCTGAGGTGGGACTAGAACTCCCAGTCTCCTGGTGATGGCCCAAAGTCACCCAGCCAGGCTTCATGCTTAAGGTGGGACTAGAACTCCCAGTCTCCTGGTGAGGGCCCAAAGACACCGAGCCAGCCTTCATGCTTAAGGTGGGACTAGAACTCCCAGTCTCCTGGTGATAGCCCAAAGAAACCCAGCTGAATTTCATGCCTGAGGTGGGACTAGAACTCCCAGTCTCCTGGTGATGGCGCAAAGAAACCCAGCCAGCCTTCGTCCTTAAGGTGGGACTAGAACTCTCAGCCTCCTGGTGATAGCCCAAAGAAACCCAGCTGAATTTCATGCCTGAGGTGGGACTAGAACTCCCAGTCTCCTGGTGATGGCCCAAAGAAACCCAGCCAGCCTTCGTCCTTAAGGTGGGACTAGAACTCCCAGCCTCCTGGTGATAGCCCAAAGAAACCCAGTTGAATTTCATGCCTGAGGTGGGACTAGAACTCCCAGTCTCCTGGTGAGGGCCCAAAGACACCGAGCCAGCCTTCATGCTTAAGGTGGGACTAGAACTCCCAGTCTCCTGGTGATAGCCCAAAGAAACCCAGCTGAATTTCATGCCTGAGGTGGGACTAGAACTCCCAGTCTCCTGGTGATGGCGCAAAGAAACCCAGCCAGCCTTCGTCCTTAAGGTGGGACTAGAACTCCCAGCCTCCTGGTGATAGCCCAAAGAAACCCAGCTGAATTTCATGCCTGAGGTGGGACTAGAACTCCCAGTCTCCTGGTGATAGCCCAAAGAAACCCAGCCAGCCTTCATGCTTAAGGTGGGACTATCAGCCTTCAGAAGTTGTGCGAACTTCATCACTGGAGGCTTTCAAGAAGAGACTGGATTGACGCCTGTCAGAAATGGTGTAGGCGAACCAATGGCACGTGTGCCAAAAATGGCAGGCAGGGCCCTCTCTGTGGGCACGGGCGCCATCACCAGCTGCTATTCCGGGTTCCGTCATGCGCATGTGCACTGGCCATCTCCTCTCTTCTGGGTTCCAGTGCATGCATGTGCGAACACCAGCTTTGCGTTACGCATGCATGTGTAAGAACCCGGAAGAGAGCAGACTGGCTGGCGCGGACGTGCACGAAGGAACCCAGAAGTGTGCACCAGCTAGCTGCTTTCTTCCAGGTTCCTGTGCTCTGGTGCCAAAAACATTAGCCATCACTGGTCCTTGGGTGGGTGGGTGGGGGTTGGACTAGATGATCTCCAAAGGTCTCTTCCAACTGAGTTTTCTGAGTTTTTCCCAAGCAGTACAAAAACGCTTCATTTGGGGATTTTCCCTTATAGAGATCAAGCATGGAAAATAACCTTTTTTAAAAATAAAGATAAAAATAAAAATAAATACCCAGTAGAAAATCCAAAGCTCCTCGTGCACATTTTCGCCCACGTTGACCCAGCTTCCAGGGCAATTTATTCCATGGGGATCTAAGTGCCCCGTCAGTTCCCCGGGCGAGAAAAACCATCTGACCTCTTTCCCCGGCCGGTTGAGAAATCAGCGAAACAGTTCGGAGGGATGTTGTCTGCGACATAGCGATGAGTTAACACCCGTCCCCGATGATGCCCTGGGTCTGATTAGCCTTAATCAGACAGATCCGGGCGACAGCAGGGCAAAGAACCACGGAGGCCTATTGTCTAATTAGCAGGGCTTCCCGTGGGCCAAAGCCACGGCACCCGGTGAAAATCGGAGCTGAAAATAGCACTTAGATTTGTAGCAGATTTATATACTATTTCACAGCCTTCTCTAAGCAGCCTCTTGCCCCCAACCAACTGGCTCTTCATTTTACCAACCTCGGAAGGAGGGAAGGCTGAGTCAACCTTAACCCGGTGTGAATCGAACTCCTGGTAGTGAGCAATGCTTTAGCCTGCAATACTGCACTCTAACCGCTGTGCCACCACGTCTCAGATAGGTAGATGAGAGACAGACCCAACAATCTGGGTCCTCAAGTTACTGACCTAGGAAGAGGGGGAAGACTGTCTCAACCTTGAGCCAGTCAGGATCGAACTGCTGGCAGTTGGCTGTGAGTTAGCCTGAAATATTGCGTTCTAACCACTGCACCCACCAGATCAGTGGTGGGTTGCTACTAGATCGGGAGAACCGGTAGCGTTGGCAGGAGGCTCCACCCACCCACCAGGATGCTTCTGGGCATGCGCAGAAGTGTCGCGCGCACGAGTAAACCGGTAGCAAATTCAATGGAAAACCACTACTGTACCAGATATAGAATAGGTGATGATTGATAAGATAGAATAAATAGATATGAGAGAGAGAGAGAGAGAGAGAGAGAGAGAGAGAGAGAGAGAGAGAGAGAGAGAGAGTAGAAGGATGGAGTGAGGGACGGACAGACAGATGGATGGATGGAGGGATGGATAGATAGATGGATAGATAAGATAGAACGATGGATGGAGAGATAAACAGCTAATAGATAGATAGATAGATAGATAGATAGATAGGTAGGTAGGTAGGTAGGTAGATAGATAGATAGATATGGATGGAGATGGGTAGGTAGGTAGATAGATAGATAGATAGATAGATAGATAGATAGATAGATAGATAGATAGATAGATAGATAGATAGGATGGAGGGATGGAAGGATGGATGGATGGATAGGTAGGTAGGTAGGTAGGTAGGTAGGTAGGTAGGTAGGTAGGTAGGTAGGTAGGTAGGTAGGTAGACAGATAGATAAGATAGATGGAGGGATGGAAGGAAGGATGGATGGATGGATGGATGAATGGATGGATGGATGGGTGAGTGGGTGGGTGGATAGATAGATAGACAGACAGACGGATAGATAAGATAGATGGAGGGATGGAGAGATGGAAGGATGGGTGGATGGATGGATAGACAGACAGACAGACAGACAGAGATGTTTATTCTAGAGAATGAAACCGAAATCCTGACAATAGATAGGGATGGATCAATGGATGGAGATAGATAGATAGATAGATAGACAGACAGATAAGAGAGGGAGGAAGGGAGGGAGAGAGAGAGTAAGAGAGAGAGAGAGAAATAGAGGGGGTAGTAGAGCCATAGCCATAACATGGAGTCTTATGTATCCCTTCACAGTCCTCTCTAAGATGGAAGGATCAAAAGGCGGAAAAGGGGTACCCAATTTTTGGCCTGCAAGGGTGGCAGTGAAGGCTGGTGCCTGTATTTTGGGGGTGGGGGTGGGGGTTTGGTATGACAGAACATAGAATCCCAGGGCTGGAAGGGTCCCTAGAGGTCTTCTAGTCTAACCCCCTTCTCTAAGCAAGAGACCGTTCTCCCCATGCAGGCAGTCCTGGATTTACAACCTTTCGTTTAGGGATCTTTCAAAGTCCCAACGGCACTGAAAAAAAGGGGACTCACGGGCGTTTTTCACACTTAACGACCGTTGCAGCATTCCCCAGGGTCACGTGATCAAAATTCTTGGCAACTGGCATGTCCTTATGACGGTTGCAGTGTCCTGGAGGTGGGGGGTGGGGGGGCACGCGATCTGACAAGCCAAGTCCATGGGGAGGCCAGATTGACTGAAGAACCGTGTCACTAACGGAAGGATTTCCAGCGATTCGCTTAACGACCCATGACAGGTCGTAAAACGAGGCAAAACTCACTTAGCAACTATCTTGCTTAGCCACAGGAATTTTGGGCTCCTAAGAAATGGCTGTCCGGTGTCTTGTCGGAAGCGCACACAACTTCTGCAAGTAAGCCACTTCCACTGGTTAATTAATTAAGGACCAGATTCAGTAGAGCCTCCAGCACACAGCCCTCTCTACCTTAAGCAAAGGTTGGAGCTGGCATGGCCCTCTGCCTCTGCCCGTCGTGGGTTTTATTTTTTGCTCGTTCTTGATTTCAACTGAAATTTGCATGGCCTCCGTGCTGAGAGCCTACTTTTTCATGTCGAAAAATAAGGATTATTTTAGAATCAAAAAGGAGGCCAGGCTAGGCCTTTCCTTTCCACTCCACCGAATGCATTTCTTGCAATTTAATTTTCCTAATTTAAAACATTTTTTTTTAAAAAAGTTAATTTTAATGAATTTAATTTTAATTCTTAATTTAAAAAAAAAAAATGAAATTTTAATTTTAATTCCTCTGCCAGCTGCCCAGCCTCACTGCAACAGGGAGATGGCCGGCATATAAATTTAATAAATAAATTAGAGATAAGTAGATAAACAAACCTATCAGATGCGAAGAGAAAAGGACCAAGATAAAAGAGATATCGGTGGTTCATTGGGTGACCGTTTGAAATTATGACGCTGAAAAAAGGGACGTATGACCCTGTCTCATACTTATGACCATTGCAGCATCCATGGAGTGACATGATTTACATTCATATGCTTGGCAACTGACTCCTATTTATGACGGTCGCAATATCCTGGGGTCACGTGATTCTTTTTTGCAACCATGGAGGCCGGATTCACTAATGACCATGTCACTCAGTGATTCACTTAACAACTTAGTAAATGAAGGCCGTAAAATGGAACACCAATGATTTAATCTAATTTTAAATTTTTTAATATTTGTATTATATGTGTTTTAATTTGGCTGTTCACCGCCCTGAGTCCCCCTCCCGGGGAGAAGGGCGGTATATAAATTGAAATAAATAAATAAATAAAAGAAATAAAATGGGGTGGGGGGGAGAGGGAAAATCCACTTAACCGTCTCGCTTAAGGACAGAAATGTCAGGCTCAATCGAGGTCATAATTCGAGGCCTACCTGTACTGTGCTTTTTGCTCAGGTCTCGCCCCTGAAGTGCGGGTACCAGACTCGGTAGAGCCTCCAGCCCAGAGCCCTCTCTACCTTAAGCCGAGCTCCCTGAAGCTTGCATCACCTTCTGCGTCTTGCAAAAGACTTTTGCAAGCAAGGCAATTCAATCCGGCCGAATCCTGCAGCCTGTCCTGGGACAGCTGGCACTGAATCAAGCATGCCAGTTCCCTTGGCAACGTTGCCGTCACAACCGGAGCAGGACACCCTATAACCTTTTTCTGTTCTTTCCAAGGGGTTGAGAAAGCCGGTTGGGCAGCCCCCTCCTCATCCCTCCCTTCCTGGGGGAAACCCGATCTCCGGGCTAAATCGAGCCCCACTGCCAGCTTGATGCCAGGCGGCTGGGTGGCAATTGCAAAACAGGAGATTCGCAAGGGCCCCTTACCTGCGATTCTGGCTGCCGCTGCCCGGTGACGCACGTCACACCTTGCCGGGACAGGAGAGGCAGATGCGTCTGTCCGTCTGCCATCGGTGGGCCAGGGGGTCTTCCCCCCAGCCAGATTTGAAGATCCGAGGAGGTGTAACAACAAGTCAGCAACTCTGCCGGGGACCAACCATGCCAGCTGCTTTAAAAAAAGCCACAGGGTCCTTGTGCCAGCACATTGCTTGGCTAGAGCATCTGGGGTCCAGCTTGGTGGGTTTTTTTTTTTTCCTTTCCCTGCAATGAACACAACACCCAGTGTTTTTGGCACCTGGCGTCAGTCATGTGGAGGCCGGGCGATGCCAAGGGGGCAGGAAAAAAACAGCTCGTATCAGTGACGGGGAAGAGTCGAGAGGCTGGCATGCAAACTTTCTTGTCAACAGCAGTGCTTGGAAGCTGGGTCTAGGATGGGGGAAATGGGGTTCAAGCCCCCCACCCCCTCCATAATGAGGGTCTTTGAAGAAAGCGATGGGCGTGCAGAAAAAAAGGGAGGGGAGCTTGACGGGAATCGAAGGGAGAAGCTCGGTGGCACGTATATAAAAAGAAAACAGGAGTGTGAAAGATATTTATAGAAGGGCAGCAGTCTTAATATTTCTCAACCTTGCAACTCTAAATTTAATCGGTGGACTTCAACTCCCAGAATTCCCCAGCCAGCCAGCTGACTGGGCTTAGTAGACAACTGATCAAAGTTAGTCCTCGACTTATGACCATGATGGAGCCCCAGATTTCCCTTGCTAAGCGAGACAGTTAAGTGAGTTTTTTCCCCCATGTTTGCAACATCTTTCTGGCCACAGATGTTAAGTGAAGTGCGGCCGTGGTTTAAGTTAGGAAAATGGTTGTTAAGTGAATTGGACTTCCCTGTGGATTTTATTATTTATTTATTTATTTATTGGTTCGATTTATATGCCGCCCTTCTCCGGAGACTCAGGGCGGCTTACAATGCCTTAAGCAATAGCCTTCATCCTTTTGTATATTTATACAAAGTCAGCTTATTGCCCCCACAAACTGGGTCCTCCATTGACCTACCTTAGAAAGGATGGAAGGCTGAGTCAACCTTGAGCCTGGGGAGATTCGAACTTGCAGTAATTGCAGGCAGCTGGTATTACTTAACAGCACTTTAGTCTGCTGCACCACCCAGGCTCTTGGTGCCTTGGTGGCGCCAAGAGCCTTGGTTTTGCTTGTCGAAATTGATTTTGCTTGTCGAAAGGTCGAATCCTGTGACACACACACAGACGGGACACTGCAACTGTTGTAAATAGGAGCCAAGCGTGACCATTGGAGGCTGCCATGGTCGTTAAGTGTGAAAACAGCACTTAAGACTTATAGCAGATTTATATACTGCTTCAATGTGTTTTTGCAGCCCTTCTCTGGGGACGCTGCAAATGGTTGCTGGGTGAGTCTTGAGTACTGGTCATAGGGGCTATAACTCCGAACAGTGGCTGGATGAATGGTTGTAAATTTCAAGAACAAATAAACATTTGTAGTAATTCGGAGAACCGGTAATAACATTGGTTGGCCACGTCCCTGAACCGGTCCCTGGCCCGGTTGCCGCTCGCTTACCCCGCCCACTTCATCAGAGGCTACAACCTCTTCGACCGAAAATTTAAAAAAAAAAAAAAAGCCTCTGATGATCGTGTGGCTCAACCTTAAGAAGTTGCAGAAAAAAATGCCTTTAAAAGCCTCTGGGGATCCCAGCTGAGTTGCCTGATCGTCACAGGCTTTTAAAAGCATTTTTTTCCTGCAACCTCTTTTTTCTGCAACTTAAGGTTGTAGGAAAAATGCTTTTAGAAGTTAAAAAAAAAAAAGTGGCCATGCTCACCCAGTCACATTACCCCCTACCAAGCCACACCCACAAAATAAGCCACACCCACAGAACCAGTAGTAAAAAAAAAATTAAAACCCACCCCTGGGCCCCTTGTAGTTCGGCTTTGAACCGTGGGGTCCTCGGTGGTCTCCGAGCTCGGCTGGTTTCTGGCAGACGTTTCATGAACTGACGGAGGAAACGCCATCAGTGCTAGGAGGGAAGGGAGTTTGCACTGATGATGTTACCTAGATGGGTCCTGAGATGTCTGCAAGAAAACCACTAACTTCAGAGAGCACCGAAGACTCCAGAGTCTTCCTTCTCCAACTACACTCCCTTCTAGCACTGATGATGTTCCCTAGTTGGGTCACAAAACGTCTGCAAGAAAACAAAACCTGGGCCTGGATAGCTCTGCAGACTAAGCACCGTAATTAACATCCAGCTGTCTGCGATTACATCAGTTCGAATCTCCCCAGGCTCAAGGTTGACTCAGCCTTCCATCCTTTCTAAGGGAGGTCAATTGAGGACCCAGTTTGTGGGGGCAATAAGCTGACTTTGTATAAATATACAAAAGTATGAAGGCTATTGCTTAACGCATTTTAAGCCGCCCTGAGTCTCCGGAGAAGGGCGGCAGATAAATCTAATAATAATAATAAAAAAAACTCAGAGGGCACCAAGTCCTCCTCCTCTTCCTCCTCCCCTCTCTGCAACCCCCTTTCCTTGTAGTATTGGTGACATTTATGTCAGAGTTGAAAGTAACGAGCCCAACAGAATCAAAACTCCAAGGCAGGCAAACTCCTCAAAGAATATAGATTTATTAGGCAGGTCATAGGGGCACATCTGGGGAAAGCTGACTCTGAGCTCTCCCCTCGGATTTTGCCCTGAGGAAGGTTTTCCCTCCCCTGCCCAGGCAGTCCATCCCATGGTCCCATCGGGTCACACAGTCCACGGGTCACTCCGTCTCAGACCCCCCCCACCTCCTTGCACCTGGTGGGAAAACTCTTGGTTCTCAGGAGGAAGGATTTTATTATGGCTGCAATCCTCCCCCCTGCTCCCGTTCCCACAGCTTGACTTCCTTCGCTGTGGCAGCCCCTGAAGTGCCAGGCGGGGGAATGGCTCCAGGGGTGACAGTTCCCTAATTGAGTTATGAAAACCACCGAGCTCAGAGTTCACCAAGGACCCCACGGTATTCTTCCTCCTCCTCCTCTTCCACTCCACCAACCCCACTCCCTTTTAACACTGATATGTGCCCTAGATGGGTCTCGAGAGGTTTGCAAGAAAATCACAAAGCACAGTAGTCTTCCTCCCTCCTCTTCTCTTCTCTTCTCCAGGCTCCACTCCTTTCTAACACTGATGACGTTCCCTAGATGGGTCATGATGACGTTTCCTAGATGGGCTCCCCACAGTTCTCCTCCTCATCCTCCTCCCCTCCCCCCTTTCCTCTCCTGCCTTCCTCTTCCTCCTCCCCTCCCTTCTAGTACTGATGATGATCTCTAGTTGGGTTATTTAATGTCTGCAAGCTCAGACAGCACCAAAAGCTGCACAGTCCTCCTCCTCCTCTCTCCCTCCTCCTACACTCCACAATCCCCACTCCTTTCTAGCACTGATGATACTATCTAGATGGGTCAGGAAACATCTGCAAGAAAACAGCCAAGCTCAGAGAGCACCAAGGAGCCCACAGATGTCTTCCTCCCTCCTCTTCTCTTCCTCATCCTCTTCTCCACAGACCTCACTACCTTCTAGCATGACGACGTTCATTTCATTTCTTAAATTTATATACCGCCCTTCTCCTGACGGACTCAGGGCAGTCAACAGCCAAAAATTAAAATACATGAAATACGAAAATTAAAATAACTTAAAACATGATTAAATTAATTTTGGCTTCCCCCAAATTTAAAACCCCTCACTAAAGTTAACCCCTTAAAATCTACGTTAAGCCAGCCCGGCTTCCTGGAATAGAAAAGTCTTTAATGCCTTGCGGAAAGTGCGGAGGTCTGGGATTAATCGAATCCCTGGGGGTAACTCGTTCCAGAGGGCGGGGGCCCCCACAGAGAAGGCTCTCCCCCTGGGGGTTGCCAGTCGATATTGCCTGACCGACGGCACCCTGAGGAGACCCTCTCTCTGAGAGCGTATTGGCCGGTGGGAGGTTATCGGTGGCAGAAGGTGGTCTCGTAAGTACCCGGGTCCTAAGCCATGGAGTGCTTTAAAGATGAGAACCAAGGCCTTGAAGCGCACCCGGAAGACCACTGGGAGCCAGTGCAGCTTGCGCAGGAGGGGTGTCACATGGGAGTGCCATGTCGCCCCCATAATCCCCCGCGCAGCCACATTCTGGACCAGTTGGAGCCTCCGGGTGGTCCTCAAGGGGAGCCCCATGTAGAGAGCATTGCAGTAGTCCAGGCGAGAAGTGACCAGGGCATGAGTGACCTCGATGGGTCATGAAACATTTGCAAGAAAACTGCCAAGCTCAGAGAGGACCAAGGAGCCCACAGTTCAACTGCGAAGAGTTTTGTTCTTTTGGTAAGAAATTAAAAGTTTGTCCCAACTGGCACAGGCAGAGCTCTGCTGCAGATTCCCCCTTCCACCCCCAAAATGAGGCTTCTAGAATCAGTCCCCCTCCCTCAAGCTCATTCCTCATCCTCCAGAGAGAGAGACAGAAAGCACATACTGTAGTCAGAACCCATACCGACTTCACAATACAGGCGGTCCTCGACTTAAGACCAACAACCAAGCCCGGCGTTTATGTTGCTAAGCGAGAAATTTCTTAAGCTAGTTTTGCCCCATTTTACAACCTTTTCTGCCACCGTGGTTAAGTCAATTCCTCCAGTTGATACAGTTGTTAAGTGAATGTCATTTGTCCCTTGACTTCGCCGGTCAGGTGGTCGGGAAAAGGGGAGCTGTTGTTAAGTCGAGGACTACCTGTGCTGCAGAGGGTTATTTAAAACATGGGCCCTAATCAGCAATGCAAACACACACTCACACACACACACACACACACTCTTCCAGGACTCACAAAGCAATCCCTGACTTGGTAATCCACAACCAAGAGAGGGTAGGTGAGAGGGGGGGCACGGGGTATGTCCCCCAGGAGGACAGAAGAATATAACAGCCCCCATAATGGCCGAAAGAAATCTTTCCAGTGTCCCATTTCCCTCATCTATATTTTTTTTTTATTTAATGCAGATAAATACAAAGGCTCATCCAAAAGTATGATAAAATGATAAAACTGGGGTGCCTTTTTTGGGGGGAGAACTGGGGGGATGGACGAGTCTCAAGGCCCACGAGTCACAGTCTGAAAAAACATTTCGGTGTGTGAATGAAGTGGGATAAAATTTCCAAGTCAAGGAGGACGCCTACCTCCCCACCTCCCGTCGCCCCACCGCCCCTGTGGGGCTTTTGCAATCAGGCAGGCATCGGGACTCAACGCTGAAACCTGTCGGAGAAATTGGGAGACCGTGGCATGGTCAGTGGGTGGTCGCTGGCTTTGATTTCCACGCTGGCGTATTTGCGGATGGGGTTGGCTTTGTGCACCTGGGAGAGGAGAAAGAAGGGAAACTGGGGTGAGTGTGATGTCACAAGGGCAGCCTTGCCTGCTCCCGAAAGAGAGGCTGGCTGAAGACAAAGACCAGACGAGAACAAAGACAAAGACAAAACAAATATAAAGACAAGGACAAGAATAAGGATAAGGATAAAGACAAAAACAAAAACAAGACAAGAACAAAGACAAAACAAGAATAAAGACAAAGGCAAAGACCAAGACCAAGTCCGAAACCAAGACGAAGGACAAGGACAAGACAAAGCCAAAACAAGAATAAAGAAAAAGAAAAAGACCAAGGAGAAGGAGAAGTAGGGTAAGAACAAAGACAAAACAAGAATAAAGACCAAGTCCAAGTCCAAGTCCAAGACCAAGACCAAGTAAAGACAAGAATAAAGACAAAGACCAAGACCAAGACCAAGACCAAGTCAAAACAAGAATAAAGACAAAGACCAAGACCAAGACCAAGACCAAGACCAAGACCAAGACCAAGACCAAGTCAAAACAAGAATAAAGACAAAGACCAAGACCAAGACCAAGACCAAGACTTGGTCTTGGTCTTTGTCTTTATTCTTGTCTTTACTTGAAGACAAGAATAAAGACAAAGACCAAGACCAAGACCAAGACCAAGACCAAGTAAAGACAAGAATAAAGACAAAGACCAAGACCAAGACCAAGACCAAGACCTAGACCAAGACCAAGACCAAGACCAAGTAAAGACAAGAATAAAGACCAAGACCAAGACCAAGACCAAGTAAAGACAAGAATAAAGACAAAGACAAAGACCAAGACCAAGACCAAGTAAAGACAAGAATAAAGACAAAGACAAAGACCAAGACCAAGACCAAGTAAAGACAAGAATAAAGACAAAGACAAAGACAAAGACCAAGACCAAGACCAAGTCAAAACAAGAATAAAGACCAAGACCAAGACCAAGACCAAGACCAAGTAAAGACAAGAATAAAGACCAAGACCAAGACCAAGACCAAGTAAAGACAAGAATAAAGACAAAGACCAAGACCAAGACCAAGACCAAGTAAAGACAAGAATAAAGACAAAGACAAAGACCAAGACCAAGTAAAGACAAGAATAAAGACAAAGACAAAGACCAAGACCAAGTAAAGACAAGAATAAAGACAAAGACCAAGACCAAGACAAAGACCAAGTCAAAACAAGAATAAAGACCAAGACCAAGACCAAGACCAAGTAAAGACAAGAATAAAGACCAAGACCAAGACCAAGACCAAGTCAAGACAAGAATAAAGACAAAGACAAAGACCAAGTCCAAGTCCAAGTCCAAGTCCAAGACCAAGACCAAGCCAAAACAAGAATAAAGACAAAGACAAAGACCAAATCCGAAACCAAGACGAAGGACAAGGACAAGACAAGCCAAAACAAGAATAAAGACCAAGACCAAGACCAAGACCAAGTAAAGACAAGAATAAAGACAAAGACCAAGACCAAGACCAAGTCCAAGTCCAAGACCAAGACCAAGCCAAAACAAGAATAAAGACAAAGACCAAGACCAAGACCAAATCAAGACAAGAATAAAGAAAGACCAAGCCAAAAGAAGAATAAAGACAAAGACAAAGACAAAGACCAAATCCGAAACCAAGACGAAGGACAAGGACAAGACAAGCCAAAACAAGAATAAAGAAACAGAAAAAGACCAAGGAGAAGGACAAGACAAAGACCAAGTCAAAACAAGAATAAAGACAAAGACACAGACCAAGGAGAAGGAGAAGGAGAAGACAATGACATTCGTCATTTGATATTGTCATTTTTTTACTGTGAACACATTGGCACACATTAAAAATGAATATGCTGATTGGACCACGTGACTGGAGACTCTGGTGGGGGGAGGGGGAGTGAAAACGTTTTACTTTTAATTGGGTGTAAAACCGGCGGGAACCTAGAGCCGGTTTTTCACCAGGAGTATGCCAATTTGATAGGTCCCAATAAAATGTTCTTCGAGGAATTCGCCTGCCTCGATGTATTACTTGGAACCTTGACCCACAAATTCAAAGCGGTGTTTCTCAGCCTTGGCCAATGTTAAGACGGGTGGACTTCAACTCCCAGAATTCCCCAGCTAGCATGCTATAAACCAGCGGTCCCCAACATTTCGGGCACCAGGGACCAGCTTCGGAAGAAAAATGGTCTTCCACAGACCAGGGGCAGGATAAGGGAGAATGGTTTTGTGCATAATCGAGATTCTGCGCATGCACAGATGACGCATCAGTCACAGGCCTGTTGCTTGTACAGCCCGGAAGTCACAGCCCAGTACGGGTCCATAACTCCCAGGTTCTGGACCAGATTCGCTTAACAACCGGGGGACTAAAATTTCTGTTGCTAAGCGAGACAAATCGTTCAATGAGTTTTTCCTCATTTTACGACCTTTCCGGCCGCAACTGTTAAGTTAATAAGACAGTCGTTAAGTGAATTCGGCTTCCCCCCATTGACTTTTGCTTCTCTGTGAAAGGGGATCATTGGCCCCAGGACGCTGCAACCGCCATAAATATGAGCCACTTGCCAAGCGTCTGAATTTTGATTGCGGATCACGGGGACACTGCATTGCTTTTAAGTATGCAAAACGGTCCCAAGTCCCTTTTTTCAGTGCTTGGGTCACTAAACAAACTGTTGTAAGTTGAGGACTTCGTAATTGGGGAAACGGTGGAAAAATAAACCCACTTTCTATTTGGAGTGGTCAGCCAAGAACAGGATTATGAGCGCTGCCTCCAAGGGGCAAAACCGAAGATTTGGGAGTGAAAGGGTCCCGTCGTCCTTCCCTTACAAAGCAGAGGGGCCCTTACCAGATCTTCACGAAGCTTGGCCATCTCTTCCTTTGCCCGTTCCTCCTCCACCCGCCGGGTGGCCTCTTGCAGCCGGGCCTTCTCCGCCTCCAGCTCGGCTAATCTCTTCTCAAACTCCTGACGTTCCCTGGCCCGTCGCTCGGTGGCCAGCTCAAAGTGATCGGGCGCTGCAGAACCAAAAAGGAGAGATGCCAGATCGAGAAAACCCATCAACGCTGAAGCTTTTCTTTCTCTGCTTTAGTGCTGACACACACCAGAGCTGGGGATAGGGAGGGGGACGTAGAGATAGCTGGGGTGCTGTAGCCAAAGTAAAGAGGGCTTTCCCTTGGGAACCAAGGACATTCGTGCAGGTGTTCAGGAGGAGGAGACTGAGGTCACTTAGCAACCGGACTGTATGCTGATTGGACCGTGTGATTGGTTTGGGAAAGTCAGAAACTTCCACTTTTAATAAGGTGAAAACCGTGGGAACTTTCAGAGTCGGTTTTCACCAGCTTTGTGCCATTATAGGATATATCCTAATAAATTGCTCTTTGAGGAACCTGAGTCTTTGAACTGGATGTATTATTTATTTATTTGTTTAAATGGATTAAATTAAATTTAAATTTAATTTTAAATTTATTTATTTATTTAAATGGATGTATTACTTGGAACCCTTGACTCCCCGGTCAACTTGGAAACTGCCCTGTAAGCCAGAGTTCCCCAAACTTTCTGGGTTGGCAGCCTGGAGGGAGGGAGAAGGGGCCTTTGCGCACGCATGGGCATGGGTCCGCGAGTGCATGCATGATGCAAATGGGGTGGCAAGGGTAGCACCTGCATGGAGACGACTGCATGAGTGTGGGGTGTGTGGACACATATATGTGCACACACTGGCTAGCCAGTCATGTGACCCACTGGCCAATTGGTCACGGCCTGGTAGTGGGCCGCGGCCTACAGCTCTAAGCTTACAGGCAGTCCTCGATTTACAACCACAATGGAGCTCCAAATTTCTGTTGCTGAGCCAAACGTTTGCAGAGTGAATTTGGCCCCCTTTTACAAACCTTTCTTACCGACGTCGTTAAGTGAATCACTCCCGTGGTTAGGTTAGTCACAGGGTCGTTGAGCGAATCGGGCTTCCCCATCGACTTGGCTTGCAGAAAGGTCTCAAAAAGGGGGGATCACTTGACCCCAGGACGTTGCAACCGTCATAAACGTGAATCAGTTGCCAAAAATCTAAATTTCAATCATGTGACTGTGGGGATGTTGCAACGGTCATAAGTGGGGAAAATTGCCATGTCACTTTTTTTTCCAGGGCTGCTGTAACTCTGAATGGTCACTAAATGAACTGTTGTAAGTCGAGAACTACCTGAGTGGCACACAACCACTGCCTTGTGCAATGTTTCTCAGCCTTTAAGACCTGTGAGCCTTCATCTCCCAGAATTCCCCAGGCAGCCATGCTTGTCAGAAGCCAGTGGGAAGGTCGCAAACGGTGATCACGTGAACTCAGGACACCACGACTGCCGTAAATACAACTTACGACCACAATTGAGCCCCCAATTTCTGTTCTTAAGTGAGGGATTTGAGTTTTGCCCCATTTTACGACCTCTTGCCTCCGTTCTTAAGTGAATCGCTGCAGTTGATAAGCCAGCCACCCGGTTGTTAAGTGGAATCTGGCTTCCCCCTTGACTTGGCGTGTTCGGCAGGCCGCAAATGGGGAATCATGTGACCTTGGGACACAGTGACGGTCATAAGTATGAAGTCATAAGCCGCCCCGGAAGGTTGCAAAACAGTGAATGCGCGAACTCGAGACGCCATCAGTAAACAACGTAAGTCAGGGACTACCTAGATCAGTGATGGCTAACCTTTTTGCCTTTGTGTGCCAAAGGTGGAGGGAGTGGGGGGGGGGGTCCACGCGTGTGTGCCCACATCCACAATTCAATGCACCCCACCCCCCACCCCATGCATGCCTGTGCGACCTCCCCCTGTTTTTGGCACGTAATGACCCAGTGGGTTCGGTAGGCCCATTTTTCGCCCTCCCCAGGCTCCAGAGGCTTTCTAGGAGTGAAAATGGCCTTCCCACCTGTGGCACGCATCTTCAAAACACCAAATAAGTTATCTAAGATGTATAAAGGTACGTCAAATGGATGTTGGAAGTGTAAAAGTAAAGAAGGAACTTTTTATCGTCTATGGTGGACATGCGACTTGGAGTACGATTCATATTTTAACACAGAAAATTTTGAAAATGGAGATAAAAATGAAACCAGAACTTTTCCTTTTGGGCTGGATGAAAAAAGAACTGGAGAAAAAAATTGGAACTTATATGTTGACGGCAGCAAGGCTGTTGAATGCCCCAAAATGGAAGGAAACTTCGATTCCTACCACGGACGAGTGGCTGCAGAAGCGGAGGGAGTGGGCTGAAATGGCAAAATGGACTCCTTTGATGAAAGAAAAGAATATAAAAGTACGTTCGTTTCCACTTGGTGCTTGAAGTGGAAAAGAATGAAAGCTTGATTTTGGGTTTTACCGAGGAGATTGATAGCTCTTTACAGAAACGCCTGGTTCATATGATTACGAAAAAGCAAAAAGTTGTGATTTCGTTTACTGCAACAGAGTCAGAAGCCGATGTTTCTTTTTTCTTATCCTCCCTCACTTCTCTTCCCCCTTTTCCTCCCCACCCTTTTCCTATTGACTTTTGTATGTTACAATATTTTATAACTCAATAAAAATAAAACATAATAAAACATCCTGGACATAAACGGTTTCAACTTCTACTCTCAAAACAACACTATAGGGGCGTGATGGCGAACCTATGGGACGGGTGCCACAGGTGGCACGCGGAGCCATATTGGTGGGCACGCGAGTGTTGCCTTAGCTTAGCTCCAGCACACATGTTTGCACCGGCCAGCTGATTTTCAGGCCTTCCGGTCCCACCAGAAGTTTGGAAACTGGCTGTTTCCAGCCTCCGGAAGGCCTCTGGGGGGATGGAGAAGGCTGTTTTTGCCCTCCCCAGGCTCCTAGAAAGCCTCTGGAGCCTGGGGAGGGGGGAAAATGGGCTTATTGGGCCCACCGTGCCATCAGATGCCAAAAGCAGGGGGAAGTGGGGGGGGGGGTCACATGGGCATACGCGGGAGGGTGGGGCGCATTGAATTATGGATGTGGGCACATGCACCCACGACCACCCACGCGAGCCTCGCTTTTGGCACGCGACGGCAAAGGTTAGCCATCCCTGCTATAGGGCACTGCACACCAGAACAACTAGACACAAGGACAGTTGTTCCCTAAATGCCATCCCTCTGTAAACAACTAATTCCCACAACACTGTCAAACTATTTATTAAGACTGTAGTACTATTATTTTTCTCATTCATCCTATTTCCTATCTCCTCCCACTTTTGACTATAACCTTCTTGCCTGTATCTTTACGATTTATATTGTTTTATTTAGTTTCCTAGTATGACTTGATTGCTTATTTAGTATCCTATGACTATCATTAAGCGTTGTATCTTATGATTCTTGATGAATCTATTTTCATGTACACTGGGAGCGTATGCACCGAAGACAAATTCCTTGACCAATAAAGAATCCTGTTCCGTTCTGTTCTGTTCTGTTCTGCTCTGCTCTGCTCTGTCCTATTCTGTTCTGCATTCCATTCCATTCCACATTATATATTATATTCCGCATTCTATTCTATTCTATTCTATTCTGTTCTGTTCTGTTCTGTTCTATTCCATTCCATATTCTATTCCCTTCCCTTCCCTTCCACATTTTCTCTTCTCTTCTCTTCCATTCCATTCCATATTCTATTCCCTTCCCTTCCCTTCCATATTTTCTCTTCTCTTCTCTTCCATTCCATTCCATTCCATATTCTATTCCCTTCCCTTCCCTTCCACATTTTCTCTTCTCTTCTCTTCCATTCCATTCTTCCATTCCATTCCATATTCTATTCCCTTCCCTTCTCTTCCCTTCCACATTTTCTCTTCTCTTCTCTTCTCTTCTCTTCCATTCCACTCCACTCCATATTCTATTCCCTTCCCTTCCCTTCCCTTCCCTATTTTCTATTCTATTCTATTCTATTCTATTCTATTCTATTCTATTCTATTCTATTCTATTCTATTCTATTCTATTCTATTCTATTCCATTCCATTCCATTCCATTCCATTCCATTCCATTCCATTCCATTCTAAATGTTAAACTTGAAAAACCTTCAGGCCGTATAAGGTGGGCCACACCTGAAGACGCCTCACCTGAAACCAGCTTGCTGTCCTTCTTGGGAAGGAAAGGTTCCTGGTACAACACCTGGCTGGATTGTGCTTTGAAGACGGCGGCTTCTTTCTGGCGCCTCATTTCCTCCTTCAGCTGCGGAGAGTGATGGGGGGTTTAAAGATTTAAAGGAGACACCCAACGGAAGAAAAATTCAGGCAGTCCTTGATTCATGACCACAAGGGAGCCCCAAATTGTGGCCGCCGAGCGAGACAGTTGCCAAGCCTCCGAGTTTTGATCACCTGATCGCGGGGAGGACATTGTCAATGTGAAAAGTGGTCAGAAGTCCTTGACTTAACCATCGCTAGCTTGGCGACTGCTCAAAATTACAGCAGACCCCCTCCTCAAAAGGTAGTTAGGATCCCATTTGGATGTTTCGGAAGCCCCTTTCTTGCGGTTATCTGACTCTCATTTGCAGTTTATTTGCAATGTCCCGCAGCCACACAACCACAACGTTAGCACAATTTAGCCAGGGGGAAAAAATGGTGTTTGCTTTTAGATTTTGGCAAAGTGAACAATAGAGTCACTTAACAACCTGTGGATTCATTTAATGGCCAAAATGATTCAACGAACGGCCCTGATGCTACACTTAACGGCCTCTGCAAAAAAGAAAAAAAAGTCATATTGGCTTGGTGATGTAACAACCTGTTTTGTGACCGGCACAATTTAGGAGCCCCGGTGGCGCCATGGTTAGAATGCCGTATTGCAGCCTACTTCTGGTGACGGCCTGCAATTTGGCAGTTCGAATCTCACCAGGCTCGAGGTTGACTCAGCCTTCCGTCCTTCCGAGGAGGGTAAAATGAGGACCCAGATTGTTGGGGGCAATTATGCTGACTCTGTAAACTGCTTAGAGAGGGCTGGAAAGCACTGTGAAGTGCTATGTAAGGGCTATTCCTTCCTTCCTTCAAATGCAGGTTTGCAGGCTAACACTGCCCACTGCCAACAGTTCGATCCTGACCAGCTTAAGGTTGACTCAGCTTTCCTTCCTTCCGAGGTGGGTAAAATGAGAACCCAGATTGTTGGGGGCAAGAGGCTGACTCTGTAAACTGCTTAGAGAGGGCCGTAAAAGTACTATGAGGCAGTACATAAGTCTTAAGTGCTATTCCTCCCTTCCCTCCCTCCCTCCCAGAAGTTAGAATGTAGTTTTGCAGACTAACTCTGCCCACTGCCAGCAGTTCAATCCTGACTGACTGGCTGGCTCAAGGTCAATTCAGCCTTCCGAGGTCGGTAAAATGAGGACCCAGATTGTTGTGGGGAAATATGCTGACTCTGCAAACCGCTTAGAGAGGGCTGTAAAGCACTGGGGAGCGGTATATAAGTCTAAGGGCTATTGCTATGACTGTACAGGAGGCCCTTGACTTATAACAGTTCTTTTAGTGACCGTTTCAAAGTTACGAGAGCCCTGAAAAAGTGTTTCACAGTTACGACCTTTGCAGCATCACGTGATCAAAATTCAGATGCTTGGGAATGGGTTCGACCTTATGACAGCCGCAGTCTCCCAAGGTCATAGGATCCCCTTTTGCGAACTTCAGGCAAGCAAAGTCAATGGGGAGGCCAGATTCACTTAACGACCAGCTACTCTTTTATCAACTGCAGTGATTCACTTTAACGACTGGGGGCAAGGAGTCACAAAATTGGGTTTTAAAAAAAAATGTCTCACTTAACCATAGAAATTTTGGCCTCCATTATGATCGTAAGCCGAGGGCCACCTGTAACGAGGAGGCTCCATTACGGTTGGTTGTAAGTCGAGGACCACCTGCAGGAGCGGCCAATGGATCTCTAGAGATCCCAGCACATTTAGACAGTAGCTTCTGTTCTCTGCTGAACCAGCAAAGGGCTTATTTATTTAACCGATAGTAAGGAGAGGCAACATTAAGCCAAAAGATAGCTAGATTTGAGTCGCGGGTGGCACAGTGGTTAGAGTGCAGTGCTGCAGGCTACTTCTGCTGATCGCTGGCTACCAGCAGTTTGGCAGATCGAATCTCACCAGGGTCAAGGTCAACTCAGCCTTCTGTCCTTCCGAGGTGGGTAAAAAATGCCCCTTCCTCAAAAAAAAGGACCTTTCTCAAGGCTGACACTGAAGCTGATTTTACATTTATGATCCTGTTTCCAAAGCAGAAACAAGGCAGAAGGATTTAGCAACAAAGGCTTCGGCCTAGGAAGCGTATCAAGTCCACCTTCAGTCCCAGAAGCTCTCTGGGCCAACTGTTCTCCCTCTTTCAGTGACGCCTAGCCATGTCGCGCAGTGGTTAGAGTGCCGTATTGCAGGTTAACTCTGCCCACTGCCAGCAGTTCGATCCTGACCAACTCATGGTTGAAGCCTTCCCTCGTTCTGAGGTTGCTAAAACGAGGACCCAGATTGTTGGGGGCAAGAGGCTGACTCTGTAAACTGCTTAGAGAGGGGGTGTAAAGCACGACGAAGCGGTATATAAGTCTAATTGCTAGATTTGATCAATGTGGGAACACAAATCAGGCCTTTGAACGATCAGGGTTGGGGTCTGAACACATCGCCCTTGGCCAGGTTCAGGCCATGAAAGCTTCAGGGCTGTTCTGGAGCCGTACGCTCCCGAGGAGCGTCTTTCTACATTCTGACAGCCATTTGAGAGGAAGCCCAGAACTCAATTCTTACAGGGCCAGGAGTACTTTTCGCTGTCACCGTTCTGCAAATCCTAGTGACTGCAAGATAAACCTGCGGGGGGAGGTGGGCTTCTGAACTGGATGTCATGTGTGGGGTACAACACTTCAAACATTCCACAAGGCTGGTCACCGAGAGAAGAGAAAGTTTGTGACTCAGGGCTGAACCCTGGAGTCCGTGGGGGTCTCTGAACTTCGTTGGTTTTCTTGCAGGCATTTCATGACCCAGCTAGGGAACACCATCAGTCCTAGAAGGGGAGCTTGCAGAAAGGAGGACGACAACCGTGGGTCCTTGGTTGTCTTCTTGCAGAGGTTTCATGATCCAACTAGGGAGCATCATCAGTGCTAGAAGGGAGGAGGAGGAGGAGGAAGACTGCAAAGTCAATGGTGCTCTCTGAGCTTGGTTGTCTTTCATGACCCAACTAGGGAACATCATCAGTGCAAGAAAGAAGGAAGGGTTTAGGAGGAGGAGGAGGAGGAGGAAAACTATGGGGACCTTGATGCTCTTTGAGGTTGGTGGTTTCCTTGCAGTAGGAAACATCATCAGTGCCATATATAAACAAAGAGAAAATCAAGCCATATATAAACAAAGAGAAAACCCCACTCCCTCTAACCTTGATGATGTAACCTAGTCGGGTAACAAAATGTCTGCAAGACAATGAGCTCAGAGACCACCAAAAACCCCAGGCCTACTTATGTACTCATCTTCCCCTTGTAAAGGAAAAAAAAAAAAACCAGGCAGTCACATGCTCGCTTGCATTTTTTCCCTCGGCAGGAAAAGAGAATTGGAAAACTCTTCCGGGAGAGGAAAACCTGATGCTCGCGTTCCCATGTTCTGAGAGCCGCTTCGGAGCCACAGTCCAAAACCAGGAAAGGGGGCTGCACCGAGCTCTGGATTTTTTGTTTTCTCATTTGTGAATGAAAATGTCCTTCAAGCCCAACCAGATCCCGCCATCCCACCCGCCGCTGCCCTCTTACCTGTTGCTGCCACATTTCCTGCCGGACAGCTCCGCGGGCGTCGATGGCTAGTTGGAAAGGTTCCGGCTTCGTGGCGCTCTTGACTTTCTTCTCGGGCAGATTGATGTGGTCAAACTGAGGCAGCGGGTGAGCTTTGAATTTGGGCACCTGCAGGCAGGAAACACACCTGGTGAGTCAGGCTGCTTTTGAAGCACTGCTAGGATGGGGCCCCTACAAGCTTCGGCAGGCAAGCCCTTCCGCTGATTACAGGAAGTCCTCGACTTACAACACTTCACTTAGCGACTGTTCGAACGGCACTGGGAAAAAAAGGGAGTTACGACCCCTTTTTCACGCTTATGACCGTGGCCATGGTCACATGACTTACATTCGGATGATTGACAACTGATTCACGTTTATGACCAGCATGTTTATGACCATGTTAAGGATATTGTTGTTGTGTTAGCAACCAGCAGAGTATAGTGCATAGAGAAACGTTGCTGAGAGCAATGAAATAAGAGATACGTGCAAACTGGTTTATCAAAAGGTTTTCTTTATAGGAAATAAACAATCTCGTAGTCTTCTAAACAGTCCAAGTCTTTACCGGTTAAATCCAAAAAGCTTCTTATCATACAAACAGTAGTTGGTTCACTCTGGTTCACAAACCCCGGATGGTAGCAGATCCACCCACACACGCGATGATAGCAGCTTATCATCAACTGAATACATTATAGTACCTTTCTTAAATACGTTTACTGGTATAGGGCAGGGGTGAAATGCTACCGGTTCGGGCGAACCGCTAGTAATAAAAACTGGTATTTCTGATAATCAGCTGTGCCGCGTGATTTACAGGAAAGCAGGAAATTATGGGTGCGGGCAGACGTATGCCCGCACCCATAATTGAATGCGTCTCACCCCCACCCCCACACATGCGCGGGCTGCACTCCCCCCGCTTTTGGTATACAATAGCACAGTGGGACCGGAAAGCCGGTTTTTCACTCTCCCCAGGCTCCAGAGCCTTTCTAGGAGCCTGGGGAGGGCGAAAACGGCCTTCCCCACCCCCCAGATGCCCTCTGGAGGCCAGAAATGGCCCATTTGCCGACTTCCGGAAAGCCCAAAAATCAGCTGGCCGGCACATGCATGCCCGCCAGAGCTAACCTAGGCCAACGCTCGTGTGCCCACCAATATGGCTCCGTGTGCCATCTATGTTCTAATTTCATCCCAGTGCAGCTGGGAAGAGAGAATCATGGTTTGGTTACATCCTAAACTGAGATACTGAAGATTCCCAGGCCTGCATGTCCTGGGACATGTTAGATATGTGGGAACGACTCAACAAAGCAGTGTGCTTTTCAATTCAGAAGAGAGCTGGAAAGGACCTTGGAGGTCTTCTAATCCAACTTTATACAATAGAACCTCTGGTCACAAACGCATCTGACTACGACCAAATCGGGTTCCGACCAAAAAATTCACATTTTGTTTCCCCACGGCCGATTTCCCTTTCTGCACCATTTTTTTTTTTGTAAGCGCCTCAGATAGTTCAACAGGCTAGATAGCCTGTTATTAACATTCAGCTGTCTGCAATTATTGCAAATTCGAGCCTCAAGGTCGACACAGCCTTCCATCCTTTCTAAGGGAGGTAAATTGAGGACCCAGTTTGTGGGGGCAATAAGCTGACTTTGTATAAATACGCAAAAGTATGAAGGCTATTGTTTAACAGATTATAAGCCGCCCTGAGTCTCCGGAGAAGGGCGGCATATAAATCTAATTTTTTTTTTAAAAAAATCCCAAAATTAGGTTTGGGTCACAACCAAATGGGGTCGCGACCGAAGTTATGAAGCGAATTATGGTCATGACCAGAAGTTCTACTGTCCCATGTCTTGTCCTGAAGTGTGACAAAAAGTTTGCAATGCAATTTATTTCTCTGGCAGCCAGACAGAAGCCACTAGGAAAGACAGGCTCCACCTCGGCTGATAATGGAACTCGCACTCCGCGTCCAGATTGGGGCTTGCTTATCACCTGACATTTCGGGAAACCGGCCGGAACGTCTCGGGAGCCAAGGCCTCTCTGCAGGACAAGTGTTGAAAGAGCCACAGGAAACGCAGGCGTCAGGGACGGGAGGGAAAGGAGCCTCCTTCGAGAATGCCAGACCGGAGAGGTCAGAGATGTCCTTCCTGACGTGTCAAACGTCACTTTTAGACCTTTGGCGGCGGGTGCAAATAGTCGGAGTGCTTTTGTAGCCCAAGAGAAAAGAGGCATCCCTTACTGTAAATGTGCGAGAATCCAAGCTTGGTGTCAGGGCCGTGGGCTGGGTGGATGGGGAGCCCGGGAGAAATGTTCATAAAAGCAAGGCTCTAATGTCTAGGGAGATTCTCAGCCATCCATTCTCAGTCATGGTTGTCCCCAAACAGTGTTTTTTTTTTTTTTTCAAGAGGCAACTGGACTGTCTGGTTTTTCCTCGAAGACGTTTCGTTTCTCCAGAGGAAGCTTTTTCAGCTCCGACTGGATGGTGGGGCATGGAAGGATTAATTCTCCTTGCAGACTTCCATTCTCCCCCCACCCCCCTCCAATCCAGGCAGAGCTGAAGGAGCTTCTTGGATGAGAAGCGAAACATCTTCAAGCCTGGAATAGCTCAGCGGACAAATGCACTGTAATTTAACTCCAGCTGTTTGCAATTACACCAGTTCGAATCTCCCCAGGCTCAAGGTTGACCCAGCCTTCCATCCTTTCTAAGGTAGGTCAATTGAGGACCCAGTTTGTGGGGGCAATAAGCTGACTTTGTATAAATATATACAAAAGTGTGAAGGCTATTGCTTAACGCATTGTAAGCCGCCCTGAGTCTCCGGAGAAGGGCGGCAGATAAATCAAATTTTTTTAAAAAAGAAAAAAACCAAGGAACTCCAGTTGCCTCTTGATAAAGCACCTTTCGGCTGCAATGGTTTTCCACCTGATTTTGTCTGATGTTCAAGTAATTTTTAATTTATTTGTTTATATCCTGCCGTTATTAGTTTTTCAAATAACTCAAGGTGGCGAACATATCCAACATAGCTTCCTCCTCCTATTTTCCCCACAACAATAACCCTGTGAGGTGGGTCAGGTTGAGAGACAGAGGGGCTTGGCTCAAAGTCACCCAGTTGGTTTTCGTGCCTTAAGTGGGACTAGAACTCTCCATCTCCTGGAGACTGACGGAAAGTCACTCAGCCAGCTTTCATGCCTAAGGCAGGACTAGAAATCACCGTCTCCTGGCGATTGGCCCAGGGTCACCCAATCGGCTTTCATGGCTAAGGACGACTTGTCCTGGCCGCTTTTTACAGAGGCACAATTGGGAGTGTTTTAGCAAACTGCATCCCTGTTTGGTTTGGTGGCAGCAGTGCCTTAGATAGAAAGTCCCTACAGAGAGTGATGGGGACAGCGGAGATTATAGGAAGCTTGCTTTCTATTAATCAGGATGCTGCTTATAAGCACTAGGTGCTTAAAGCTCAAAGCATTGTTAGAAACCCCACAAACCCTCTTTATGATGTGTTTCTGTCGCTTCCTTCCAGGAGGGGGTTTCAAAGTATTTCTAGCAGGATTACCAGATTCTGTAATAGCTTTGCTCCCAATGCCATCCGCCTGGTAATCTTGCAAGATTTGTTTCTCTTGCCATGTACATGTATACATCTGAAGTAGACTGCTGTTTCTCTGTGTCATAGAATGAATGTGGGTATAGGCATAATTTTGTATTTATTTATTTGTTTATGTAGTATATATTGGATGTGATGACCCTTTGAGAGCTGTGTGCAACGAAATTTCATTTTAATGAATGCCGATTACTGTAGATTTAAAGTGACAAGAATGTTATTCTAAGTCTAACTCAACATCAATGGGGAAGCCCAATTCAGGTTATAACCATGTTAAGAACTTAACAACTGTGGCAAGAATGGTCCTAAAGTGGGGCAAAACTCAACAACTCCCTCGTTTTGCATCAGAGATTTTGAGCTCAGTTACGGTCGTGAAATCGAGGACTTCCTGCAGTCTTCTTGTCATTATTTTACTTCTGTTTACATTCCTTTCATTTTTCTTTTTCTTTTAATTATATCCCCATGGCAAGACAGGCAGCCAATAAATTTCACAAATAAATGATAAAAGGAAGTACCCCTTTAATTGGCACCTACCTCTTCCTTCTGCAGCTCTTCCATTCTTTTCTCTTTTTGAAGCAGCCGCTCCTTGTCCCGGGCGTCAAAAGAGAACGGGCAGCTTTCCACCTGCCTCGGCTCTGCGGCTTTGGGTTTGAAGGGCACGCCTGGGTGGGGCATCGGCTTTGCTTTAATCACATGGGCCACTTCCTCCACCTGCAAGAGATCCTGGCATCAGCAGCTCGCAAGGAAAAAGAGGGGAGAGAATCACAGGACATTGTTGGGCTGTGATTCTGTCTCCCACTGTTGGGGGACACCAAGGAACACCAGTCTTAACATGGGCAGGTTCATTTTTTTTAAAAAAATTGATTTATATGCCGCCCTTCTCCGGAGACTCAGGGTGGCTTACAAGGCGTTAAGCAATAGCCTTCATCCTTTTGTATATTTTATACAAAGTCAGCTTATTGCCGCCACAAACTGGGTCCTCAATTGACCCACCTTAGAAAGGATGGAAGGCTGAGTCAACCTTGAGCCTGGTGAGATTCGAACTTGCAGTAATTGCAGGCAGCTGGTGTTTAATTACAATGCTTAATCTGCTGAGCTATCCAGGCTCCTATCGAGGTTCATGGCTGGCATCAGTGCCAGGCCCAATACAGCTGGTGCTCAATTTATGACTGAAACCGGCACCAGAATTTCCTTTGCAGGCAGGTCATTTTCAATGAGTCACCCCCGATTTTATGATCTTTCTTGCTGGGGGGTCTTGTGGTGACTAACTGAATCAGGCATCCCCTGTCAACTTTGGATGTCGGAAGCCGGCTGGGAAAGTCGCCAGTGGTGATCACGACAGTGGGATGGTCCAACCGCCGGTTGCCAAACGCCCAGATTTTGACCGGGGGAGTGCTGCAATGGGCATCAGGGGGAGAGGAGAATGGTCCTTGGGGCTCTCTGAGCTTGGTGGTTTTCATGACCCAGCTAGGTAACATTATCAGTTTTAGGTGGGAATGAGGTTTGCTGAGAGGAGGACTGTGGGGTCCTTAGTGCTCTCTGAGCTTGGTGGGTTTCTTGTAAACATCTCAGGATCCAACTAGGTAACATCATCAGTGATAGAAGGGGGAAGGGGTTGCAAAGGGGGAGGGGGACTGTGGGGTCCTTAGTGCTCTCTGAGCTTGGTGGGTTTCTGGCAAACATTTCATGAACCAACTAGGGAACATCATCAATTCCAGAAGGGAGTGGGGTTTGTGGAGAGGAGGAGGAGGAGAAGTGGAGGGGGAAGAGGAGGACAACGACTGTAGGGCCCTTAAGTGCTCTTCGAGCTTGGTGGGTTTCTTACAAATGTTTCAGGATCCAACTAGGTAACTTCAGCAGCGACAGAAGGGAGTGGGGGGGGGGGTGCAGAGTGGAGAAGAAAAACAGGAGGAGAGGAGGAGGAGGAGGAGAACTTTCTGAGCTAGATTGTTTTCCTGCAGAAATTTCATTGCCCAACTACATAACATCATGAGTGTAGAAGGGAGTGGTGTTTGATGTTTGTGGAGAGGAAGGAAGGAAGGAAGGAAGAAGGAGAAGGAGAAAGAGGAGGAGGAGAAGGAAGGCTGTGGGATTCCTTGATGTTCTCTGAGCTTTGTTATTTTCATGCGGACGTTTCATGACCCAACTAGGGAACACCATCAGTTCTAGAAAGGAGGGGGATTTGTTAAGACGGGGAGTGAAAATCACTGTTTTCAGTGCCAATACCGGTCTGGGGAAGTTGCATAAAACCTCCTCAGCCCAGGAAGTTCAACCGGGGTTTCAGAACAGCCAGGAGGGAGAAACCAGCAACTCAACCATCAGCGGAGAGGACCCTGACGTGCCCAACCACCCCCGATGCCCAATCGATACCTTTTCTTTCTTTTCCTCTCTAACCAGGGCGCTCACTTTGTTTTTCAAGGCAAATGCCGGGGATTGGGGGACCGTGACAGGAAGCAGTTTCTTCTCTGGAACACCCTGTAAGAGAGGAAGGGGAGGAAGCCACGGGAAGTCTGCTGGTTAGGCCACAGGGTGGAGAAGACCCAGCCAGGGTCCCACCAAGCGCATAAAATTCCTCGCCGGAGACCAGCCACCGTCTCTCAGCACAAAAGGAGACGGGACAGGCAGATCTTTCTACAATGAAGCCCCGACCACCCCAATTTAAGCCTCTATCAGACGAATATTCTGTTCTTCTTGGAAACAGATCACTTTGCTTTCCGAGGATCTCTCCCCGTTCTGTCCAGTCAAGTGACCGGAGGGATCCCAAACGTCCTGCGTTTTCCCGAAAATGAGACCTGGTTGTGAAATTTCCGAAAGATGCCCTAATTAAGGCATCTTCAAGTTGCCACTGGTCTTATTTTCTTTGGGGCTTGAAAATAAGCACTCGGGCATATTTTTGGGGAGGTCTTGTTTTTTTTTTATTTCAGTGCAAGAGGTGGCGAGTGCGGGGGCCGACCAGAGTTGGAGCGCAGCGGTTGGCCCCGCCCTCTCCGTCCCATTGTCTGCTTGCCCGCAAGATCTTGGCATGCCTCAGCCTCCTAGGCGCACTGCAAATACCACATGGAGGTAGAGGCCGGGGTGGGGGTGGGGGGGAGTCGAGAAGACAGGCGATATGGACGTGCTGCGTGGCTGCCTGACTCGCAGGAGGCTTGTGCAGCAGCAGCAACAGGAGGCAGAGGCACGGGGGAGGTGGGGGAGAGACAGGTGATCGCGGCACAGCCGCAGGCCATCCGAGAGACAGTGGGATGGAGTGAGCGGCGTGTTGGGATCGCCTCTCCCCCTTGCCTCTGCCTCTACCTGCTGCCGGTGGCGCCAGACAAGCCTCCCGTGAGCCAGGCAGCTGCACAGCACATCCAGATCACCTGTCTCTCCAACCCACCTCTACCTCCACGCTCGTACTTAAAGGTATCTGCGCTGTGTCAAGGGACCAGAGGGCCATTCCCATTCCCCCGGGGTTATTTTTTGTTTTCAGGGTGGGTCTTATTTTTGGGGAAACACAGCCTATAGCTTATACAACAAACGACATCAACGACATGCAGAAGGCAGGGGTGGGCTTCAAAAGCATTTTAATTACCACCACGTCTTCCAAGATCCGGGTGGGGCAGGGCCTCGAATGGAACTCGAAGTGCTCCTCTTCCTGAACCTTTTTGGTCTCTCGCTCCTGAATCCGCTTCTCGATTTCCAGGTTGAAGCCGATGGGCTTGGTCAGCTCTTTCACCTGGGGTTTCTTGGGGAGGAGGGGGCCGCCCTCCAAGATGCGGTGGTTGAGCTCCTGAGCTTTGAACCGGTACCTGTTGGGACGGACGGACGGGGGGGAGCAGGCAGGTGAGGTTCTCCAGGATAAAGTCAGGTACTCTGTGGTTCAGGGCACTAAACATGGGGATCTAGTCCAGTGGGTGGGTTTCAACATTTTTTACTATCAGTTATGTGGGTGTGGCTTGGTGGGTGTAGCAGGGGAAGGATACTGCAAAATCCCCATTTCCTCCCGATCAGTTGGGACTTGGGAGGCAGAGGATAGATGGGAGCGGGGCCAGTCAGAATTTTTACTACCGGTTGTTGTTGTTGTTGTTGTTGTTATTAATATTAATATTTCTATGCTGCCCACTCCGAGGACTCTGG
Organism: Masticophis lateralis; assembly: GCA_030761175.1. Classification (NCBI taxonomy): domain Eukaryota; kingdom Metazoa; phylum Chordata; class Lepidosauria; order Squamata; family Colubridae; genus Masticophis; species Masticophis lateralis. The sequence goes on along the minus strand of JAUDYJ010000003.1, from coordinate 212,257,949 downwards.
GCGGCTTATAACAATCGACAGTATACTAAATAGAACACCGCTTAGTGGGGGCCAAAAGCCCTACTAAGCAGGTATATACAAAAGTATGAAGGCTATTGCTTAACGCATTGTAAGCCGCCCTGAGTCTCCAGAGAAGGGTGGCATGTAAATTGAACAAACAAACAAACAAACAAACAAACAAACAAACAAACAAATAGCTAGCTAGCTAGCTAGCTAGCTAGCATATTGCCGCCAACAATCTGTGTCCTCATTTTACCCACCTCGGAAGGATGGAAGGCTGAGTCAACCTTAAGCCGGTGAGATTTGATCTGCTGAACTAGCAGTCAGCTGAAGGAGCTGCAGTACAGCACTCTAACCACTGCGCCACCTCGGCTCTGTAGGTTCTACAAACTACTCAAAATTTCCACTACCAGTTCTCCAGAACTAGTCAGAATCTGCTGAAACCCACCCCTGATCCAGTCCATTAGCTGAGAGTAAAATTATTCAAAGTGTAGAAAATGGAGCCGGTTGTTTTTTACAGAATTGTAAGAAGACGTGTGCCAGCTTGGGAAGCCATACTGACACCGGAAGCTTCCATGCTGCCATCTTGGGAAAGCAGGAGGAGGTGTTTAGTAGAGTGATGGTAGTTAGACATAATAGCATTCTTCCCTTCATGGTGTTCCTGAATCTGGCGGAGCAGTGGTTGCAGGGATGGCTCAAGTTGGGACGGATGGCGATTGGGCCATGTGATGAACTGATGGGTGCAGGGGGCTGGATTTGGGGTTTTACGAAGGGGAAAACCCGAAACTCTCAGATTCGGGTTTTCCCAGATGTGCCAGTATACCTAATAAACGGAAATGTTGAGATAATGCCTGTCTCGGAGTTTTTGATTGGAGCTGGGTTGTTCTGGAACGCTGACAATGTGCTGGCCCAGGGGTCCCCAAACTTGACAGCTATAAGACTTGTGGACTTCAACTCCCAGAATTCCTCAGCCAGCAAAACTTTGGAGAACAGGCTGACCCACCCTCTTCTTTGTGGCAACTACGCTGGCTGGAGAATTCTGGGAGTTGAAGTCCACAAGTCTTAAAGCTGCCAAATTTGAAGACCTCTGTGCTAGCCTGTGAAGAAAATACGCTGACTATATTTCTAAACTCAAGAGCTAGGCTGAAGCTTGAGAAATGTATGTAGGAAGGCCTCTGCTATGCTAGAAACCAGCTTTAACCAGAGTTTATTGATATAATATTAGTGGACAACCAGCTAAACAGGAGCCAGCTGTGTGTGGCAGCGGCCAAAAAAGCCAATGCAATCCAGAGTTGCATTAGCTGAGGGATACAATCAAGATCAAGGGAGGTGCTAATACCACTCTATAAAGCCTTAGTAAGGCCACACCTAGAGTACTGCATCCAGTTTTGGTCACCACACTAGAAAAAAGATGTTGAGACTCTAGAAAGAGTGCAGAGAAGAGCAACCAGGATGATGAGAAGACTGGAGGCTAAAACATAGGATGAACGGTTGCAGGAACTGGGCCTAGCTAGTCTAGTGAAGAGAAGGACCAGGGGAGACAGGAGAGCATCTTCCAATATTTTTTTTTTAATTTGATTTATATGCTGCCCTTCTCCGGAGACTCAGGGTGGCTTACAATGTGTTAAGCAACAGCCTTCATACTTTCGTATATTTATACAAAGTCAGCTTATTGCCCCCACAAACTGGGTCCTCAATTTACCTACCTTAGAAAGGATGGAAGGCTGAGTCAAGCTTGAGCCTGGTGAGACTCTAACTTACAGTAATTGCAGACAGCTGGTGTTAATCACAATGCTTTTAGTCTGCTGAGCCACCAGGCCCTCCTTCCCCTGGAGAGGGAAGGGAATGGAGATTTTTTTTTTAAATTTGATTTATATGCCGCCCTTCTCCGAAGACTCAGGGCGGCTTACAGTGCGTTAAGCAATAGCCTTCATACTTTTGTATATTTATATTTATACAAAGTCAGCTTATTGCCCCCAACAAATTGGGTCCTCAATTTACCCACCATATAAAGGATGGAAGGCTGAGTCAACCTTGAGCCTGGCTGGGATTGAACTCGCAAGTAATTGCAGGCAACTGGATCTTAAATGCTGCCTTTGTAGGAGGCATTACTCCCCTACTCTACTCAGTCTCCCACAGAGAGGAGGGGGTCAATTTATTTCCCAAAGCACCAGAGGACAGGACAAGAAAAAATGGATGGAAAGGAGAGAAGCAACTTGGAATTAAGGAGAAATTTACAGACAGTGAGAACAATTAACCAGGGGAACTACTTCCCTCCAGAAGTGGTGGATGCTTCATCCCTGGAGGTCTTCAAGAAGAGACTGGACAACCATTTGTCTGAAATTGTATAGAGTTTGCTGCTTGGGCACCGGGTTGGACTAGATGATCTCCAGGGTCCCGTCCAGTCGTGTTCTGATTGAACGTTTTCTTTGCCACACTGGAGTTAAATTTACGCAATAAATAATTTTTTTAAAAAAAAAAAAACTCACTGTTGGAGCTTTGCGATTTCCTCGTCTTCCAGCTCAGCTGCGCTCTTGCAAGTGGTGGGTCTCAAGCGGCTCCTGGTTTCCAGGCGGGGAGTTTTGGGTTTGGTCAATCGGGGTTTTAAAGCCCTGCTTGGACCTGTGCCAAAGAAAGGCGAGAGAGAATAGCAGAGGCTGGCCATCGGCACTGAAAAGGCGAAAGGGTGAAGCTGAAACGTTGGGAGTTTTATACGTACACAGTGGGGGAGAATATTAATTCTAATTTATTGATTGATTTATGAATTCAATTTATCCCCCAAAAATGATCGCGCCGCAAATGTGGGGCTGAATTTACGATGGCAGAAATTAGACACAAGTGAAGGATAAAATAGGCAATCAGGCAGGACTAGAACTCACCGTCTCCTGGGGATTGACCCAAAGACACCCAGGCAGCTTTCATGCTAGAATTCCCTTTCTCCTGGTGATTGACCCAAAGTCACCAGGCAGCTTTCATGCCTAAGGCAGAACTAGAATTCCCTGTCTCCTGGGGATTGACCCAAAGTCACCCAGGCAGCTTTCATGCCTAAAGCAGAACTAGAATTCCCTGTCTCCTGGGGATTGACCCAAAATCACCCAGGCAGCTTTCATGCCTAAGGCAGAACTAGAATTCCTGTCTCCTGGGGATTGACCCAAAATCACCCAGGCAGCTTTCATCCTAACTAGAATTCCCTGTCTCCTGGTGATTGATCCAAAGTCACCCAGGCAGCTTTCATGCCTAAGGCAGAACTAGAATTCCCTGTCTCCTAGTGATTGACCCAAAGTCACCCAGGTGGTTCTCATGCCTACGGCGGGGCTAGAACTCACTTTCTCCCACTTTCTAGTCTAGCACCTTAACCACCAGACCAAAACGGGCAATAGGTTCACTTAATGATCACTAAAAAAAAACCCTTGTCAAATCATAACTGACGACCAAAAGTCTGGGTTCAATTAGTCGTTAAGTCGAGGATCACTTTATGTCCTCTCACGTTAAGGGGAAACCCCCTCTCCACAATTCACCGCTGGCCTTTGGAAGAAAAACACACCCCTCTCCCCAATGCGAAGATAGTAGCCGGCCCTTTAGCACTTTCTGGGGTCTCTTAACTCAGCAGATTTAAGACTTCTGGACTTCAACTCCCAGAATTCAACTTCAAGGCTTGGCAACTTTAAGACTTCTGGACTTCAACTTCCAGAATTCTCCCCAGTCAGCCAACCATGAATTCTGGGAGTTGAAGTCCAGAAGTGGCCAAGTTTGGAGAGCTCTGCAATAGATCATCAAGAATAGCACAAGCATGGCTGGCTGAGGAATTCTGTAGTTGAAGTCCACAAGTCTTAAAAGTTTCCAGGTTTGGAGACACCCCACCCCACCCCCCTGCCCGAGTTAATCCTTCCCCCATCAGACGTTTCAAGATGCCCTGCCAATAAACCCAACTACTCCAGCCATTTCTCCCATGCCCAAAAGGGAAGGAAGCTGAGCCGGGCATGGGTTCAACCCTCTGTTCTGCCCCAGCTACGGACCCCAAAGAACGCAGCACACACAAAGTCCGTTCAAACTTTAGTTTACTGAATAAACCAGCCTTTTACAACAACAGCTGTTAATTAAGTGCATTAACAGCCGCCAAAGATTCAAAGAATAACTGAAAGCTTACTATGGTTGGCAGAATGCCCAGAAGCAATTTGCAGGAAGCAGGTTGTTCCCTGCAAATTGCTTCAGTTGGTGTTCCTCCTTAAATAGGCTAAGGGAGAGGCCAATTAGCCCCAAGCCTTACTCTCGAGGAGACCTCCTCCTGAGGAGCCACTCCTGCCTTTTGGCAGCTCTGCATGACCGTGTATCGAGAAGAGGCTCCTCCTCTTCTTCCTCTTCACTTAAGGGAGCTTCTGGAGGTTCTGAAGGCCCTGGCTGAATCCCCGTCTCTGGCACCACCTCTTCTCCAGCCTCCTCATTTTCTGACTCAGGTGCCAGCTGCACAGGCTGCTAGCGCAGCACCACACCAGCCTCCTCACTGTCGGAATCAGCTACTAGCAGCACAGGCTGTGAACGGGCCACAACATGCTCAGACCAAACGCTTCCCAAACCATTCAGAACCCCAGACCCCGACTGACTCACATAACAGCCCACGACAGAGGCCGCAGAAACGAGACCCCTGTTAGCCTTACCTTCTTCCTCTTTCCGGCTCCGCAGTTGGGACCTGTCAGCGGTGCATTTCTGAAAGTTTTCCACCTGTTGGGCCAACGGGATGTATGGGGCGGAGGCCTCATCCAGTTTGCGTTTCTTCCCGCAGGAGAGGTTGAACGGCTTCGGCATTGTGGGTCCCTTGGACACCCGGGACTGCCAAAGGGGAGTTACATCGTCATTGTTCAATCAAGTGGATTTTTCCATCGGAATCAAAGCTTGGCGCTCGGCCGTTTTGATTAGACCGGCCTGTCAATCTTCCCCCTTTTTCCAGCTCGACGCAAGTGAAATTTAAGCCGGCTGCAACTCCGGTGAAGGCCGAAAAATTATCAGGGGACGAGAGCTGGGGGTGGGGGTGGAGGAGGAATGAAGAGACAACTCCGTAAAAAGCTGCCTCTTATTTTAAGAATGTACGAAGGCAATTTGGTGCCACGTTACAGGAGTTTTTTGGGTTTTGTTTACAATTTTCCATTTTGACACAGGGAAGGGGCATCAGAGGCACAGGTAGCCTCGACTCGCGACTACAACTGAGCCCCAAAATTTATGTGACCAAACGAGACAGTAGTTAAGTGAATTTTGACCCATTTTTACGATCTTTCTTGCGGTCGTTAAGTGAAACCCTGTGATTGTTGAATTACTAACAGGGTTGTTAATTGAATCTAGTTTCCCCGTTGATTCTGCTCGTCAGAAGGTCCCAAGAGGGGACCGCGGGACCCCGTCACAACGGTGAGTCACTTGTCAAGCATCCGAATGTAAATCACGTGACCATGGGGACGTTGCAACGGGCGTAAGTGTGAAAAATGGTCCTAAGTCACTTTTTTCAGCGCTGTTATAACTTCGGTCACTAAATGAACTGTTGCAAGTCAAGGAATTTAACCACCATTCGTTTAGGAAATGTTCGAACTTACAACGGCACGGAGAAAAGTGATTTATGACCACTTTCCACACTTACGACCGTCCCGTGCTCCAACATTTGGATGCTTGGCGACTGACTCATATTTATGACAGTTGCAGTGTCCCCGGGTCACATGACCCCCTTTTTTGCGACCTTTGGACAAAGTCAGTGGGGAAGGCAGGTTCACTTAACGACTACGTTACGAACTCAACTGCAGGTAGTTCTCGATTTACAACAGTTCATTTAGTGACCGTCCTAAGTTTCAATGGCACCGAAAAAAATTCCTTAGGACCATTTTTCACACTTGTGACGGTTACAGTGACCCTGGGTCATAAGATCGCCGTTTGCAAGCTTACAAGAAAAGTCAACGGGGAAATCAGATTCGTGCTGCTCATTTAAACACCGCCAGTGACTCGCTTAACAAACGAGGAAAGTCATCAAGGGAGCGAAAACTCACTTAACCAATGTCTCATTCAGCAACGTGAACTTCGAGCTCAGTTATGGTCGTAGGCTGAGGACTACCCACCCAGTGATTCAGTTAACAACTGTGGCACAAAAGGGTTGCAAAATGGAGCAGAGCGCCATGAACAAACCTCTCTCCCTTTCGTAAATTTGGGGACTCAGTCGTGATCGTTAAGTCGAGAGTTAACTACTGTGCATTAACTCCTCACACAGGACTCAAACCTGCCTTGTTCCGTTTTTACACCCTGAGGCTTTCCTGCCCTTCGTCGCCTCTGCAATGACCAAGTGGCCCTCCAACCCATCCTCCCCAGCCGCAGGCTCTCACCGGAGACGGTGGGTGTTTCCTTAGGGCGCCTATGAAATCCACCTCCTTATATTCCGCGGCCCGCTGGCTTTCGCCGTGCTGCTTGTGCCGCTCGTCGGTACAGAAGTGGAAATCTATGGCCTTGGTAACGTGGCTGCTCGTCTTCACGGGTTGCCCTGACCAGGAAGAAAAAAGAGATCGGACAAGTCAGCCAGGCAGCAATTCAAAGGCAAATGAGGTTCCTGGTGGCCTGTGGAGCTTGGCTCTTTTCTTCCAGACGTTTCATGACCCAGGTAGGGTGCAAGATCAGTGCTGGAAGGGAGGGAGGTTTGAGGAGGAAGAAGAGGAGGGGAAGGACTGTTGAGTGCTTGGTGGTTTAACAGAATAACAAGAGCTGGAAGGGACCTTGTGGGTCATCTAGTCCAACCCCCCTTCCCCGCCCAAGCAGGAGACCCTACACCATTTCTGACGGATGGCAGTCCAGTCTCTTCTTGAAAGCCTCCAGTGATGAAGCTCCCACAACTTCCAAAAGCAATTTTTGTTCCATGGGTTGATTGTTCTCACTGTCAGAAAATTCCTCCTTATTTCCAGGTTGAATCTCTCCTTGGTCAGTTTCCATCCATTATTCCTTGTCCGGCCTTCAGGTGCTTTGGAAAATAGCTTGAGCCCCTCCTGTCTGGGGCAGCCCCTCAAATATCGGAAGACTGCTCTCATGTCTCCCCTGGTCCTTCTCTTCACTAGACTAGCCATGCCCAATTCCTGCAACTGTTCATCGTACAGTCCCCTAATCATCTTTGTCAGTCTTCACCGCACTCTTTCTAGAAATGTTTTCTTCCAGACATTTCATGACCAAGGTCGGGAGCATAGTCAGTGTTAGAAGGGAGGGAGGTTTGAGGAGGAAGAAGAGGAAGAGGAGGTGAGGGTAGATAGGACCATAGGGTCCTTGGGGGTTTTCTATTATGATCAAGGTAGGAAGCATCATTGGTGCTACAAGGACACACACATCTTGTGGGGAACAGCTACTCCACGCCTCCATCCACTTTTGTGTGGTGTTCTGATGATTGGCCATCAACTTAAGCGCTGTCAAGAGAGTGGTGGATTTCTTGACTTTAATCGGCATCGTAAGAGATCAGGAATGTATCCATGTATGGGTAGAGAGGAATTTAACAGGATCTTACTATACTCCCGAATGAGAGCTTCTTGTCGTCCTAAGTGCGGGGGAAGTATGTGACTAAGAACTGGTAACCAGTAACTAGGTGTAGATTTTATGCTACAAGGAAGGAGGAGGAGGAGGAGAACTGTGGAGTCCTTGGTGCTCTCTGAACTTGGTTATTCTCTGGCTGGCATTTCATTACCCAACTAGGGAACTTCATCAGTGCTAGAAGAAATTATATATCAAGAGAGAGCAAACCCCATTCCCTTCTAGCACTAAAGATGTTGGGAAACGAAATGTCTACAAGAAATCAACCAAGCTCAGAGATCACCGAGGACGACTCCTTTCTGCAAACCCCATTCCAGTATGGTACTGATGAAGATATCCAGTTTCATAACATCATTGTCTGTAAGAAAACCACAAAAAGAATACAACAGTCTGCTTCTCCTCCTTCACTCCATAAATCCCCCTCCTTTCCAGCACTGATGAGATTATCTAGCTGGGTAACGAAATGTCTACAAGAAATACAACCAACCTCAGAGACCTCCAAGGACCAAACAATTCAACAAAGCTACGAATATTCTCTTCTACTAGAAAGTCTCGTCTGAACCAGAATGGACGACTCTGAACTCTCAGAGGAAATGGTCTCACAACCCCACGAAGATCTCACCTGGCCCAGCAATGGCCACTTTGAGAGACTCCTCATTCTTCCTCCGCAGTTCTGCCACCTCCTGTTGTAATTGTTGCATCTTCTCCAGTTCCAGCTCCTCAGTGGACTTCCCTTTAGTGGAGGGACCTCTCGTCCTGCAGACGAAAACACAACGGTGCCTTTAAATGAATGAGCTTCCTAGAGTCAGCATGTATTTCAAGGACTGTAACAGAAGACCAGCACGAAGGATGTCCTCTTCCTCTACCCATAGCTGGCTGGGGAATTCTGGGAGTTGAAGTCCACACAACTGAATGCTGTTGAGGTTGAGAGACATTGTGATAGATCAGGGGGTCTCCATTCATTTTGAATTTTGAGACTTGGCGACTTTAAGACTTCTGGATTTCAACTCCCAGAATTCAACTTTTAAGACTTCTAGACTTCAACTCCCAGAATTCCCCAGCCAGTGAACAACCATGAATTCTGGGAGTTGAAGTCCCCAAGTGGCCAAGTTTAGAAATCTCTGCAATAGATCATTAAGACAGCACGAGACGGCTTCAGAGGTTTTTGATCTCCATCTTGTTACGTAAAGCCCGGAGAGCTTTCTACTGCTTTCTACCTTAAAAACTACACTTGCTTTATACCTTAAAAAGATGACACAGGATTATCTGTAGCAGCCAACCTTCAGCGTTCCCCAGGATACGACATGTCTGCTGTGAAGGGTAACAGTTCCAAAACAAAACTCCTCTCCAAAAATTCAAGGATTTACCGCATTTTTCGGACTATAAGATGGTGTCTAAGAGGCACCAAGATTTTGAAGAGGTAAGTAAGAAAAAAAAAAAGGGGGGGGGGGTTGCCCTCCCCGGCCCCCAGGACCACTCTGCAGGCCTCCCAAATCCTCTACGCACCCTGTTTTTGAGAAAAACGGGGTTGTTTTTCGCAAAAATGGGATGAATAGGGAGGGGTTTTGGGAGGCCAAAAATGGCTACATTCCGTGTGTAAGATGCACCAATATTTCCACCCTCTTTTAGGGGGGAAAAAAGTGCATCTTATACTCTGAAAAAATATGATATTTGAACCGTGGGTTTTCCATGGTAGTTTGGACCTCAACTACCAGCATTCTTAACTGCTGGTTATGCAGGATAGCAATACTGGGAGCTGTACAGGTAGTCCTTGATGTACGACCACAGTTAAGTTCAACGTTCCCGTTGTTAAGCAAGAAAGTGGTTAAGTGAGTTTTGCCCCATTTTGCAACCTTTCTTGCCACGAGAAAGTGAAGTGAATCACTGCAGACGTTCAGTTAGCAAACACAGATATGAAGTGAATCGGGCTTCCCCATTGATTTGTGTTGGGCAGAATATTGCAAAAGGGGCAGACATGACCCCGGGATAAATATGAGTCAGTTGCCTAAGTGTGTGAATTTTGGTCACATGGTACAGTGGGGATACGGCGACGGTCAGAAGTGTGAAAACCCATCTTAAGTCATTTTTTCCAGTGCCGTCACTAAACAAGTGGTTGCAAGTCAAGAACTATTGTCCAACACGCTTAGAAGACATCAGAGAAGGGAAAGTCTGCGTTGGGCTGTCCTGCATTGCATCAGCAATAAATATAGGTAGTCCTCGACTTATGACCACAAGGGAGCCCAGAATTTCGGTTGCTGAGGGCAACGTTTCTTAAGTGAGTTTTGCCCCCATTTTACGACTTTTCTTGCCGCCATCGTTAAGCGAATCACAGCAGTTGCTGAATGAGACAAAACTTGTCGTTCAGTGAATCTGGCTCCCCCATCGAATTGGCTTGTCAGAAGGTCAAAAAACTTTCCCTTTTGAATTGTTTTAAATTTGTCTTAAATTGGGTGTTTTAAATTTGTTTATTGGGCCAAAATATTTATTGTATTTTTAATTGTCTTTTAATATTCGTAGTAGGTGTATTTTATCTTGGCTGTTCACCGCCCCGAGTCCTTCGGGAGTAGGGCAGTATATAAATTTAATAAAATAATAAAATAAAATAATAAAATAAAATAAAAAATAAAATAAAATAATAAAATAAATAAAATAAAATAAAATAAAATAAAATAAATAAAATAATAAAATAAAATAAAATAAAATAATAAAATAAAATAAAATAAATAAAATAAAATAAAAAAATAAAATAAAATAAAATAAAATAAAATAATAAAATAAAATAAAATAAAATAAAATAAATAAAATAAAATAAAATAAAATAAAATAAAATAAAATAAATAAAATAAAATAAAATAAAAGGGGATCACATTACACACACACACCCCTGGGACGCTGCAATTGTCATAAATACGAGTCAATTGTCGAGCATCCAAATTTTGATCACCTGACCCTGGAGATGCTACAACGGTCGTAAGTGTGAAAAAAATTGATCAGAAGTTGCTTTTTTTCCAGCGGCGTTACAACTTTGAACATCCGTCGTAAGCCAAGGCTCATCTGTACAGCTTTTTGAACGGATTTCACAAACTTATTGACTTCTTCCTGCCTTCCAGGCAGATGACAAGCCTCTTTAATTACAACCAGCCTCCCGTGTTACGTGCCCGCTACCTGCATGCACACAAACACCCAGATCCTGGGTAGAAAAAGAGAGGAAGAAACACCTCTAAACCCAGCCACCTACTTGTGTGCGCCGGGAGTGACAGGGTCTTGTGCCTTCTCTGGCGAGACGTTTTGGTTCAGATCAATTTCCCCCAGGTTTTCCCGATGGTTAGACCTGGGTTTTGGGGGAGAGAGGGAGAAGGGTGGAGGGTGTGCGCGGACAGAAGGAAAGAAAGGAAAAGTAGAATGGGTCAAAGGACAGGCCTTCGAGTCCCCACTGTGTTCCTCTTAACGACAAAGTGTAGAACCTCAAACACCGGCACCTGGAGGTGATCCTGAAGATTGGCCTTACCTCACCGTTTGGGCCACGTCGTGGTGCCCAGATGTCTTGGCACGCCAAGCGGAGCTAGAGAGGGAACAGGGCACTTGCTCACTATTTGCACTAACGCCATGGCCCTGGTTTCCACGGATACTGTGTGCCCAAGAGGAAAGCCGTGGCACATTCTCTAGGGAAGAGCCAAAGTCTGATGGGGTTCCCTAGTTGGGGACTGAAATATCTGCGAGAAAAAGCTCAGAGAGGCCCAAGGACCCCAGAGTCCTCCTCCTCCTCCTGCACTCTTCAAACCCTCCTCCCTTCTAGCACTGATGATGCTATCTAGATGGGACATGAAACATCTGAAAACATCCAAGCTCAGTGGGTACCAAGAACCCCACAGTCCACCTTCTCCTCTTCCTCCCTTTTCCCTCTTTTCCACTCTGCGCACCCTCCTCTCTTCTCACACTGATGGTGCTACCTAGATGAATTGCCTGCAAGATCAGAGACCACATTTCAACGCTGAGCTTCCAATGTTCTCCTAACATTCTTCTAAAGTTAGAAGCCTAACTTTATCGGACAGTGCAATCCAGCACACAAGGTATCACCTATTCTATATCTGGTGGCGCAAAGGCTAGAATGCAGTATTGCAGGCTAACTCTGCCATCTGCCAGCAGTTCGATCGTCACCAGCGGAAGGTCAGCTCAGCCTACCGTTCTTCCAAAGTAAAATGAGGACCCAGATTATTGGGGGCAAGATGCTGACTCTGTAAACCGCTTAGAGAAAGCTGTAAAGCACTGGGAAGCGGTCTATAAGTTTAAGGGCTATTGCTACTGCTATTCCTTCCTTCCAAGTTGTGGTGGCACAGTGGCTCAAATGCAGTATTGCAGGCTAACTCTGCTCACTGCCAGGAGTTCAATCCTGACCGGCTCAAGGTCGACTCAGCCTTCCGAGGTGGGTAAATTGTGGACCCAGATTGTTGGGGGCAATGTGCTGACTCTGTAAACTGCTTAGAGAGAGCTGTAAAGACTGTGAAACAGTCTAGAAATCTAAGTGCTAATGCTCTACCCCGCTCTCTATCTATCAACTCTATCATATGTGTGTGTGTGTGTGTAATCTTTCTTTCTCTCTCTCTCATCTATAGCCATCCATCCATCCAACTATCTATCTATCATCACCTATTCTATATCTGCTGAGGCAATGGATAGAATGCAATATTGCAGGCAAGCTTTGCCGACTATGTATTTATCTTTCCTCTTACATTTAAATTTAAATGTTGGAAATGCCACCAGACATTGGGATCGTACTATCACATGTGGTGGACATGTCCAGAAGCGAAAAATTATTGGGCAAAAATTTGAATATGTCTTGAGAAAATGACACAGCAACACATTCATCTTAAACCGGAGCTGTTCCTGTTGGGTATCTTTAGTAAAGAAAATACACATTTGATTATATATGTAAATAATGGCAGCAAGAATGGTATTTGCACAAAATTGGAAAGCAGAAAAAATTCCTACAAAGGGAAAACTCATTACTGCCTGCAATTACTGCGAGTTCAAATGTCATCAGGCTCAAGGTTGACTCAGCCTTCCATCCTTCCGAGGTAGGTAAAATGAGGACCCGGATCGTGGGGGCAATAAGCTGACTTTGTATAAAAAAGAACACTGCTTGGGGGGTTCAAAAGCCCTACTAAGCAGATATATACAAAGGTATGAAGGCTATTGATTAATGCATTGTAAGCCGCCCTGAGTCTCCGGAGAAGGGCGGCATATAAATCGAACCAATAAATAAATAAATAAAATAATTAAGAAAATATTACAATGTGCAGAAATGAGTAGATTAACATTAGCAATTAGAGGGAAGGAAGAATCAGAGTATTACAACATATGGGGCAATTTTATCAATGTATAGGGAATGAATACAGACAATAAGCAATGTAAAAATAAGAAATATGGGAAAAAATATGTTGTAATACATTAAATTTAAATGTAAGAGGAAAGATAAATATGTACTAGGACCCAGATCATTGGGGGCAAGATGCAAATAACACCATCATTGCAAACCGCCTAGAGAAGGCGGTAACGCACTTTCAGGCAGTATCTAAGTCTAAGTGCCGGTGTTATCCCAAAGACCTACATTTTCTGTTTCTTCACAGGAGGGGGTTCTTGTTTGCTGGCCAAAGTGGTGGCAACCTTCTCTGCGTGGCTTTTGGCCATAATCCGACGCTGGGCACTCTTTCGCCGGGCCGAAAGCTTCTTGGCCACCCTGAAGGGGAGAAGAAAAGGAGTCCTTGAGCGAAAGACAGAGGGAAGGAGGAGGAGAGAGAGGCTGGACGTTGCCTTTCGGCTGTGCGAGGATGCGGAGCCCCTTCAAGTCCCACCAGCCATTCTCGCAAGGCAAGAGAGGGAAGTTCAGCCTTTCCAGGTACAGAAGCCGGACGATCTCGAGCCCTTCAGCGGGCAATGTGCTGGACAAACGGGATTGGTCATTCTTTCCATACTGATAGCTCAGGTAGTCCTCTACTTATGAACACAACTGAAGCAAAAATTTGGGTCGCTGAGCAAAATAGTTGTCAAGGGAGTTTTGTGGAGAAGATTATAGGAAGCTTGCTGTTATTCAGAATGCCGCTTATAAATGCTATGTGCTTAGAGCTGAAAGCTTTGTTAGAGACTGCACATACTTCACTGTCTGTTTCTGTTGCTTCTCTCTGGGAGGTTTCGAAGTATTTCTCGCAGAACTACCTCATTCTGCAACAGCTTCGTTCCCAAGGCCATCCGTCTGGTAAACCCACAAGATTTGTTTCGCTCGCCAGGTACTGTGTTGTTTCTCCGTGTAATATATGTGGGTATACACGTACTTGTTTATTTGTTTGTTTATTTGTCATATTTATGTAGTGTATGTTGGATGTGGTGACCCTTTGAGAGCTGTATGCAATGAAATTTCATTTTAAGGTAGGCCAATTAATGTACATTTAAAGTGACAATAAAGTTATTCTCTAAGTCTAATCAGCTTAGAACCAAGGAGAAATTTCCCGACTGTGGGAACAATTCCCACTGGTTTAGCTCTGCAGACTAAAGCACCGTAATTAACATCCAGCTATCTGCAATTACACCAGTTCAAATCTCCCCAGGCTCAAGGTTGACTCAGCCTTCCATCCTTTCTCAGGTAGGCAAATTGAGGACCCAGTTTGTGGGGGCAATAAGCTGACTTTGTATAAATATACAAAAGTATGAAGGCTATTGGTTAATGCACTATAAGCCACCCTGAGTCTCCGGAGAAGGGCGGCGTATAAATCAAATTTTTTTAAAAAAATTCATAAGCGCAACAACGTGCCTCTAGAAGTTGTGGGTGCTTCATCACTGGAGGTTTTCAAGAGATTGGACAATCATTTGTCCAGAAGGATGTAGGATCTCCTGTTTGAGCAGGGGGTTGGACTAGATCAGGAGTCGGCAACCTTAAACACTCAAAGAGCCACAAAGGTCCTAACTGGAAGCCCCCATTCAATTCTGGAGCCGACTGGAAATCCGGTTCCCCCATTATAATCTCCTCCTAGCGCGGCATCCTTTTTCCTCTGCTGACCGGAAGTCTGGTTCCCCCACCAGAGAGTCTCCTTCTAGCACAGTGTCCTTTTTACTCTGCCGACCGGAAGTCGGTTTCCCCACCATAGAGTCTCCTCCTAGCACGGCATCCTTTTTCCTCTACCTGTCCTAACCGAAAGCCCTATCAATTGTGGAGCTGACCAGCAACAGCAGAAGGATGAAAGAGCCACATGCGGCTCCAGAGCCGCAGGTTGCTGACCCCTAGACTAGAAGACCTCCAAGGTCCATTCCAACACTTGCTATTCTGTTAAGAGGCAGTTCTGGAGCCCAAAAGCTGAAGGAACAGCCCCAATTCCAGAAGAAGGAGGACTCCATCCGGGACGGCGTTCAAGAAGAAGCAGAGTCTTACCTTCCTGGAGGTGGTGGGTTCTCTTGCCTGGTTGGGTGCCACTCCGCCATGGAATGAGCCACATTGGCTGGGCCTTCGTCTGCCAGCTCCACCTCTTGATTTCCATTCTCCTTCTCATCTAAAGGTAAGGAGACATAGAGGATATTTCTCAGGCAAGAGATCTAAGCAGAGATCATGGAAGCAAGCATGGTCCTCACCAGGACTGTAACCTCCTGGAGAAGAATGGGGTTATATTTTGGAAGAGACCCGACGTGGACATTTGGGGAGACTTGTAGCCCTTTCGTAGTCTGCTCTCCTCACACACCGAAGAGGAGCTACCAGCATCCAGAGAGCCTCGGGTGGCCTCAAGAGAGGACAAGATATTAGCTCATCTGAACTCTCCACATGGGAGACCTGGCATTTTAAGGTCCAAGAGAGACACCCCCAGAGGCCAAGTGCCCACAATTTGCCGTGCCCAAGTTAAAACGGCTAGCGGGGACTCCGGGATGCGGCCCGAAGAAGCGGGTGGTGCCTCAGAATTCAAGGAATGCCTTGAGACTCCATAAGGATGTTGGTGGGATTAAGAGAACAAAGGAGTCCGAGGTCAGGGCTGGATGGGTCCTGGAGGTGGACCTCTTTCAGCCCTGAAACTTGATTGGTTGGGTCTCAAGGAAGTATCTCACCTGATTTCATCATGGGTGAGACCACAGCCCAGGGAAGGTTAGGCCTCGATGATAAGGCTTTGGGTAGGATGCCCGACGTACCCATCTGTGCTCTTGGGGTCATCAAAGCGGCAGATCGGACATCTGCAAAAATAGTTACGATCCTAGCAGGGTCCTCCATGCTGCGACGCAAGCAGACTGCCAACCATCAAGAACCTCCCTGCGCCCAGTCTAAAGGGCCGGTTTGGTTTAGCGGTTAAGGCATCAAACTACAAACCGGGAGACAGGGAGTTCTAGTCCCACTGTAAGAATGAAAATTGGCTGGGTGACTTTGGGCCAATCACCAGGAGACAGTGAATTCTAGTCCTGCCTTAAGCATGAAAGCCAGTTACAGAATTTAAGGCCGATCACCAGGAGACGGTGAGTTCTAGTCCTGCTTTAAGCATGAAAGCCAGTTACAGAACTTAAGGCCAATCACCAGGAGATGGTGAGTTCTAGTTTTGCTTAGGCATGAAAGCCAGCTGGCCACTCCCTGGGAGACAGGGAGTTCTAGTCCTGCCTTAAGTATGAAAGCCAGCTAGAGGACTTTAGGCCAATCATTAGGAAGTGAATTCTAGTTTTACTTAGGCATGAAAGCCAGCTGGCCACTCCCTGGGAGACAGGGAATTCTAGTCCCACTGTAAGCACAAAAACTGGCCAGGTGACTTTGGGCCAATCACCAGGAGTTGGTGAGTTCTAGTCCTGTGTTAAGCATGAAAGCCAGCTAGGTGACTTTGGGCCAATCACCAGGAGACGGTGAGTTCTAGTCCTGCCTTAAGCATGAAAGCCAGTTACAGAATTTAAGGCCGATCACCAGGAGACGGTGAGTTCTAGTCCTGCCTTAAGCATGAAAGCCAGTTACAGAACTTAAGGCCAATCACCAGGAGATGGTGAGTTCTAGTTTTGCTTAGGCATGAAACCCAGCTGGCTACTCCTTGGGAGACAGAAAGTTCTAGTCCCACCATAAGCACGAAAACTGGCTAGGTAACTTTGGGCCAATCACCAGGAGACAGTGAGTTCTAGTCCTGCCTTAAGTATGAAAGCCAGCTAGAGGACTTTAGGCCAATCATTAGGAAGTGAATTCTAGTTCTGCTTAGACATAAACTCCAGCTGGCCACTCACTGAGAGAGTGAGTTCTAGTCCTGCCTTAAGCATGAAAGCCAGCTAGGAAACTTTAGGCCAATCACCAGGGGACAGTGAGTTCTAGTCCTGCCTTAAGCATGAAAGCCAGCTAGGAAACTTTAGGCCAATCACCAGGGGACAGTGAGTTCTAGTTGTGCTTAGGCATGAAACCCAACTGGCCATTCATGCTCTCTCTCAAACCCACCCACCTCGCAGGGTTGTTGTTGTATAGAAAATAGGAGGAAGGGTGTGTTGGATATGTTCGCTGCCTTGGGTGGTAAAAATTAGAAAGGTGGGATATAAACAAAGAAACAATGGTGGAGCATCACTCATAAAGCCCCCTGTCCTTCCCATCTATAAGGCTCAGGAAAGAGGCCAGTAGTTACTTTGGCCTCTTGGCAGACGTCCCCTCCCCTCCCCTCCCCTCCCCTCCCCCCCAGGCCGTGGAGCAGGTACTCACCAAACCAGGCATCAATGTTAATGGTCTCGTCATTCATATCTTTGAAATCAAGGCACATATCGGGAACATCGTAAGAATACGTTTCCCGAGACATTTTAATCTCTTCTTCGGGTGGCACAGCCTGTGCCCAGTTCTTCTGAAGTCAAGACCTGCAAAGGAAAATAGTGGCCACGTTGAGAATTTAGAAGAGAACTGGAAGGGACCTTAGAGGTTGTCTAGTCCAGCCCGCTGCTGAAGCAGGAGACCCTAGACCATTTCAGACAAGTGACTGTTCAATCTCTTCCCAAAGCCCCCCATTGATGGAGCACCCACAACTTCTGGAGGCAAGCCGTTCCCCTGGTTAATTGTCCTCACTGTTAGGAGGTTTCTCCTTAATTCCAGGTTTTTTTCTCTCTTTGATTTGTTTCTATCCATTGCTTCTGGTGCTTTGTAAAATAACCTCACCTCTTCTTGGTGGCAGCCACTCAAATATTGGAAACTGCTATCACGTCACCCTTCGTCCTTCTTTTCATTAAACTACACAGACCCAAATCCTGCAACTATTCTTCATATGTTTTAGCCTCCAGGCCTTTAATCCTCTTAATTGATCTTCTCTACACTTTTTCCAAAGTCTCAACATCTTTTTTTGGTAATGTGGTGACCAAAACTGAATGCAGGATTCCAGGTGTGGCCTTTATAAAGGCTTTATAAAGTGGTGCGAAAACTTCATGTGATTTTGATTCTATGCCTCTATTTGTGCAACCAAGGATTGTATTAGATTAACTTTTTAACTTTTATTTGCAGTCACAGACCAAAATACAAATATAATTGCAAAAGAACATGGGGAAAGTAACATCATCGTATTAGATTTTTTTTGCTGCTGCCACATACAGCTGGCTCAATATCGGCCATTGTCCAAGGGGAAGGTTACATGATGCCCTTGGGCATCAGCGGGTCCAAATATTCATTCATTCATTCATTCGATTTATATGCCACCCTTCTCTGGAGACTCAGGGCAACTGACAATGCATTAAGCAATAGCCTTCATACTTTTGTATATACCTGCTTAGTAGGGCTTTTTGGCCACCCCGAGCGGTGTTCTTGTTTATACAAAGTCAGCTTATTGCCCCCACAATCTGGGTTCTCATTTTACCTACCTCGGAAGGATGGAAGGCTGAGTCAACCTTGAGCCTGGTGAGATTCAAACTTGCAGTAATTGCAGGCAGCTGGCAGCTAAGTGCTATTTAACAGCACTTTAGTCCACTGCTCCACCAAGGCTCTGATATACTCTTTATGGGCATTCAGTACTCTGCTCTCCTTTGTTTGGTAAAGTCTTTTTAGTCCATAAAGTGGAACCTTGCATGCTACAATAAAAAGAACTCTCTTCCAGCATCCTAAGCGCAGGGTTTAGGGCAGTGGTGAAATCTGAAACGGTTTGCTGACTGCGCATGCGTGCCGCATGCCAAACGTGTACAGCACACGGATGCGCAGTACGCACCAAAGTATGCTGCACGAGTGCATGCACGCTACACACCAAAGAGAGGTTTGGGAAGGTAAGTAGAGCAATGAAGGGAGTAGATCAGCTGTGCCACGTGATTTAGCTTCGCTAGAAAGCAGGATTTCCTGTTTTCTAGCAAAGCTAAACCGTGCGGCACAGCTGATCGTCGGAAATAGCAGTTCCAAAGAACCGGTAGCTTTTTTTTAAGCTACCAGTTTGCCCAAACTGGTAGCATTTCACCCCTGGTTTGCGGCCATAAAGCTCTCACTGGAATGGGGGTTATGTTTGTGGTGGGTGTATTTTGTACGTGTGTGTTGCAATTTGCCTTCATGCCAATGAATCTTTCCTTGCTGGCCAGATTCATTACGGCAGCCATTGACACTCTTCTCATGCCCAAGGGCTGCTACTCCCAATTTATAACCCCAAATGCAGGTATTCCTCGACTTACGATCATCCGTTTAGTGACCGTTCAAAGTTACAAGGGGACTGAAAAGGTGACTTACGACCGGTTTTCACACTTACAACCATTGAGGCATCCCGACGGTCGTATAATCAAAATTCAGACACCGATTCATATTTATGACGGTGGCAGCGTCCCGAGGTCGTGTGATCCCCTTTTGCGACCTTCTGACAAGTCAACGAGGAAGCCCGACTCACTTAACAACCGTATTATTTAACAACTGCAGTGGTTCGCTTAACAACTGGGGCAAAAAAGGTCGTAAATCGAAATTTGCGGCTCAGGAAGTGCGAGAAACGGTCCTGTTGATTTTTTTTCCATTGCTGTTGCAACTTCAGTCTTTAAACGAATGGTTTTAAGTCAAAGACTACGTATACAGGTAGCCCTCAGTTTACAACAATTCACTTAGTGACCAAAGTTGCAATGGCAATGAAAAGCCACTTATGACTATTTTTTCACACTTATGACCGTTGCAGCATCCCCAGCGTCACATAATCAAGATTCAGATGCCTGGCAACTGGCTCATACTTATGACAGTTGCAGTCTCCCGGGACTCATGCTACAGTCTTTAAACGAATAGTCATAAGTCGAGGACCACCCATATCTGGCTCTTCTAAACCAGAAGCTGAAGATGTTATCAGATGCTGCTCGAGATGGTGGCAGTGAAAGCTTTCCAAAGTCACCCAGGTCTACTCTTTTGAGTGCAAGGTCTCTGCAGACAGCTGGGGCCAAGGGTGGCATTACCCGGGATTTATCTGCTTTTACTCAACTAGCATCTTTGACATGTGGGCAGATTGCCCAGGTGTGTATTACCAGGCCATTAGCAGGTGCCACTCTCATCCTTAAACCTCGGCCTCTCCCTCACTAAAAGGTGGACAACTGCCAACTTCAAGTGGGGAGCAAAACCTTCCCGAACGTCTCTTGGCTGCCAAGGGGCATAAGCCGTGGCCCACAAGATGCCAACCTTCCCCCCAGTCGCCCCTCCCAAAATTGTGGCAATCCAAGCGCCTGAAACAGAGCGGAGCTGAAGGAGAGGAACGGAGGTTGACAGCCGGGGTGGAATGAGATCCGTTCTTCACCCCCTGGGTGGGGGATCACATTTCTGTCAACACTCCTACCTTAGAAAAAAAAAATTGTAATAATAACTGCGTCACTGGCGTTCTTCTCGCCCACTCAGCTCAACAAGCCGAGCTGCCAAGTATGATGAGCAGGCATCGCATTTCAGAGACGTTTGCCCCCCTCCCAAGCAACGTCTCCAGGGCGCCGTCCCTCGCTCGGCGACGGAGTGACAATGGCGGCTTCATTATGGAGAGCCGGAGAGGCAACTGGAGGTGGACTGCTGGGAGTTCACGGAAGGAATCCCCCTCCATGACCAGGTCATTTCCAGAGTGGACGTAAGTCGACACGTTTCTGCCCAGCTTGGGCTGCTGGCAACTGGAGCACCACCTGACACTAGAATTCCCAAACCATTGCAAAAGCCAAGGTGCAATACGAATCATTTATTGAATACGACACTCCACCCCCAATAAGGGGCCCATCATTTCTGCTGCCAAGTGAGACAGCGGTTAAGTGAGTTTGGCCCCATATTTTACGACTTCTCTTGCAACTGCCGTTGAGTGAAACACCGTGGTTGTTTATTTAGCCACACGGTCGTTAAGGGAGCCTGGCTTCCCCATTGACTTTGCTTGTCAGAAGGTTGCAAAAAGGGATCATGTGACATCCCCGCCCCCAGGGCACTACAACCATCACAAATATGAGTCAGCTGGCAAGCGCCTGGATTTTGATTACGCGGGGATGCCGTAGCAGTCGTAAATGCGAAAACTGTCGTAAGTCACCATTTCCGGTTCTGGAACGGTCACTAAATGCCCTGTTGTAAGTCAAGGACTAGATCAGGATAGTCTAAATCAGGGGTCCTGAACTCCCGGTCCCGTGGCCTGTTGGGCACCGAGCCACACGTGGCAGGTGAGCGCACAAAGATTCATCTGCGCATGGGTGGGATTTAGTGTTCTGCCCCAGCTACGGACCCCAAAGAACGCAGCACACACAAAGTCCGTTCAAACCTTAATTTACTGAATAAACCAGTCTTTTACAACAATGGCTGTTAATGAATTGCATTAACAGCCGCCAAGAATTCAAAGAATAACTGAAAGCTTACTGTGGTTGGCAGAATGCCCAGAAGCAATTTGCAGAAAGCTGATAAGCAAGACAAGAAGGTATGTGAACGAAGTTGTTCCGTGCAAATTGCTTCAGTTGGTATTCCTCCTTAAATAGACTAAGGGAGTGGCCAATTAGCACCAAGCCTTACTCTCAAGACCTCCTCCTGAGGAGCCACTCCTGCCTTTTGGCAGGTCTGCACACCCATGCATCAAGAGGCTCCTCCTCTTCCTCCTCTTCACTTAAGGGAGCTTCTGGAGGTTCTGAAGGCCCTGGCTGAATCCCTGCCTCTGGCACCACCTCTTCTCCAGCCTCCTCACTGTCTGACTCAAGCGCCAGCTGCACAGGCTGCTGGCGCAGCATACCAGCCTCCTCGCTGTCGGAATCAGCTACTAGCTGCACAGGCCGCGTACGGGCCACATCTAGGTTGTGTGAATGAAACCTTCCGCCTATCACTGCCATGACTGTCACTCACCACCACCACCACCGATCCACAGCGCCAGAAAATTGGGACTAAATCCCTCTCCTGGTTTCCCTTACAGTTACAGAAATCAGTAGGCTTGGCAGAAAAAACAGCTTGGAACAAAATCCCTTGAATATTAGGCAGCCTGAAGACCGAGCTGCATACACTTCATAATGTGTTATTTGAATGAATCGCACATCTTCTATTTTTTGATTCCAATTTATTTCAACTGCTAAATTCTTGCTCTTTTAGCTCTGCTGGAACAGAAGGCACCAACAAGCGGAAGGGAGAAGTCGCTACCTCTGCAATTAGAAGACGCCGTGAACACAACGCAGGGAGTCGCCTTGAGTCGGTATCAATTTTCTAAAATCAATCAATCGATAAAAATAGCCCGACTTACGACCGTTCGCTGAGCATCCCTTCAAAGTTACAAGCGCGCTGAACAAAGTGCCTTATGATCATTTTGCATACTTACGACCGTTTCAGTATCCCCATGGTCACGTGGATCAAAATTCAGATGCTTTGCAACTGACTCACATTTATGACGGTTGCAAATTCCCGGGGTCCCCTTTTGTGACCTTCTGACAAGCCAAGTTAATGGGGAAGCCAGATTCACTTAACGACCGGATTATTAATTTAACAACCACAGTTAAGTTTTCACTTAACAATTGATTTTTAACTGTATTTTGAAGGTACGACACCTAGAATCATTGCAGAGTTGGGTGGCCTTAAACATTTCTAGAATAAAGGCAGTACAGAAAGTCCTCGGTTTATGACTTAGTATGGCACGAAAGGTCATAAAGTGAGGCAAAACTCGCTTAACTGACTCACCTGGCAACAGAGAATTGGGGCTCGCTTGTGGACGTAACTTGAGGACTACCTATCTTCTGCTCTTGGAATGGGGAAGGTTTTTGCACCTCTCGAGAAGTAGACAGCTCAAAGTGGAAAACATTACCCTGCTTTTTAATTCTGATCCAGTTGACGGATATTTGTCACCCCAATGAGGATCCCCATCCAAGCTACCAGCATGGTTCGAAAATATGAAAATCTGCTCATCCTGAAGGCCACAGGACACGGCAAGCTGATGAGTTGCCACCCTCATCTATAAAAATGCTGGGTTTTTTCTAGCTTTCCCCAGCCTTAGGACTGTACAGTATGTATCAGGGGGTGTCCAACTTCAGCAGCTTT
The DNA here is from genome assembly GCA_030761175.1 of Masticophis lateralis. Lineage (NCBI taxonomy): Eukaryota > Metazoa > Chordata > Lepidosauria > Squamata > Colubridae > Masticophis > Masticophis lateralis. Next base: position 212,234,995 of record JAUDYJ010000003.1, on the reverse strand, counting down.
AAGACTTGTCAACTTCGACTCCCAGAATTCCCCAGCCAGTCAGGTCTTCAATTGGGAAGGTCGGACACATCTGTTATACAAATACGTCCTTGACTTACCACCACAATGGAGGCCAAAATTTCTGCAGCTAAGCGAGACGTTTGTTAAGGGTATTTTGCCCCATTTTACAACTGACAGCCTGACAGAAGGTTGATCAAATGGGACACAGCAACGGTCATAAATATGAACTGGCTGCCAAGCGTCTGAATTTTGATCACAGGGATGCTGCAAAGGTCGTAACTGTGAAAAACGGTCCTACGTCACTTTTTTCAGTGTCGTCGTAACTTTGAATGGTCACTAACTGAACTGTTGTAAGTTGAGGATCACCTGTATATAGCTGGCCCCCCTCTGGCAAGGCTGGCCCGAGAGCCAAAACCAAACTGTTCCTGCTGATAAGAGAATATGAAACCCCCTCAAAAGCCTATTGAGTGGATCTATGTGAGGGGTCTCTAAACTTGGCAACTTTAAGACTTGTGGACTTCAATTCCCAGAATTCCTCAGCCAGCAAAGCTGGCTGAGGTATTCTGGGAGTTGAAGTCCACAAGTCTTAAAGTTGCCAAGTTTAGAAACCCCTGGTCTATGGAGATTCTTAGTCACCCAGAGTCATGGTTGTCCCAATGGGGCTTTTTCCAAAGGTGACTGGACGTTTCGCTTCTCATCCAAGGAGCTTCTTCGCTTCTGACCTGAAGAATTGAAGAAGCTTCTTACACGACAGGCAAAACGTCTTCAGGGAAAAAACAAACTCCAGCTCCCTTTGGAAAAAAGCCTCTTTGGGACACCCAGAGGGCCCCCGTTTCTCCAATGCCCAAGTTGCCAGTCATGCCTGGCTTATGCTAAAAATCCGGGCTAATTCTTGCTTCTCCGCTATGCCCAAAGGGGCATCAGAGCCATTTCTGGAATCGGGCGTTCGTCCAAAAGGAAAAGATCAAAGTGGTGCCAGGATTTCCCAGGCTCCTTCGCTGCCCGCCCCAGCCTGTCCTGGCTACAGATCCGTGTCTCCCTTCCCAGCAATCCAAAAATAAATGCCCCTGACATTGCGTGCCCTGTAATTTGCCGCCCCCACCTTCCCCAACAAGCTTTGAGCAACATCAGGTTAAAAATAGGCGTTAAAGGAAAAGCAGAAACTTTGAGCCTCCTGCAAACCCCGGCCAGCGAGTCCCTAAAATGACCCATCTTACAGGGCCAGGAATAGAAGGGTAACTGAAAAATCCCTTGATTCATTGCCACCCTGCAGCCTAGGCAAAAGATTGGGTGGGGTTTTTTTTCCTGAGGCAGGGAATTCTTTCAGGTTGCATCTGGCGCCTCTGGCCCAGGTTGAGGAACGATGAGCCAATAAAAGAGAATATTTGTAGCTCAGGGTTGAAATGAGGGCTCCTTGGGTGGTCTCTGAGCTCAGTTGTTTTCTGGGGGACGTTTTGTGACCCAAACTAGGTAACTCCATCAGTGCTAGAAGGAGGAGGGTGTGAGGAGGAGGAGGAGGAGGAGGAGGAGGAGGAGGAGAAGGAGGAGAAGGGGCTGTGGGGGTCCTTGGTCCTTTCTGAGCATGGTAGTTTTCTTGCAGGCATCTCATTACCAAAGTATGCAACATCATCAGTGCTAGAAGGGAGTGGGGTTGGAAATTTGTGGAGAGGAACCCAAAAGTGCTTTTTTCCAAGAGGCAACTTGGACTTTCTGGGTGGTGTTTTTTTTTTTTTAAAGACGTTTCGTTTCTCTTCCAAGAAGCTTCTTCAGCTCTGACCGGATGATGTCTGAAGAGGCTCCTTGGACGTCTTTTCAAAGGAAAAACCAGAAAGGTTTTCGGGACAACCATGACTTGGATAGACATGGTGGAGAGGAAAGACAGAAGAACAAGAAGGGGAGAGAGAGACTGGGGTCCTTCGTGCTCTCTGAGCATGGTTGTTTTTAGGCAGACATTTCATTACCAAACTATGCAACATTATCAGTGCTAGGAAGAGATAGGGATTTGTGGAGGAGGAGGAGGACGATCACTGTGTGATCTTGGTGCTCCTTGATCTTGTAGACATTTCATGACCCATCTAGGTAACATCATCAGTACCAGTAGGGAGTGGGGTTTGCTCTAGGTTTATATTCTAGTGCGGAGGTCTTCAAACTTGGCAGCTTTAAGACTTGTGGACTTCAACTCCCAGAATTCTCCAGCCAGCATAGCTGGCTGGAGAATTCTGGGAGTTGAAGTCCACAAGTTTTAAAGCTGGAGAATTCTGGGAGTTGAAATCCACAAGTTTTAAAGCTGGAGAATTCTGGGAGTTGAAATCCACAAGTTTTAAAGCTGGAGAATTCTGGGAGTTGAAGTCCACCAGTTTTAAAGCTGTCAAGTTTGAAGACCTCTGTTCTAGTGGCTCGCCCCGCAGAGTTGGTGGGGACCTAGATCTTTTGTGGGGGCACCCGCCCTCTGGAATGAACTACCCCCTGGGATAGGCACGATTCCCGATCTCCATACCTTTCGCCGGGCCCTTAAGACCCTGTTATTTCACCAGGCTGGCCTGGCTGAATAAAAAAAAAAAAAAAATGGGGCATTTTAAAGTATGGGTTTTAATGGAGAGCGCCAAATTTGTTTAATTCCGTTTTAAATGTGTTTTAAATGTTGTATGGTACATTGTTGTATCATCGCTGTACACCGCCCTGAGTCCTTCGGGAGAAGGGCGGTATATAAATCTAATAAAAAACATAAACATATACATTTTGGTTGAGCAGTTGACTATTAGCTTGTTTAACAGTGCCTTGATTGGGGTATTGCAGGGGTGAAATGCTCCCGGTTCGGACCGGATCACCCGATCCGGTAACGATGGAGGCGGGTGGTTCGGAGAACCCATAGCAAAAATCCCTGCGTCCCCCTGCCCGCCCCCCCCCATGCCCAGCTGAGCCACACGATCATCTGAGGCTGTTTGTTTTTTTAATTTGGCCGAAGAGGCTGTAGAAAAAATGATTTAAAAGTTAAAAAAAGTTGGCCACGCCCACCCACATTACCCCACCACCAAGCCAAGCCCACAGTACCCGGTAGTACCAAATTTTACCTTTCACCCCTGGGATATTGTTTACTTCTTGATTGTGGGTCTGATATTAATCTTGTTCATCTGGGTGCTGGTGGGGAGGCGTTTCGGTCTTTTTGTTCCCTTTTTGGATTTTAGGTGGTCTCTTTTGACTACATATTCTTTAGGTCTATGTGTCTGTTGATGGCTAATTTGTCCTCGTGCCAGGCTTCTAGAAATTGCTTAGTGTGGACTAGGATGGTCACACTTCCCCAGCTGCAACTATGGTTCAGCTTGTCCACATGTTTTGTTTTGTTTTTTTTAATTTTTAATTTGATTTATATGCCGCCCTTCTCCGGAGACTCAGGGCGGCTTACAATGCGTTAAGCAATAGCCTTCATACTTTTGTATATTTATACAAAGTCAGCTTATTGCCCCCAACAAACTGGGTCCTCAATTTACCCACCTTAGAAAGGATGGAAGGCTGAGTCGACCTTGAGCCTGGCTAGGATTGAACTCAGAGAAATTACAGGCAGCTGGTGTTAATTGCTGCCTTTTAGTAGGAGGCATTAGCCCCCTACGCTACACAGGCTCTGTTGTGAAATTAAAGTGTTCTCTGTTTCTCTATTGTGAAATTAAAGTGTTTTTTTTTCCATCAGGTCTTCTGACTGCTGAGCAAACCCCACTCCCTTCCAAATACTGATGAAGTTGCCTAGTTTGGCTAATGAAATGTCTGCATGACAACTTCCAAATTCAGTAAACACCAAGGATCCCACTGTCCTCCTCCTCCTCCTCCCTTCTTATTCTCCTGCACTCCACAAACCCCTCTCTCTTCTAGCCCTGATGATGTTGCCTAGTTGGGTCACAAAAAGTCTGGAAGAAAAGAACCAACTTCAGAGAGCATCAAGGACCCCGTGTCTCCTTCTCCTCCTCCTCTTTACAAACTCCACTCCCTCCTCCTCCTCTGATAATGTTACCTAGCTGGGCCATGAAATGTCTGCCAGAAAACAAAACAAGCTCAGACTAAACAAAACAAGCTCAGCACCAAGGACCCCACAGTCCTCCTCTTTCCCCTCTCCACAAACCCCACTAGCACTGATGACGTTACCTAGTTGGGTCTGAAAACATCTAGAAAGAAAAGAACCAAGCACAGGACCGGTCGCAATCTGTGTTGACAGGGGGGCAGCGGTCGACCCCGAGGCGCCTGGTATGTGGGGTGCCACAAGGGTCGGTCCTCTCGCCCCTCCTGTTCAACATTTATGTGAAGCCGCTGGGTGAGATCATCCGTGGTTTTGGGGTGGAGTTCCATCAGTACGCTGATGATACTCAGCTGTACATTTCCACCCCAGACCACCCCAACGATGCCGTGGAAGTGATGTCCCAGTGCCTTGAAGCTGTGCGGGTCTGGATGGGGAGAAACAGGCTTCGACTCAACCCCTCCAAGACCGAGTGGCTGTGGCTGCCGGCGTCCCGATATAGCCAACTGACTCCATCGCTGGTTATTGGGGGCGAGTCTTTGGCCCCCACGGAAAGGGTCCGCAACTTGGGCGTCCTCCTGGATTCACGGCTGTCTTTAGAGGATCATACGACGGCCGTGGCCAGGGGGGCTTTCTATCAGGTCTGCCTGATTCGCCAGTTGCGACCCTTTCTAGATCGGGACTCCCTACGCATGGTCACTCATGCTCTTGTCACTTCCCGTCTGGACTACTGTAATGCTCTCTACATGGGGCTCCCCTTGGGATGCACCCGGAGGCTCCAACTGGTGCAGAATGCGGCTGCGCGGGGGATTATGGGAGCGACGGGACGCTCCCACGTGACACCTCTCCTGCGCGAGCTGCATTGGCTGCCGGTGGACTTTCGGGTGCGTTTCAAGGTGTTGGTAACCACCTTTAAAGCGCTCCATGGCTTAGGGCCAGGGTACTTACGGGACCGCTTCTGCCGCCAATTGCCTCCCACCGGCCGGTTCGCTCCCACAGAGTGGGCCTCCTCAGGGTGCCGTCAGCCAGACAATGCCGGCTGGCGACCCCCAGGGGGAGAGCCTTCTCTGTGGCAGCACCCACCCTCTGGAATGATCTGCCTCCAGAGTTAAGAACAATCTCTGACCTCCCGACCTTCCGGCGGGCTTTAAAAACCCATCTTTTTCAGCTCGCCGGCTTAGCCTGATTCCTATAGTATTTTATCATTTTAGGGTTTTTAATATGAAGTTAGTTTTAATTCTGCGGCCATTTGTATTATTATTTTATGAAATTTTAACTTTTGTATGTTTGTCTTTTAATTGGCTGTACACCGCCCTGAGTCCGTAAGGAGAAGGGCGGTATATAAATCCAAATAAAGATAAAGATAAAGAAAGGAAGCACCAAGGACCCCTCAGAGTTTATTTCAATTAGCAATCTAACAATTTTCAATCAAGCCCGGTTCTTCCTGACAGGCCAGACCGAATCCATCAATCATCTCGACAGTTCCCGCAGCCAGGATTTTAAATACGGCTGCCGACTAGCTCTGCGCGCAGCTGTCTCTTTTGGTGACTTGATGGTAACGTACAGTCCAATTTTCCTCTTACCTGTCACCCTTGGAGGCTTATCAGCTGCATCCAGTATCTTTTCAACAACTGCATTTGCGTAAATCTGCCCCGATTGAAATTGGGAGCAGGAGCATCCGGCAAAGTCACAGAAAGTCACGCGACTTGACGGGAGCGCTGGCTGTTTAGTGCGTGCCCAGCATCAAAACAGAGATGGAACTTTGGGAGGCATCGTTGTGGCTGCCATCTTGACTTTTGTGACCGGGCAGGCAATTCCTCGATTCATGACCGGTCACTTAGCAAACGTTTGAAGTTATGATGGAGGAGCCTGGATAGCTCAGCAGACTAAAAGCATTGTAATTAAACACCAGCTGTCTGCAATGACTGTAAGTTCGAATCTCACCAGGCTCAAGGATGACTCAGCTTTCCATCCTTTCTAAGGTAGGTCAATTGAGGACCCAGTTTGTAGGGGCAATAAGCTGACTTTGTATAAAAATATACAAAAGTATGAAGGCTATTGCTTAATGCATTGTAAGCCGCCCTGAGTCTCCAGAGAAGGGCAGCATATAAATCAAATTAAAAAAAAAAAAGATAGATCACCCGGGGGATACAGGTGGTCCTTGACTTACAACCACAGTTGAGCCCTGAATTTCTATCGTGAAGCAAGGCAGTTATCAACGGCCTTGTAGAAAAATAAATGCAACTTTAAGACTTGTTTTCTTGGGATGCTAAGCTTGGCATGACACTGAAGGAGGAATCCTGGCCTGCTCCGGGTCAGTGAGGTGACTTTGCTGCCCAAATCAACAGGGACTGTGGACTGCCAGGGAAACTGGCCACTCTTGAGAAGGATACCCAATCGCTGGCAAGACTCAATCGATCGGAATAGAGCTGGAAGGGACCTTGGAGGTCTTCTAGTCCAACCCTCTGCTTAAGCAGGAAACCCTATACCATTCCAGACAAGTGACTGTCCAGTCTCTTCTTAAAAACCTCCAGTGATGGAGCACCCACGACTTCTGGAGGCAAGGAGTTCCACTGGTTAATTGTCCTCACTGTTAGGAAGTTTCTCCTTATTTTTGGTGGCTTCTCTCTTTGATGAGTTTCCATCCGTTGTAGAGATTCTCAAGTCATCCTGGTCATGCTTGTCCCAAAGGTGCTTTTTTCGGGAGGCAACTGGATTTCTTCTTTTTTTTCCATTGAAGACGTTTCTCTTCTCATCCAAGAAGCTTCTTCAACTCTGACTGGATTTTGGGGAAGGGAAGGATTTATACTCCTTGCAGACAGCTGGTCATTTGCAGCCTTTTAGAGGGTCGTTGAAGCCACTTGGAGGTTTATCTGGATCTTCAGTGTTCCTGGTTCCTGTAGTCTGCAATTTTTTCCCCAATCTGGAAATCCATTCCTGCTCCCACACCATTCAAAGGATGTTCATCCCAAATTGTCTAGCTAAAAGGCTGTAGAGATTCCATTTCCATCTGTTGCTTCTTGTCCTGCCTTTGGAGAATAGGTGGACCCCCTCCTCTTTGTGGCAGCCCCTCAAATATTGCAAGGTTGCTATCGTGTCCCTCCTTCCTCCTTCTTTTCATTAAACTACCCTGTTCCTGCAACTGTTCTTCGCCTGTTTTTGTCTCATTCTTCATATGTTTTGACTCAGGGGTGTCTGGATTGTGGTTTGATAACAATGCTGTGCCAGTAAGCAGAGCCAGGGCAGGCAGGCAGGGAGGTGCCAGCCGGAGGTCCATACGCACAGAGAAAAAGCCGTTCGCAATCGTGGACCCTTTCCAAACCAAATTAGGCCCGAGCTGAATGCTTAACCCTGTGTCCACAATACAGGTAGTCTTCAATTTATGACCACAATTGAGTCCAAAGTTTCTGTTGCTGAGAAAGGAAGTTGTTAAGTGAGTTTTGCCCCATTTGACGGCCTTTCTTGCCACAGTTCTTAAGCGAATCAGGGCAGTTAACTTAGTCAAATGGTCATTAAGTGCATCTGGGTCCCCCATTGACTTGGCTTGTCAGAAGGTCACAAAAGGGGGAATCACGCTCTCAGCTCCTTCTCCCGGGTGATCCGTAGGTAGCAGGAAAACACAACAGGACACATGCAGAGTAGTCAGTGAAGTTGGTTTAATGCTAGCCAGAGCTCCGGGACAACACTGAGCTCTATACTGATTTAAAGTTGGCGCTACAAACATCAGCTTCGTGGCACCCTTTATCCCATCGCCCCACCCCTCCATCATTAACCTGGGCGATGGACAGCAATCAGCTGTAAAGCGCCTTCCCGGGCGATGCCCATCCCTTCTGGGGTTTTCCGGGGGCATCAGCCTCATGGTGGCTACTCGAAGTGCAAGTCCTTTCTGTTTGTTGATAGTCCCCCTCGCCCTCTCCTACACCGACGTCCCGCCCTCGCGGCCACCTGTTCCCGGTGCCACCACCACCCCGTCGCTTGTGAGTCTTTGCTGAGCGCAGTCCTGCATCTCTGGTTATTGCTTTTGTTGAGCGCAGTCCTGCGTCTTCGTGTGCGTGTCCTCCACCTCCCCTTCCCAGTATTGTCGAGCGGGAGTTCAGGTTCGACACACTCGATCCCAGGGACACTGCGACCGTCATAAACATGAACCAGTCGCCAAAAGAGTTTCAATCACGTGACCAGGGGGATGCTGCAACAATTGTGTGAAAAACAGTCGTAAGTCATTTTTTCCAGTGTCGTTGTAACTTCAAATGGTCACTAAATGAACTGTTGTAAGTCGAGGACGACCTGTATAGATTCCCATTAAAGTACCAGGCTAGAAAAGCAGTGGACTGTAAACTCTAGCCCTACCATAGCCATGAAAGCCAACTAGGTGACCTTGGGCCCATCACCAGGAGAGAGTAAATTCTAATCCCACTTTAGGCATGAGAACCAGATGAGTGACCTTGGGCCAGTTCTTCCCACCTCACAGGGTTGTTGTTGTGGGGAAAAACAGGAGGAGAAAAGGGTGTTACATATGTTCGTTGCCTTGAGGTACTTGCAAAAAACAACAAAGGCAGGATACAAATAAATAATTTATCACGACTTAAGTGCAGAGACACACTTGTGTGAACTGGTCAGGCAAAACAGCTGCATCAGAAGTGACATCAACTGGCTAGGACAGGGGTCTACAACCTTAAACACTCAATTTGGACTTGTTTCCCACAGAAAAGAAAACACCAGGAGCCACAAAACCTGGGTAGACGTGGCGAAATCGACGTCACTCACTTCTACCAGTCACATGACACACACCCCTAGCCATGCCTACCCAGCCGGTCATTAGGGCAGAGAACCAGTTGTTAAAAAACACCGGGAACCACAAAACCCTTTCGACATGTCTCTCTCCCTCTTTCCCCACCTCTCTCTTTGTATCTCTCTGTCTCTGCCCCAACCACTTCTCCATCACCTACCATCGCCCTTACCTACCTACCTACCTTCTCAGGTCAGGCGTGGAGTGAGTGGGAGGGGAGGGCATGGCCAGCCAGTGGTGGGATCACCCAACAGGGAGCCACAGCAAAGGGCCCAAAGAGCTGCATGCAGCTCCGGAGCTGCAGATTGCTGACACCTGGGCTAGGAAATGCGATCTCTTTCCATTTTTCCGCCAAACACAAGGCCCAGGAAGCAGTTTTGAAGGAATCCACTCTCCCATATGCCGAGACTTTGCCCTCTGCATGCTGGGGTCTCTCCCTTAAACTTCTCCTATTTTGCCCTGCGTTGCCGTGATTCCTCGCCCATGCAGGTCTTGAAGCCTGCAATGCCACATCAGTGCAGTGCATTGCAATTCAGAGAAAGGCTGTATTAGCTACGCTCCCTCCTCCTTCTCACCGTGTTGCAGCAAAGATAAATCATTCAGTAAAGAGGACCCTGCCTTTGGCTGCTTTGTGCAAGGCGAGAATACAGGGGTGTTAAGCGAGCACTCACAAGCTCTTGCCAATTTCTGAAGATTGAAAGATTTCACAGCCAACGAAGCCCCAAAAATTAAAGTAAGTTTTGTGGGCCTTAAAAATACATTACAGTTCTTATTACTGCTGCGGCGGAAAATCAGAGGAGAGAATCCAAGCGTTTTATTTTACAAATATGTACATTGTGGAGTTAGTACAAATGAAGCCTCCAGCTTTATCTAAATCAGTGTTTCTCAACCTGGGTAGCTTGAAGATGGGTGGACTTCAACTCCCAGAATCCCCCAGCCAGCACTGCCACCCCAGCCACCCATCTTCAAGCTACCCAGGTTGAGAAACACTGATCCAAATGGACCACCTGACAAATCGTGGTTAGGACCCAAGGGCTGGTTTGGAATGATACATACAGGAAGTCCTCATCTGACAGCAGTTCATTTAATGACCATTCAGGGTTACAACGGCACCGGAAAAAGGGACTTAAAATTGTTTTTTCCCACTTATGACTGTTACAGCATCCCCGTGGTCACATGATCTCCTTTTTGTGACTTTCTGAAGCGCCCTCAATGGGGAAGCCAGATTTATTTAACAACCATGTGACTAGACATGAATGCAGAACCGATTCATATTTATGAAGGTGGAAGTATCCTGGGGTCAGGCGATCCCCCTTTTTGCGACTTTCTGACAAGCCAAGTCAATGGCAGATTCACTTAACAACCGTGCTACTAATTTATCAACTGCAGTGATTCACTTAACACCTGTCGTAAAATGGGGCGAAACTCACTTAACTGTCTCACTTAGTAACAGAAATGTTGGGCTCCATTGTGGTCGTCAGAGGAAGACTAGATGTTTATACAAATAAATCAGCCATATTAAGGCTGAATGTCGTTATCTGGTTCCCAAACGGGCTTAAGATACCAGTGACTTCTCATTTTAGCCTAGGCGTGAACGGCACAAAAAGCCGGCCGGCTAACGTTCGGCCAATCACCAAGAGACAGTGAATTCTGATCCCTTCTAGCACTGATGATGTTCCCTAGTTGGGTCATGAGACGTCTGAAGAAAAAAAAAGCTGAGAGACCCCCAATGACCCTACCGTCCTCGTCCTCCTCCTCCCGCCTCTTCTCATTCTCTTCCACCCTGCAAACCCCACTCCCTTCTAGTACTGATGGTGTTACCTAACTGGGTCATGAAACATTTGCAAGAAAAGAGCACAAAGGTCCCCACAGTCCACCTCCTGAGGACCCAAGCTACAAATATTCTTTTCCAGATCTTATTTAAAACTAGCTGCTACTCCTGTTAGGCAGGGCGGCAGAGAATTCAAAGGCCCCACCCACGCTCCCTTTATCTAAAGTTGGCAGGCCGAGGGTACCTCCAGGGCAGCATCTCTGTTCAAACGAAGGCTTCCCAGATGCCTTCAAGAAGCCCTTGAAGCAGAACCTTTGGCAAGAAGCCTTCCAACGGGCGAATTCAAACACCAGGACCCAAAGCCAATGCAGCTAGTCCTCAACGTACAACCAGTCATTTTGCAACCGTTCAAAATTCCAACGGACGTATGGGGTGGGGAGGAAGCTTGTACCTTTTACCCAGATTCAACAGTGTGCATTTTACACCAAGGCCAACATTTATTTCCGTTTGAGCAAAACCGTGGCCATAGGAAATTGTTGGTCTGCTTAACGAAGAAGAAGGAGGAGGAGGAGGAGGAGGAGGAGGAGGAGGAGGAGGAGGAGGAGGAGGAGGAGGAGGAGGAGGAGGAGGAGGAGGAGAAGAAGAAGAAGAAGAAGAAGAAGAAGAAGAAGAAGAAGAAGAAGAAGAAGAAGAAGAGGAGGGAGGAGAAGAAGGAGAAGAAGAAGGAGGAGAAGGAGAAGGAGAAGGAGAAGGAGAAGAAGAAGAAGAAGAAGAAGAGGAGGAGGAGGAGGGAGGAGAAGAAGGAGGAGGAGGAGGAGGAGGAGGAGGAGGAGGAGGAGGAGGAGGAGGAGGAGGAGGAGGAGGAGGAGAAGAAGAAGAAGAAGAAGAAGAAGAAGAAGAAGAAGAAGAAGAAGAAGAAGAAGAAGAAGAAGAAGAAGAAGAAGAAGAAGAAGAAGAAGAATTTTATTTCTATACCGCCCTTCTCCCGAAGGACTCAGGGCGGTGTACAGCCTATTAAAAGCACAAAGACAAACATAAATTAAAAATAATTAAAATTAAAATTAATTAAAATTAAGATTGTCACATTTGCTTAACGATTGCAGTAAGAAAGGTCATAAAATAATTTTAGGGTCGTCACAAGTTAGGACCTTAATGTGTATGTTCCATTATAGCCTTAAGGACTGCCTGCAATTAAGGTTTGTTTTGGCATTTATCATGGGGTCCTTGGTCCTCCCTGAGCTGGTTATTCTCTTGCAGACATTTGATTACCCAACTAAGTAACATCATCAGTGCTGGAAGGGTGGGTGGGGTTTGCTGTTTATGTACTAGTGGCTTGCTCTACCAGCGTTGGTGGGAGCGTTCTTGTGCTTTCTTGATTAGGCTGTTGTTTGAGTTTAAAATTCCTCGGTTGCCCACCAAAACTGACAAGGCAAGATCCTTGTACTGTATATAAACAAGACAGGAAATCTCACTCCTTTGAAGAACTGATGATGTTACCTAGCTGGATCGTGAATCAACTACAAGAAAACCACCAAGCTCAGAGAGCACCAAGGACTCCACTGTTCAACCTTGAGCACCAAATATCCCTTTAGTTTTGGAGAAGATCGTAAGACACCCCTGCCAGCAAAAGAGATGCAGTTTAATTACACAGGAGGGACAAATACAATATAGGTGTGTGTGTGTGTGTATGTGCATTAAATGCACACATATGTATTACATATCCATAAGTAATACATAAAATATGTATTACATATCCATAAGGAATGGATCTAAGGTTACTTCCAGCCCTTCTACTGCATATTTACTTTTAACAAAACAATGAGGAGAAATAAATCAAAAGAAGGGGGCAATTCCGAGTTGCCAAATGCCCCAGGAGAGGCATCCCGGACTGGTACCTTGAGGACAGATTTATGGGTTGCCATGGGAACATTCCGATAAGATAGCAGGCTGCAGATTGAAGGCTAAATGTCTCAGGTCTTTATATTTCAACTTGATTTAGGTTAAATCGATTCCGTTTATCTGAAAACTGATTTTCTCTACAGGAGCAAACAGCAGGCGCTGAAGGAAATAAAGATGCAATATTTATCTTTAAAATTTCTGAATCCAATTTATAGGCTGCCCACCTTAAGCAGTGGAAGTCTGGATGATAGACAAAAAATAAAATATGGGCAACTATTAAAGAAAAGTCAAATCGAGCCCCTAAATAGCCTCATGTCCAGCATCCCTGGTCTATTAACATTTAACCCAATGCCTGGGGTTAGCATGTATAATATTATACTATACACGCAATAACATTTATTCATTTGTTTAGTTTCTACAGCCATCTAATCTCAGTCAATGACGCTGAGCAGTTTACCATTCAAAACATATAATTAAAAATTAAAAATAAAACATTTTAAAAGCAATTGGACACAAAGGTGGATTTTTTTTCCTGTGCCATTACTCTGCTGTGGGAATTGGGTGATTCCCACACCACTATCTTAGGCCTAAAGATATTTACCCATGTAGCAGGCTGTATTACTATTATCCTTCTCATCTTTTCTACTACCTTCTCTTATTAGTATCTATGATTTATCACTCATACCTTAGGATTAATAATTGTAACTAGGATCTATCGCTTTGTTGTTGTACCCTGTTTCCCTGAAAATAAGACATCCCCTGATACTAAACCCAATTGGGCTTTTGAGCACATGCGCTATAATAAGCCTCCCCCTGAAAATAAGCTTTCCCAGAAAATATTTAAATGCAGAGCTGGAAATCAGGTAAGACAGCAAGAGGAGCCCCATCTTGCTCCGTGTGCCCCAAAATAATAAGATCTCCCTGAAAATAAGGCCAAGCACTTATTTCGGGGTTCAAAAAAAATATAAGACAGGGTCTTATTTTCGGGGAAACACAGTATTTATACTGAAGAGTAAGCATAGGAGAAAAATTCCTTGCATGTCCTATCATGCCAATAAAGAATCCTGTTTCTAATTCTAAAAATTACAATATAACCAGTAGAAAACTTTAAAACATCTAATTCAAGATACACAAGAGCAAGAGATATATTTTCTTTCATGTTGCTTGAGTGAGTGAGATGGGCAGCACATAAATTTAAGGAATAAAATAAAAATAAGAAGCCAGAAATAAGACAGAAACACAGAAAGGTGTTTGTGTATATATGCTGTAATTGTTTGTGCGTGTGTACACACAAACAACCACAAACACTCCAGGGAGAGCAAGAGCCTTCCCTTCCCTTTTATCTTTATTTTGTTGCTTGTATCCTTATGATTTATATTGATATTGTTTCCTGACTGCTTATTTGTACCCTATGACTATCATTAAGTCTTGTACTTTATGATTCTTGATGAACGTATCTTTTCTTTTATGTACACTGAGAGTGTATGCACCAAAGACAAATTCCTTGTGTGTCCAATCACACTTGGCCAATAAAAAATTCAATTCAATTCAATTCAATTCAATTCAATTCAATTCTATTCTATTCTATTCTATTCTATTTTATTCTATTCTATTCTATTGTTTAGGACAATAAAAATAAAGGCTGTTTAGGTTGTTTCGGTGCTATTTCTAATTTCTCTGTTGGATCAACGCTCCGAGTGGTTGAGAGTCAGGCAGCAGGGACTTTTTTTCTGTTTTTATTTATGTAGAGAATTGATAATATTCATATGTAAATTTCCACAGTCAAATATAATTTATATATACTTATACAGCCACTCACTCACTTTCAGGGACTCTCCAGAGGGGGCTCACACACAAAAATAAAACATTAGAAAAAGACTAAAAACACAAGAAGCCCAGCCCCCCACCCCACCCCTCTTGGTGACAATGTTAGATTAATATGTAGTATAATAAAGGATAACCAAGATTCTTCTAATGATGATCAATGATGGTTAGATCTCAAAGAACTCATACCCCATTAAAAAAATTAATTATTATTTTGTAATGTTATGCAATATATATATATATATATTGCATAACATATAACATTATATATATATATATATATATATATATATATATATATATATATATATATATATATATATATATATATATATATTGATGATATATGTAGGTCTTTGGTTATTCGGGTTTTCTCCCACATAAAATTGGAAGTGTCCAAGACACTTCCAATTTTATGAGGGAGAAAACCCGAATAACCAAAGACCTACATACAAACACCCACGAAAACCTCAGAAAACAAACATTGATTATATATATATATATATATATATATATATATATATATATATATATATGTATGTATGTATGTATGTATGTATATATGTATATATGTATATGTGTGTGTGTGTGTGTGTGTGTGTGTATATATATATATATATATATATCATACTAATATATCATACATTTCATACATATGCATCATACATACTGATATATCATACATGATATTTTATATATATATATATATATATATATATATATATATGTATGTATGTATGTATGTATGTATGTAATGATTTATTTATTTATTTATTTTTCAAATTTATATATACAGCCCTACTCCCAAAAGGGACTCAGGGCGGTGAACAGCCAAAATAAAATACAATAACATAGAAAAGTTAAAAGCAATTAAAATAAATAATTTGGGCTCAGAGAAGAAAATTTAAAACATCCAATTATATAAAACATTTTAAAACCCAATTTAAAAGGGGAGAGTTGATGATCGATGATGGTTAGATCTCAAAGAAATCATACCCCATTAAAAAAACTAAACATTATTTTGTAATATTATGCAATATATATATATGTATTGTGTGTGTGTGTGTGTGTGTGTCTATGTATATAATGATGATCAATGATGGTTGGATCTCAAAGAAATCATACCCCATTAAAAAAACTAAATATTATTTTGTAATATTATGATATATATATATATCTCTCATATATATACATACATGCATACATATATATATATATCTCATATACATGCATATGCATATACATATATATACACATACACATACATATACACATACACATACATATATATATGATATATATATGATAGATAGATAGATAGATAGATAGATAGATAGATAGATAGATAGATAGATAGATATGGCCTCTTTCTTCTTTCCACAATATCGAAGAGAGCCTGTGGCGAGGTGTCCTCCCCCCCCCAACTCACGACCCCTCCCCACACAACCCTCTGGTCAGAAATGGGGTAGGGGGTTGGACTAGATGACCCACAAGGTCCCTTCCAAATCTTGTTAATCTATCTAAAATGATGGGCGTTGTAGTCCAACCCGCCCGGAATTCGGCGCGCGAGGAGAGCAGAGACCCCTCCCACGTCTCCCTCACACCTCCCATCCCGCTTGGCCCGCGGAACTGCCTGCCACTTTGTTGTTGGAGGGGGCGGAAAAACAAAAAAAGGAGTTCGGACCGCGAGGAAAACTGCGCCCCCGTTTCCCCCCCCACCCGCATCCCGGCGTGACCCCCAACCCACCCACCCCAGACGAAGAAGGGGGGGGTTACTCCCAAAACTAGACTTACCTCACAAGCGGGCATCCGAATCGACCCTCGTAGCTCCCTCACGGCCCGCCGCCGTTAAAAGATTTCAAACGGCGGCCTCGTTTCCAAAGCGGCCAATCGCCGCTCGCCAGCCGGGCTTTCCCGCCAGCCGATTGGACGCGGCGGCACGAGGGAGGCGGGGGAAAGAGGGCAGGGCGGGGGAGACGCGCTCCTCCCATCCTGCCTTGCGCCCGCGCCGCCCAGCGGGGTTGCTGGAAGGGGGAGGAGGAGGAGGAGGAGGAAGGGGGTGGAGCCAGCCAGCCCGCCCAGCCAGCTGGGTGGGCGGGGCTTGGCCAGTTTCAAAGGAGAGAAGCAGAAAGGGAGGGGCCGACGATGGAGCATTAGATTGGTAGCTCAGGGTTGAATTGAGGGACTCCCTGGTGATCTCTGAGCTTGCTTGTTTTCTTGATTGGACGTTTCATGACCCGGCTAGGGAACATCATCAGTGTTAAAGGAGGAGGAGGAGGACTGTGGGGTCTTTGGTGGTCTCTAAGCTTACAGAGGTTTCATGACCCAACTAGGGAACATCATCAGTGCTAGAAGGGAGTAGGGTGACAAGAAGGAGGAGGAGGAGGAAGAGGAGGAGGAGGAGGAGGGAGGGAGGAGGGGAGGAGAAGGAGGAGGAGGAGGAGAACTGGGGTCCTTGGTGCTCTCTGAGCTGGATTGTTTTCTTGCAAACGTTTCGTGACCAAACTAGAGAACATCATCACTGCTAGAGAGGAAGGGAGTTTGCAAAGAGGAAGAGGAGGAGGATTAACTAGGGAACATCGTCAGTGCTAAAGGGGAGGGGAGTTTGCAAAGATGAGGAGGAGGAGGAGGATTGTGGGGTCCTGGGGCTCTCTGAGCTTATTTTCTTACTGACGTTTCATTATTCTAACTAGGTAACAGGAAGGAGCTAGTCCATAGGAAGTTTAAAAAGAAGGCGGGGTGTTGTCAATCTATTCTCCAAAGCACCTGAAGGCAGGACAAGAAGCAATGGATGGAAACTAATCAAGGAGAGAAGCAACTTGGAACTAAGGAGGATCTGAAGCACAATACAAAAAAGATGCTGAGACTCTAGAAATAATCAGAGAACAAAGATGATTAGGAGGCTGGAGGCTTCAACATAAGATGAACAGTCGCAGGAATTGGACGTGTCTAGTTTAACAAAAAGAAGGACTAGGTTTGACATGATAGCAATAGACTTATATACTGCTTCACAGTACTTTACACCCCTTTCCAAACAGTTTACAGAGTCAGCACATTGCCCCCCAACAATCTGGGTCCTCATTTTACCCACCTCGGAAGGATGGCAGGCTGAGTCAACCTGGAGCGGGTCAGGATCGAACTGCTGGCAGTCTGTTTGTCTGTCCATCCATATCTATCTGTCTGTCTGTCTTTCTGTCTGTCTGTCTCCTCTCTTCCTCTTATCTCTCTCTCATCCATCACCTATCATCTAGTTACAGTGTATTTATCATCTGTTTAGATCTATCTCTCCATTTATGTAATTATCATTTTATATATCTGTTTTTTTCTATTATCTATCTATCTATCTGTTCTCTCTCTCTCATCAGTCATCTCTCTCTCCATCTATGTAATACATCACTTTTGTTTTCTGAGGTTTTCGCGGGTGTTTGTATGTAGGTCTTTGGTTATTCGGGTTTTCTCCCGCGTAAAATTGGAAGTGTCTTGGAAATTGGAAATCTCCCTGCAACTTAGACTAACCCGAGTACAACCAAGCCATCACCCAAACAGAACACACCCCCATCCAATCAGAGCACAGCCAAGCCCCCAACCAATCAGAACACACCTCCACCCAATCAGAACACAGCCAAGCTCCCACCCAATCAGTTCACACCCCCACTAGCAGTTAAAAGGAAGAAACAGCTGAGATCACACATTGCTCCTAGAAGCACGAAGCTGAAAACACCAGCCTGAAGATGACGAATGAGACTTTGTCAAAACGTCGCCAAGACACTTCCAATTTTACATGGGAGAAAACCCGAATAACCAAAGACCTACATACATCACTTTTCTATCTACATTTCCATCTTCTCTCTCTCTCTTTCTCGCTCTCTCTCTCTCTCACACACACACACACATCTATCACCTATCATCTATATCAATCATCTGTCTATATCTCTCTCCATTTATGTAATCTGTCACTTTTCTCTCTATATATTTATTTTTTTATTATTATTTTTAATTTGATTTATATGCCGCCCTTCTCCGGAGACTCAGGGCGGCTTACAATGCGTTAAGCAATAGCCTTCATACTTTTGTATATTTATACAAAGTCAGCTTATTGCCCCCACAAACTGGGTCCTCAATTTACCCACCTTAGAAAGGATGGAAGGCTGAGTCGACCTTGAGCCTGGCTAGGATTGAACTCAGAGAAATTACAGGCAGCTGGTGTTAATTGCTGCCTTTAGTAGGAGGCATTAGCCCTCTACGCTACACAGGCTATATATATATTTCTGTCTATCATCTACCTATTTACCCACACATACACACTGTATTCCTCTCCTCAGTCCAGTCCTGGCCCTTGATGCAACCTGCAAGGTCGAAGTTTGGGTTTGGAGATGCCAGCAAGCTTGAATGTGTAGGAAAAGGCATCCAGGGGAAGTGGAGAGATCCATTTTCCAGTTTTCCTCGTTGCTGTCTCTGAAAATCTGGTGTCCCTCGCTTGGGCTCTTACTTTCTTGAATTGCAAATGAGCAGACTTGCTTTTCAACAAAAATGATAACACGGCAACTAATTTTGTCAACACTATTGTGTGCAACTTGAGGTTCTGCAATGTGGCCGGCTCCAAATATATTTTCATTATTTTATCGCTGAGAATCACACCTTTCTGCTTCAGCTGTTCTTCTTCTCCCAGCCCAGCACCCTTCAAACATGACGGGAATTGGCAGAATAGAATAGAAATACTTTATTTGGCCAAGTAGGGTTAGACACACAAGGAATTTGTCTCCGATATAGAGAGCACTGAACGTACTTGCAAATCAACAGAGATGATGATGATGATGATGATGATGATGATGATGATGATGATACAGAAAAATTGCTAGAGGCTGTGAAAATGGAGAACATTATAAAAACAACAGAAACAAAGGCAGAATATAAGGAAAAACAGTTGACAGATTAAATAGACGGAAAACCAAAGCTTTGCATGGACAGCACTTGAAAAAAAACTGAAGGAAAATGTGATGACAAGTTGACATGGGCATGGCCCAAGATAGGAACCATCAAGAAAGAAACGGAAGGTTTAATCCTCGCTGCTCAAGAATAAGAACTACTGTCAGGTTTCGAGGTCGTCTCAAATGAATTGCATTTCAAACAAAGTCTTTGATAAAAATCTCTCATTTATTAAACACGACATTCTAACACCGACTCCATCGTAGCCAACACTGACTTCCTGACCCAAAACCCTCCCTTTCCTTTCCCCACTCCTCTGCACTCATTGGCCATCTTCCAAGTCACTCTACCCCTAATCTACTGCTCCAGCTCAAAGGAATTTCCCCCCTCCCATCCCATCTCCTAGGGGATATTATCTCCAGGGAAAATAAGTAGGTGAAAAGTCAAACGTCCCTTTCCAGACACCTCCGCTTCTCCTTCTTATGTCAGTACTAGAGTAAATGAAGCTTGAAGTGCTGACAACTACAAACTAATGCCATGAAAGCAAAGATACAAAAATCCACCGACAATCCAAACTTCCGACTTTGCAACAACAAAGTTGAAATTGTTTCACACTTAATATGTGAATGCAACAAAATTGCACAAACTGATTACAAAGCTAGATATGACTGAGTTGCTAAATTAATCCATGGTCATTATGTAAAAAATTACAACTTTCCTGTATCCAAAAGGTCATGGGAACATAAAGTGGGAAAAGTTGTTGAAAATGAGAAGGTGAAGTTCTTGTGGGACTTATGAATACAGACAGATCGTCACTTGGAACACAACACGCCAGATATCACAGTTGTCGAAAACCAAAACATACAATTTATTGACATTGTGGTACCAGGAGATGCCCGTGTCAGGTTTCGAGGTCATCTCAAATAAATTGCATTTCAAACAAAGTCTCTGATGAAAAAACACTCATTTATTAAGCACGACATTCCGACTCATCGTAGCCAAAACTGACTTCCCGGCGCAAACCCCTCCCTTCCTGTCTCCACTCCTCTGGTCTCATTGGCCATCTTCCAAATCACTCTTTCCCTAATCTACCGCTCCAGCTCAAAGGAATTTCCCCCCTCCCATCCCATCTCCTAGGGGATATTATCTCCAGGGAAAATAAGTAGGTGAAAAGTCAAAACATCTCTTTCCAGATGCTCTTCTTCTCCTTCTTATGTCAGCACTAGAGTGAATGTGGCTTGGAGTGTTGACAGCCAGAGTCGAAGAAAAAGAACTGGAAAAAAATCATGAAATATCGCGACCTGGCCATCAGAACTACACGGCTATGGATGAAACATGTAACAGTGATACCCATTGTCATCGGGGCACTTGGTAGCATGTCCAAGAATTTTACAGAACACATCAAGAAATTGCAGCTTCCTCCAAGAACAGCAGCTGAACTGCAAAAAACTGCTCTACTTGAAACATCGTAAATCTTAAGAAGGTACTTGGTTGATACCTAGGATGCTGGCAGCAACCCAGATCAGCCATTAGCACCAGTCAATGGTATTTGTGACACATTTTTAAATGTTCAGTAGACTGAGTTTCATGTTTAATGAATAAAAGTTTATTATAATAATAATAAAAATAATAATAGGGTGCAACCATTTTATTCTATTCCTGAATTGGAGTGGTGTGGTGGCCTATAGGTGGAGACGCTTGCCTCCCACTTGGAAGGTAGAGAGTTCAATCCTAGGTAGCGACAAGATGTTTCTCTATCAGAGCACAAAGAGAAAATATCTGCTGTGAACTTTGCATAGGCATCAGGAAAGGCATCCGGCCAGTAAACCCTCAGCTCCATTTCCTCATCCCGACTCCATCCCGATAAAAAGGGATTACAGAGTCATTAAAAAAACCCCATTCTATTCTTGAATTGGCAGAATCGGCTCCCTTTTCTTCCTTTGCTATCTGCACCAGCTTATTTTTAATTTCCAAATTTCCGCAGAAATCCTGGAACGCTCTTCTCTCGCTTTCTCTCCTTGCTGACATTTTTACACGATATTTACAGTTCGCCTGATCCGCCAGTTGCGTTCCTTTCTGAACCGGGGCACCCTATGTACGGTCACTCACGCCCTTGTCACCTCCCGCCTGGACTACTGTAATGCTCTCTACATGGGCCTCCCCTTGAAGAGCACCTGGAGGCTCCAGCTGGTCCAGAATGCGTCCGCGCGGGTGGTTATGGGCGCAACTCGTTAGGCTCATGTAACACCTCTCCTGCGCGAGCTGCACTGGCTCCCAGTGGTCTTCCGGGTGCAATTCAAGGTGTTGGTGACCACCTTTAAAGCGCTCCATGACTTAGGACCTGGGTATCTATGGGACTGCCTTCTGCCACCGACAGCCTCCCACTGACCAGTTCACTCCCACAGAGAAGGACTCCTCAGGGTGCCATCAGCCAAGTTATGATGGCTGGCGACACCCAGGAGGAGAGCCTTCTCTATGGGGGCTCCCGCCCACTGGAACGAATTGTCCCCGGACATACATAAAATCTCTGACCTCTGGGTCTTCCGCTGTGCCCTCAAGACCCTACTGTTCCGACAGGCGGGGCTATCTAATTAAATGATTTTAAAAATTTTTAATGATTTTAAAAGTTTTAATTTTGGGGTTTTAAAATTCAGCCAAAACTATTTAATGATTTTAAATTAATTTTAACTATGATATCTGTATATTTATGTTTTTAAACTGGCTGCACACCGCCCTGAATCCTTCGGGAGAAGGGCGGTATATAAATAAAATTATTATTATTATTATTATTATTATTATTATTATTATTATTATTATTATTATTTGTATCAATTTGATTGCAATACCCTCCTGGGCTTCCTGCTTTTCCCCCCCACCCCTGCCCAGTTTGAAAATTTCACATTATTGTAATTCCACTGGTTTTTTAAAAAAATTATTTTATTTCTCCATTATGGTTATCTTCATATTTTAAAAAATCATTTCCCCACCTCACCCCCCCCCCCCCATTTTAGTATTGTAAGCTGCCCATAGATAGCCCCCACAGCAAGATGGGTTGCAAATACATTGAAGTTGGCTGGGTGACTTTGTCAAATCACTAGGAGTCGGTGAATGTCTATGGAGATTCTCGGTCATACAAGTCACGATTGTCCCAAAGGTGCTTTTTCCCAAGAGGCAACTGGACTCTGGTTTTTCTTTGAAGATGTTTCGCTTCTCATCCAAGAAGCTTCTTCAGCTCTGACTGGATGGGGGAGGGGGGGGAATGGAGGGATTTATATTCCTTGCAGGCAGCTGGTTTTTTAGTGAGCCATTGAGGCCACATGGAGGTTTCCCTATGTCTTCAGAATCACCTGAGTGGTGCAAATTACTATTAATTTTCTCATCGTTCCTATCACCCGTCTCCTCCCACTGATGACTGTATGACTGTAACCTTGTTGCTGGTATCTTTATGATTTACATTGACTGTTTCCTAATGTGATTTGATTGCTTATTTGTTCCCCATGACTATCGTTAAGTGTTGTACCTTATGATTCTTGACGAATGTATCTTTTCTTTTATGTACACTGAGAGCGTATGCACCAAGACAAATTCCTTGTGTGTCCAATCACACTTGGCCAATAAAGAATTCTATTCTCTATTCTATTCTGTTCTGTTCTGTTCTGTTCTGTTCTGTTCTGTTCTATTCTATTCTATTCTATTCTATTCTATTCTATTCTATTCTATTCTATTCTATTCTATTCCATTCCATTCCATTCCATTCCATTCCATTCCACTCCACTCCACTCCACTCTACTCTACTCTACTCTCTTCTCTTCTCTTCTTATTTATACCCTATGACTATCATTAAGTGTTGTACTTTATGATTCTTGACAGTGGTGGGATTCAAGTAATTTAACAACCAGTTCTCTGCCCTAATGATTTCTTCCAACAACCAGTTTGCCAAACTGCTCAGAAAGATAACCACCGGTTCTCCCGAAGTGGTGAGAACTGCCTGAATCCCACCACTGATTCTTGATGAACGTATCTTTTCTTTTATGCACATCGAGAGCGTAGGCACCAAGACAAATCCCTTGTGTGTCCAATCACACTTGGCCAATAAAGAGTTCTATTCTATTCTATTCTATTCTATTCTATTCTATTCTATTCTATTCTATTCTATTCTATTCTATTCTATTCAAATGTTCCTGTATTCTGCAAATTTTTTTTCTTTGGAATTCCATTCCTCCTCCCACGCCATTCAAAGGCTGTTCATCCCAAACTGCATGCCTGAATGTCTACGGAGATTCTTAGTCATCCAGGTCATGGTTCTCCCAAAGCTGCTTTTCTTCCATGTTGGGCGGATCTGGATGGGGAAAAACAAGCTCAGACTCAACCCCTGCAAGACGGAGGGGCTGTGGTTCCTGGCATCCCGGTATAGCCAACTGGTTCCATCACTGAGTATTGGGGGTGAGATCTTGGCCCCCTCAGAGAGCGTTCACAACTTGGGTGTCCTCCTGGATGCACGACTGTCTTTAGAAGATCACATGATGGCTGTGGCCGGGGGGCTTTTTATCAGGTTTGCCTGATCTACCAATTGCATCCCTTTCTGGACCGGGACACCTTGCGCACGGTCACCCATGCCCTCGTCACTTCCCGTCTGGACTACTGTAATGTTCTCTACATGGGGCTCCCCTTGAAGAGCACGCGGAAGCTCCAACTGGTCCAGAATGCAGCCGCGCGGGTGATTATGGGGGCGACACGGCGCACTCATGTAATACCTCTCCTGCGCGAGCTGCACTGGCTCCCGGTGGTCTTCTGGGTGCGGTCAAGGTGTTTGTTACCACCTTTAAAGAGCTCCATGGCTTAGGACCCAAGTATTTACGAGACTGCCTTCTACCACCGATAGCCTCCCACCGGCCAGTACGCTCTCACAGAGAGGGGCTCCTCAGGGTGCCGTCGGTCAAATTATGTTGACTGGGGACCCCCAGGGGGAGAGCCTTCTCTGTGGGGGCTCCTACCCTATGGAATGAATTTCCCCCGGAGATACGTAGGATCCCCGACCTCTGTACCATTCGCCCTTAGGTCTCTATTATTCCAACAGGCTGGGCTGACGAAATAAGTGAAATTTTAATTGGGTATTTTAATTTTGGGGGGTTTTTTCAAAAAAAAATTAGGGCCAAATTATTTAATTCGTTTTAAACTTTTTAAAATTTATGGTATATGGTGTTTTTATTCTGGCTGTACACCGCCCTGAGTTCTGCGGGAGAAGGGCGGTATAAAAACAAAATTAAATAAATAAATAAATTTTTAAGAGGCAACTGGATTTTGTTTTTTCTTTGAAGACGTTTCCCTTCTCAACCAAGAAGCTTCTTCAGCTCTGACTAGATGGTGGGGAATGGAAGGATTTATATTCCTTGCAGACAGTTGATCATTTGCATCCTTTTAGAAGGTTGTTGAGGCCACTTGGAGGTTTATCTGTGTCCTCAGGGTTCACCAGAATACTTTAGAACCTGTAGTAAAAGCGGCAGGAGGCTCTGCCCACCCGCCCAGACATCATAATGGATAACCTGCGCATACACAGAAGCTTCTGTGCATGTGCAGAAGCAAGCAAGCACGAGCTCCCATTATGAACTACTGGTAGTAAAGGTAGGTATTTTTTATTTATTTTTTTATTTTGTCGAGTACATATTAGATAATATATATAAGTCTAAGCATGAATTGAATACATAAAATTAAAAACTAGAGCCTGGATAGCTCAGCAGACTAATGCATTGTAATTTAACTCCAGCTGTCTGCAATTAGTAAGTTCGAATCTCACCAGGCTCAAGGTTGACTCAGCCTTCCATCCTTTCTAAGGTGGGTAAATTGAGGACCCAGTTTGTGGGGGCAATAAGCTGACTTTGTATACAATATACAAAAGTATGAAGGCTATTGCTTCATGCATTGTGAGTCTCCGGAGAAGGGCGGCATATAAATCAAATTAAAACAAAACAAAACAAAACAAAATGAATGCAATTAAAGGGAGCATTAGGACAGGGACAATAAGCAGGCTGGTGCTGTTATGTGCTCTTATTCCTCTTTGGAATGGTCTGCCCACTGAGCTCAGGATAGCACCTGACCTCCTCTCCTTTCGCCGCGAGCTGAAGACGTGGCTTTTTTACCAAATAACCTGATCCGTTTGGGGCGGGTGTGTGTGTGTGTTGCACAATTGTAACAATTGTAATATGGTTTTAATTGGGGGTTTTAATTTTGCTTTGTGATTTGCATTGTCAACTGTTGTTTTTGTGAGCCGCCCTGAGTCCTTCAGGAGAATGGCAGCATATAAATCGCAAAATAAATCGCAAAATAAATAAATAAATAAATAAATAAATAAATAAATAAATAAATAAATAAATAAATAAATGCACACCCCTTGCAGACCTCTTAGGAATGGGGTAGAACCCACCCCCGGTGCAAATGGGTGTGGAACTTTCTTGGAACTGACAACAGGACTATGTCCTGTTCCGCCCTATGTCCTTTCACCCAATCGTGGTCGTAAATCAAGGACTGCCTGTATAGGAGGAGAGCTGTGTAAGTCTACATTGGCAACAAGAAGCTGCAGCTCACAAAACCTTTTGCAGTTTAATAGAATTTATTATAATAAAATTTATTGGAAATTTATTGCTACCAAATTCCTTGTGATTTTTTTTGTGGGGTGGTTTCATTTCTGTAGAGAGAAAAAAAACCCAGAGGAAAAAATATATATATTCTACCAAATCTAAAAAAGGCTACTATGAAGGCCTTGAGCCGACAGAGGGCGCTCCAACCCTTCTCTGGGCAGCCGGCCCAACTGGGCAAGCGCATTGACTGTATTAGAGCAACGACTCCGCCCCATCCGCTTTACGTTATTCGCCTGCGCATTGCCTCCATGCTGCGCATGCGCTCGACCGGCTCGAAAGGCGCGGTTGTGGTGCATGCGCATTATTCCTTCGGCCGGCCGGTCAGAACGAGTCAGCACCCGCGGGGGAAACTGCTGCTTAGTGCGCGGGGGAAAAAAGCCAAGCCGAAACCACCGACCCGCTTCGGTGACTCCTTCTAGCGGTTCGAACCGGCCGGTTCCCCTCAGAGATAGCCGGCAAACGAGGCCGGTAAAGAGAAGCGGAGCCGGGGGCGGGGCGTCTTCGGCATTATTCAAGGTAAGGGCGGAGATTGGGAGAGATTGACACGAACGCCGGCCCATGAAAGTAACCGTGCGGTCCGCCCTCCCCTTTTCGCCTCCTCCTCGCTCTGATTGGCTCGGCGCGGAGAGAGCGGGGCGTGGTTTTGCCCTATTTGAATATCTGAGAAAATGAATGGAGAAGGGGAGGGGGGAGGTAGTATGGTGGGAAGGGCGGGGGGGGAGGGGCAGCTTTTCCAGGATGGGGCGCTTTGGGGGTGAAGTCATGGGCACCCTGTCCCATGATTCCCAGCAGGCTGTTGCTTATGGGAGTTGTAGTCCAGAGATGCCTACAGATTGTGGACAAAAAGGGTTGGGGGGGAGGAAGAAACAAAGGGCCCTTCCAGGAAACCCCCTTGGGGGGGGCTGATCAAAGGCCCCCCCCCATAAGGTTGTTCTTTGCTGGAATAGAATAGACAGAATAGAATAGAATTCTATTCTATCAATAGAATCAGCTTTGGCAAGCCATGATGGCTGTGATCTTGGTTCCTAAACCTGGATATTGGCGGGGGGGGGGGAGGTGTCTTCTCTAGAAGACCCTCCCTCAAATGCCCCCTGTTAAGGAAATGCCATCCTGGCCCCTTCCAGTGGGAGGGGGCGGACCCAGTTCCTGATGGGTGATGAACAAAGGCTCTGGGGGTGGCCCCCAGAAGGTAAGGAGGGAGTGGGCTGGCTGGAATTGGGAAGGAAGGGAGATACCAGTAATCCTCGACTTAGCGACCGTTCCTTTAGTGTCCGTTGAAAGTTACAATGGCACAGAACGATGTGACTTACGACCGTTTTTCAGACTCACGACCTTTGCTGCATCCCCAGGGTCACGGGGTCAGAATTTCAGATGATTGGCAACTGATTCATACTTACGACGGTGACAATGTCCCGTGATCCCTTTTGCCAACTGCACTGATTCGCTTAACGACTGAGGCAAGAAAGGTCGTAGAATGGGGCAACATTCCACTCCACGAAGGTCTCCCTTAAACAACATCGATTTTGGGCTCAATTCGGGTCATAAAAACCTGTCATCTTGTTTTACTGTGGCCTGGGAGAATGAGGCAAATTAAATTCAACACAAATGATTAAAACCTCATAATCCGAAGAGAATATTTGTAGCTTGGCGGGGGGGGGGGGGTTGAACGCTGGGGTCCTTGAGTTTCTCTGATCTTGGTGATTTCCTTGCAGGCGTTTCATGACCCAACTACATAATATCATCAGTGCTAGAAGGGAGTGGGGATTGTGGAGTGGAGCAGTGGGAGGAGGACTGTGGAGCTGTTTCTTACAGACGTTTTACAACCCAACTAGGGAATGTTATCAGCGTTAAAAGGGAGTATGGGTTTGCAGAGTAGAGAAGAAGGGAAAGGAGGTGGAGGAGAAAAATTGCAGGTCCTGACCCTCTTAAAAACATGCAGATGACCAGCTGTCGGCAAGGAATATCAATCCTCCCATTCCCCAACATTCAGTCAGAACAGAGGAAGCTTCTTGGCTGAGAAGGGAAATGTCTTCGAAGAAAAAAAACCAGAAAGTCCAGTTGCCTCTTGGGGACACTGGCCCTGAACTGCTCCAGGGTGTTGAATCCAGATTTACAACCGCACTGTTTATTCAATGCATCCTGTTTTCCAGTACAATTTTTTTTTATGACACCTATATCTTTAATTGTCCACATTGTAGCGGACTTTGTGATATGCTAACACCCCGAAGGACACTTACTTTTCGTATGCAGCTTTGTTATTAAGATACTCGTACCAACAAAACAGCTGTAGATTTTTTTTTAAAAAAGGAACCCTATTCACACACCCACACAGCCCTCTCATGAATGAATAAGGCTTCATTAATGAATAAATTACAGTCACGGATATTGTTTGTTGCAAGGTTGTGGAACTAAAATGAGGACCCAGTTTGTGAGGGCAATAAGCTGACTTTGCATAAATATACAAAAGTATGAAGGCTATTGCTTGGCGCATTGTAAGCCGCCCTGAGTCTCCGGAGAAGGGCAGCATATAAATCAAATTTTTTTTAAAAAAATCTCCATTCCCTCCTCACTCCAGTGGAAGGAGGGCCTGGTGGCTCAGCAGACTAAAAGCATTGTGATTAACACCAGCTGTCTGCAATTACTGTAAGTTCAAATCTCCCCAGGCTCAAGATTGACTCAACCTTCCATCCTTTCTAAGGTAGGTAAATTGAGGGCCCAGTCTGTGAGGGCAATAAGCTGACTTTGTATAAATATACAAAAGTTTGAAGGCTATTGGTTAATGTATTGTAAGCCGCCCTGAGTTTCCGGAGAAGGGCGGCATATAAAGCTAATTAAAAATAAAATTAAAAAACTATGGCTACGAATGTAAAAGTCTGGGAGAACACCTTATGAAGATTTCTCAGGTCATAGTAGTATCAAAAGTTGTGGGGTTTTTTTCTGAATGATTTTTTTGAGGAAAAAAACCCAAGATGTTTCGATTCCTATCCTCGAAGCTTCATCAGTTCTATTGGATGCTGTTGGGAGAATGTTTTTTTTTTTCTTTTCTTCAAAATAATAATAAAAAAAACAACACCCACTTGAAGTCCTGGGATTTCAACTCCCAGAATTCCTGAGCCAGCCACGCGGAGAACTGGCAAAAGCGTTGGTCGAGATCAGAGTTTCCCAACCTTGGCAACTTTTAAGACATGGGGATTTCAACTCGCAGAATTCCCCAACCTGGTTGGAGAATTCTGGGAGTTGATGTCCAAAAGCCTTAAAGCAGGGGTCTCCAACCTTGACAACTTTAGGACTTGTGGACTTCAACTCCCAGAGTTGCTCAGCCAGCAAAGTCTACTTCTGGTTTATTGGATGTACCCGAGATCTGTTATCATCATCATGAGACAGGACTGAATTGTTGAACGACCGTCACTTCTGAGTCCTTGGGGGATTTTCTGTATGAAAATCAAGTGGATAACAATAGCGGTGGTATCCATCTCTCACTTGTCCTCCTTCAGTTCCGTCTTTGATATATTGATTTGATTTTTATCCTGCTTTGTATTATATGGCTTATAAATAACGCGGGGTGGGGGCGAACGTACCTCATACTCCTTCCTCCTGTTTTCAACGCAAAAACAACAACCCTGTGAGGTGGGTTAGGCTGAGAGAGAGAGAGAGAGAGACTGGGCCAAAAGTCACCCAGCTGGCTTTGATGTCTGGCTAACTTAACAACCGCAGTGATTCCCATAACAACTGTGGAAAGGCCGTAAAATGGAACAGAAACTCCCTTAACGAAGGTCTCGCTTAACAACATAAATGTTGGGCTCCAATTGAGGTCATAAGTCGAGGACTACTGATATATTGCAGTTGTTATTATTGCTGTGGCAGGAAATCAGAGGAGAGAACTCAAGTGCTTTATTTTACACATATGTACATTGTGGAGTTAGTACAAATGAAGCTTCCAGCTTTATCTAAATCAGTGTTCCTCAACCTTGGAAGCTTGAAGATGGGTGGACTTCAAATCCCAGAATCCCCCAGCCAGCGCTGCTGCTGCTGCTGCTGCTGCTGCTGCTGCTGCTGCTTCTTCTTCTTCTTCTTCTTCTTCTTCTTCTTCTTCTTCTTCTTCTTCTTCTTCTTCTCCTCCTCCTCCTCCTCCTCCTCCTCCTCCTCCTCCTCCTCCGCCTCCTCCTTCTCCTTTTCCTCCTCCTTTATGCGGCCACCCAAACTTTGCCAAAGGGAAGCGAGCTGGGAAGACACTCACCTGGCTCTGCAAGGCTTGAGCCTTGACACTTGCAAAACCTGGGTGGGGATGGGGCGGTTTATGCGCTGGGGGGAGGCGGGACTCCCCGGTAGGCGGGCAGTTGGATGACGAGGGTCAGCCAGTGCCTGGAACGCCTGCCTGCCTCCTCCACATTCTCACATTCGCTCTGTGGCGCACAGCTCCTCCTGTTGAGATCTTCCCTGTTTGAAGCCGCTGCTCCCTTTCCCAGGGCGGTGAGTACTGTAGGAACCCCTGGAAGCGTGCCCAGCCAAGCCAATCGGAAGTCCTGGAGGGGGTTTTCCAAAAACCAGGAAGCCAGGGCTTAAGGGTAGCCAGGCGCACGGCTGGTGGGTTTTTCTCCCTGGCCATTCCCGGGGAGGTTGGTGTCTGCGTCAGGTGGGGGGTCTCCGTGTGTTGCCTGCCCCGGCCTCTGCTTGCCTCACCGCTTCTTGGAGTGTGTCTCACCATATGACTCATTGCCATGGTGGTGAAGACAAGAATCAGGGCTCCGAGGCTGCCCTCCCTGCCTTTCCCCCATCTCTCTCCCCACCTTCTCTCTCTCTCTCTCTCTCTCTCTCCTTTGCCCATATTTAACTTCCCACCAAAGTTTTGCTTTCGGGGTTGTAGGGACGGGCGAGGAGGCTGGGAAGTGGGGAGTCCGAGCTCGAAGCCCCCTCAAGAATCTGGCTGCCTTGCAACCGAGTGGATTTAGGCATGTGGGGTGTGTGTGTGTGTGTGTGTGTGTGTGTGTGCGTGCGTGCATTCCAGTATTTGAAGGCCTGGCAGAAAGAAGAAGGGGGGAGGCGGTCCGCCTTATTTTCTAAAGCCCCAGAAGGCAAGCCAAGAAAGAATGGATGGAAATTAACCAAGGAGAGGAACACCCTGGAATTAAAGAGAATTTTTCTGACAGCCAGGGCAGTGAATCAGTGGCATGACTTGTCTGCAGAAGGGGTGGGTGCTCCATCGCTGGAAGGTTTTTAAGAAGAGTCAGGGGGTTGGACTGGAAGACCTCCGAGGTCCCTTTCACCTTTATTCTGATCGATTTTTTTTTTTTAATTTGATTTATATGCCGCCCTTCTCCGGAGACTCAGGGCGGCTTACAATGCGTTAAGCAATAGCCTTCCTACTTTTGTATATTTATATTTATACAAAGTCAGCTTATTGCCCCCAACAAACTGGGTCCTCAATTTACCCACCTTATAAAGGATGGAAGGCTGAGTCGACCTTGAGCCTGGCTGGGATTGAACTCGCAAGTAATTGCAGCAGCTGGATCTTAAATGCTGCCTTTGTAGGAGGCATTACCCCCCTACGCTACTCAGGCTCAGATTTGGCTTCACCAGCCCTGGAAACCCGCTGTTAATCCACCTTCCTGACTTTGGAAATCTTTCCTTGCGTGTTTGTCCCTCTGCTCCACCTCTTGGGAAGCGGTCGTGCTGGAAAGCAGGATCATACTTCAGCCTTGGTCCCCACTGGTGACCGGAAGCCCTTGTCAGCCCTTGTCTCTTTAAAAAAAAAAAAAAAACCCCAGCTAGCAAGCCAGCCAGCTCCTCTCAAGAACCAGGAAGTGCTTTGATCCCAGGGAGGAGGGAGGCAAGATGGGTGGGTGGGAGGTGGAGAGGCAGGGGGCGTGAAGAGGGAGGGGTCTCCATGCTTTACTGCAGCACTCCATCAAAGTGGGAAAGGGAACTCTCCTGGGTTCTTCTCCGTCGCTCTCCAGCCTGGCAGGCTGCAGCATCACACGCCGGTCGCAGCTGGTTCGGCTCCAGGAGGTGGGTCAGAGAGGAGGCACGGGGCCTGGCCGGGTGACGAGGATCTGGTTCCCATTAGGGACCCTCCGGGGGGCGGAATCGGTAGCCGGGGTTGGGTTGCTGGGCGGCCCCTTGACGGGACGGACGTGAGAGAGAGAGAGAGAGAGAGGCAGGCAAGGATTGTCGCTTGCAAATGCATGAGCTTCCTGGGGGGCAGTGAAGTCTTTCCCCCCCCCCCCTCCCCGTTGCTGCTGCTGCTTGCCCCGGAGGGCACTGAGTCCGCAACTGGTCATTTAACACTTTCCTTCCCCCCCCTTTTCTCCCCCCCTCTCTTCACCGCCCCTGTGAAGTTTCTGTGCCCGGTGCTGGAATGGCTGTGCCCGAAATGGAAGGGAGCCACGTCCTCCTATGGTAAGCAGGACGGCTGGTGTTGCAGACCATGGACTCACTGAGATTTGCAGAGGTGTGAAAATGTCGAGCGGCAACCGGTCCCTGGTGGTGGACTTTATTTCCTACAAGCTGGCGCAGAGGGGCCACAGCTGGCGCGAGATCGAAGGCGACGGCGAAAACCGGACGGAGCTGTCCGGCGAGATGGGCGGCGGCGTCCTGAACGGCGGGAGCCCCTCTTGGCACCCCAGTCCCAGCCCGGTGGTCAACGGGGCAGCGGGCCACCCGAATCTCCTGGAAGTCCTGGACAACGGCCCCCAGTCGGATGTGAGGCAGACGCTGCGGGAGGCCGGGGACGAGTTCGAACTGCGCTACCGGCGGGCTTTTAGCGATCTGACTTCGCAGCTCCACATCACCCCCAGCACGGCTTACCAGAGCTTTGAGCAGGTGGTGAACGAACTTTTCCGGGACGGGGTGAACTGGGGGAGGATTGTGGCCTTTTTCTCCTTCGGAGGGGCTCTGTGCGTGGAGAGCGTCGACAAGGAAATGCGAGTCTTGGTGGAGCGGATTGCCACCTGGATGGCGACGTATCTGACCGAACACCTGGAGCCCTGGATCCAAGATAACGGAGGCTGGGTAAGCTTCAGCAAAGGGGTAGTGATTGTGGGGAGGGGGGGGGAGGCAAGGGGGTGTATCCCCTCCGTTTCCATGTAAAATCAGCTGTGCTGTTCAGGTAGTCCTCGATTTACAACCGTTCATTTAGCGACCACTCAAAATTACAACAGAAAAAGCGATTTATGGACCGTTTTTCATCCTTCCTTCCCACGGTCACGTGATCAAACTTCAAACGTTTGGCAGTTGGCTCACATGGTGGATGCGGCGTCCCGGGGGGGGTGTCACGTGATTGATTCCCCTTTTGCAACGAGCCAACTTGTCCATGGGGGAATCCGAATTCGCTGAACAACCATGCGACTAACTTAACAAATGCGATGGCTCGCTTAGCGACCACGGCAAGGAAATTTGTAAAAAAGAGGGGGAACCTCACTTAAACCAACATTTCGCTGAGCAACAGGAATCGGGGGCTCAGCCGGGGTCATAACTCGAGGACTACTTGTATTTCTGGCGGCCTCTGATCTCCGGTGAGGGTGGGCTGGTCGCGGTTGTGTCGCCATGCGCAGAGGTAGCTTTTCTCGTGGTAATGGAAAGGAGGTGATTTAATTGTCGGTGTGGCTCCTCCTTAAAAAAGCGGCAGTCTTCACCCTTTGGGTAAAATCCTCCATCGGGCTTTTCGGACGGGAGACGCAGGGAACGGCCTGGACAGCTTAGCGTTCAACGATGAACCTCCCGCTGAATTCCCGATCTCCCTCCCCTGCCTTCCAAGGTGCCAAGGTGGCTGGGCTTAATTCTAGAATTGAAGTGTGGGAGGGGCTATCTCACCCTCAGGACCGCCCCGCCCCCCCCTTGAATCTCGTCCCACTGGAACAGGATCAAAGGCCCATGGGTGCCTTGCCTTGTTTGACCTGGCAACCGTCGCGGCGTCAGGAAAGAGGGGAACTGAGCCCAGGTGAAGGTTACGGCTGAGCGGAGAATTTTTGTAGCTCGGAGGTTGAACCTGATGCTCTCTTGAGCTCGGTGGCTTTCTTGCAGACGTTTCATGACCCAGCGAGGTAACATCATCAGTGCCGTGTCTGGTAAACCAACTTCTTGACAGAAACCCTTGGTGGTTCCTGAAACGTCAGGGCTGTGAAGTTGGCATGTCGGCTTGGAGATACGTGTTGTCAGGGACTTGAGGTTCCTTCCCCGGAGGGGGAAAACACTATTTCCCCTTCCTTGTGTTGCAGCTCCAGCGAGTAAATCTGGTTACTCCGCTCGTAGATACCTCAGAGGTCCAGGGGGGTGAATCACATCCTGGGAGCCTTGTGCATCACTCAGCTAGTTATCCTATGTCACCCTTTCCCAATTTCTGTCCCTTGAAGAGAGGGTGGACTTCAACTCCCAGCATTCCCCAACCAGCAGAGTTGTATATTGAGGACGGTCTGCAGTGCAGGATGCAGATAGGGGATTCCCTGAGGGAGGGGAGGGGAGGGGAGGGGAGGAAGACAGCAAGGCTGGGCAAAGAGAAGGAGGTGAGAGGTAGGAAGGGCTCCTGGGGAGGGAGGGAGGGAGGGGCTCAGGAATGCATGGTATGCAACTGTCCCAGGAACATTGCCTGGGGTGTGTCTAGCCAAATAAATCGGACTCTTTTTTTCTTCCTCCTGGATCACCTGGTGGGGAGGGCCTGCAGGCCCCCCTTGGGCCTCCTTTCCTTTCCTTTCCTTTCCTTTCCTTTCCTTTCCTTTCCTTTCCTTTCCTTTCCTTTCCTTTCCTTTCCTTTCCTTTCCTTCCTTCCTTCCTTCCTTCCTTCCTTCCTTCCTTCC
This sequence comes from Masticophis lateralis, assembly GCA_030761175.1. Taxonomy (NCBI): domain Eukaryota; kingdom Metazoa; phylum Chordata; class Lepidosauria; order Squamata; family Colubridae; genus Masticophis; species Masticophis lateralis. Next base: position 212,200,362 of record JAUDYJ010000003.1, on the reverse strand, counting down.
TTTCTTTCTTTCTTTCTTTCTTTCTCTCTCTCTTTTTTCTTCCTTTTTCTTTCCTTCTTCCCTTCTTTTTCTCCTTTTCTCTTTCTTTCTCTCTCTCTCTCCTTCTCTCTCTGTCTCTTTTTTCTTCCTTTTTTCTTCCCTTCTTCCGTATCTTCCTCCCTTTTTTCTCCTTTTCTCTTTCTTTCTCTCTCCCTCTCTCTCTTTTCTTCCTTTTTTCTTTCCTCCTTCCATTCTTCCCTATCTTCCTTCCTCCCTTCTTTTTCTCCTTTTCTCTTTCTTTCTCTCTTCTTCTCTCTCTCTTTCTCTGTCTCTCTCTTTTTTCTTCCTTTTTTCTTCCCTTCTTCCCTATCCTCCTTCCTCCCTTCTTTTTTTCCTTTTCTCTTTCTTTCTCCCTCTCCCACTCTCTGTCTTTCTTTCTCTCTCTTTTCTTCCTTTTTCCTTCCTTCTTCCCTTCTTCCCTATCTTCCTTCCTCCCTTCTTTTTCTCCTTTTCTCTTTCTTTCTCTCTCCCTCTCCCTCTCTCTCTTTTCTTCCTTTTTTCTTTCCTTCTTCCCTAGCTTCCTTCCTTCTTTTTCTCCTTTTTCTTTCTTTCTTTCTCTCTCCTCTCTCCCTCTCATTTTCCTCTGGTTCTTCACGTGCCACCCCACCCACCCCCAATTCGCACCAACCTCCAAGCTTCCGAGATTAATCCTAGACCCAGTGGAGATTTCCACGGTCGCTCGGGTGACGATGGGGCCCGTCTCCTGGAGACCAAGGCGATAATGTAATCTGATTTTGTCAACGAACTCCCTGGGGAGATTTAGATTAAATTGCGGATGGAAAGTCACCGGCCCTTGCTTGTCAAGGGGGAGCGGAGAGAAAAAACACAAACAGAATACAGAATAGAGTTGGAAGGGACCCTGGAGGTCTTCTAGTCCAACCCCCTGCCCAGGCAGGAAACTCTATATCATTTCAGACAAATGGTTGTCCAATCTCTTCTTAAAAACCTCCAGTGATGGAGCACCCACAACTTCTAGTAGCAAGCAGTTCCACTGGTTAATTGTTCTCACTGTCAGGAAATTCCTCCTTAGTTCCAGGTTGCTTCTCTCCTTGATTAGTTTCCACCCTTTGCTTCTTATCCTATCCTATCAGGGGCTTTAGAGAGTAGCTTGACTCCCTCTTCTTTGGGGCAGCCCCTGAGATATTGGAACACTGCTATCATGTCACCCCCAATCCTTCTCTTCATTAGAGTAGACATAGCAGTAGCCCTTAGACTTCTATACTGCTTCTCAGTGCTTTTACAGCCCCCTCTAAGCGGTTTACAGAGTCAGCCTCTGGCCCCCAACAATCTGGGTCCTCATTTTATCGACCTTGGAAAGACGGAAAGCTGAGTCAACCTTGAAACGGTCAGGATCGAACTCCTGGCAGTGAGATAATGAATTAGCCTGCAATGCTACATTTTAGCCACTGTGCCACCACAGCTAGGAAGGGAGGGAGGGAGGAAAAGAGGAAAGAAGGGAAGGAAGGAAAAAGGGGGAAGAAAGAAAAATAGGAAGGGAGAAAGAGAAGGAAAGAGAAGGGAGGAAGGCAAGAAAGAAAGAGAGAGAGAGGAAGTAAGGAAGGAGGGACAAAGGTGGGAGGGTGATATTGATGAGGGAAAGGGAGGGAGGAAGGAGAGAGAGCGGAAAGAGAAAGAAAAGGGAGGGAGAAAGGAAGGAGGAAAGGGAGAGAAGGAAGGAAGGAAAGAAGGAAGAAAGGAGAGGAGGGAAGAGAGGAAAAAAGGGAAGGAAGGAGAAAGAAAAAGGAAGAATGAAAGGGAGGAAGGAAGGAAGGAAGAAAGGAAGGAAGGAAAAGAAAGAAAGGAAGAAAGAAAGAAAATAAATCCTGGGAGTTGAAGTGCACCCCTCTTCATCCTGAGGTTGAGAAAACTGACTCGGGGGGGCTGCATCCTGCAAGCTTTCCATCTTGGAAATGTTGCTCATTATTCTGTATCTCCAAAGCCTGTAGTTGGAGAAGGAAAACAGGGCGCTGAGGAATTGCACAGCCCGACGATACCCAAAGCTTGACGTCAGGAAACGTGGCTTCATTTCACAACTCCTGTGCAATCTTAGATTTTTAATTTTTTTTTACTCAAATCCTTTTTTAAAAAAAAAAAAATAATAGCACTTAACAAGTAAACACTGAACTTGAGAGTTAAGAGGCTCTCGTAAAACAGGAGGGGTCTCCCACCCCAACCGAGATACAGGGACTACACGAGTCACATACCTCACAACTCGGGAGCCTCCCTTATTTTATTTTATTTTATTTTTTTCTTTCTGAAAAAGAGAAAATGTGGTTATTGCCCGTGGTGTTGAATGCGTAAGGAACGGTCGAGAAGAAAATGTTCAAACCTTCAACGCAGTTTAGACAATAAATGGTCCGCTTTGAGTACAGCCAGCATATATTTATACATTTATGGAGTCACAAGCTGAGGCATCTATTTTTAGTAAAAAATTTGGTAGGGAAGGTCTTAAGGTGAACTCCGTTTCCTGGCATTTCTTTTCATTTCCTTTCTTCCTTTTTCTTTTTTCAGTCTTCTTTCTTTTTCTGTCTAATTTTACTTTTCTTTCTCTTTTTCTTTCTTTCTCTTTCTTTTTTCTTTCTCTTTCTCTCACACCTTTATTATTTTTATAAGTAACACAAGACAGCAAACATAGCTAATATTCCTTCCACCTCCTAGTTTTCCTAAACAGCAACTCTGTTGAGCTGAGAATGACCGGCCCAAAGTCACCCAGCAGCTTTCATGCCTAAGGCGGGACTAGAACTCACCAACTCCTGGTGATTGGCCCAAAGTCACCCAGCAGCTTTCATGCCTAAGGCGGGACTAGAACTCACCAACTCCTGGTGATTGGCCCAAAGTCACCCAGCAGCTTTCATGCCTAAGGCGGGACTAGAACTCACCGACTCCTGGTGATTGGCCCAAAGTCACCCAGCCAGCTTTCATGCCTAAGGCGGGACTAGAACCCACCATCTCCTGGTGATTGGCCCAAAGTCACCCAGCAGCTTTCATGCCTAAGGCGGGACTAGAACTCACCAACTCCTGGTGATTGGCCCAAAGTCACCCAGCAGCTTTCATGCCTAAGGCGGGACTAGAACTCACCAACTCCTGGTGATTGGCCCAAAGTCACCCAGCAGCTTTCATGCCTAAGGCGGGACTAGAACTCACCAACTCCTGGTGATTGGCCCAAAGTCACCCAGCAGCTTTCATGCCTAAGGCGGGACTAGAACTCACCAACTCCTGGTGATTGGCCCAAAGTCACCCAGCAGCTTTCATGCCTAAGGCGGGACTAGAACTCACCAACTCCTGGTGATTGGCCCAAAGTCACCCAGCAGCTTTCATGCCTAAGGCGGGACTAGAACTCACCGACTCCTGGTGATTGGCCCAAAGTCACCCAGCAGCTTTCATGCCTAAGGCGGGACTAGAACTCACCGACTCCTGGTGATTGGCCCAAAGTCACCCAGCCAGCTTTCATGCCTAAGGCGGGACTAGAACTCACCAACTCCTGGTGATTGGCCCAAAGTCACCCAGCAGCTTTCATGCCTAAGGCGGGACTAGAACTCACCAACTCCTGGTGATTGGCCCAAAGTCACCCAGCCAGCTTTCATGCCTAAGGCGGGACTAGAACTCACCGACTCCTGGTGATTGGCCCAAAGTCACCCAGCCAGCTTTCATGCCTAAGGCGGGACTAGAACTCACCGACTCCTGGTGATTGGCCCAAAGTCACCCAGCCAGCTTTCATGCCTAAGGCGGGACTAGAACTCACCGACTCCTGGTGATTGGCCCAAAGTCACCCAGCCAGCTTTCATGCCTAAGGCGGGACTAGAACTCACCGACTCCTGGTGATTGGCCCAAAGTCACCCAGCCAGCTTTCATGCCTAAGGCGGGACTAGAACTCACCGACTCCTGGTGATTGGCCCAAAGTCACCCAGCAGCTTTCATGCCTAAGGCGGGACTAGAACTCACCGACTCCTGGTGATTGGCCCAAAGTCACCCAGCCAGCTTTCATGCCTAAGGCGGGACTAGAACTCACTGACTCCTGGTGATTGGCCCAAAGTCACCCAGCAGCTTTCATGCCTAAGGCGGGACTAGAACTCACCATCTCCTGGTGATTGGCCCAAAGTCACCCAGCAGCTTTCATGCCTAAGGCGGGACTAGAACTCACCATCTCCTGGTGATTGGCCCAAAGTCACCCAGCAGCTTTCATGCCTAAGGCGGGACTAGAACTCACCATCTCCTGGTGATTGGCCCAAAGTCACCCAGCAGCTTTCATGCCTAAGACAGGACTAGAACTCATTGTCACCTGGTTTCTTAGCCTTAACTACCGGACCACACTGACTCTTGGCAGTGGGGATCAAAGTACCTCACCACCTTCCGAGGTTTTGGGTGTCACACCTGAGCCTGCAGCCTCATTGCTCCGTAGAAGTCTCCCCTCCAAAGTCTAACCAGGTAAACCTCTGCTTAGCTTCAGCGCCCGTATCAGGTCAGTGAAATCAGATTCCGCCGTATAGATGCCGAAGTGCATCGATCTACATGGAGATCAGCTATGAGCAGCAACCTTGCTGACTGTAATAAAAAAAAAAATAAGGCACGTTTTAAAAATGAAACAAAGCAGACTTCAGGATTTCTTTCTGCTCTGGTTAATTTCTTTTTTTTTTCAATCCGATTAATCTTTCACTCCCAGGTACGCAGGGCGGTGCGCTATAAATGGTGTTTGCATGGACACACCTAGTTATTTGGAAAATCTGCCTCTCTCACCTGCCTGCGGGCTCAGCCTGCTGATTTAACGAGGCCCAGCTGGGACCTTCTACTAAAATAAGCCTCATCACGGTGGAGAGGTTTCTTTCCACCTGCCTGGCAATTCTCTGGAGCTTCTTTCCACCTGAACTACACCTGACTAATCAAAAGGTGCTAAAAATGTTCCTTTTTTTTCTTCTTCTCCTCCTCCTCCTCCTCCTCCTCCTCCTCCTCCTGCCATCAGCCTCCGTGAAGCCAGTTTTAAGTATTCATTCTTGGTGCAGAGGATGTGCTCAGCTTTGCAAGATTTAGCTGCAGACAATCAGCTGGCTGACAACCCAGAACTAAATTAATTTCTCCTGTCATTCTCTCTATCCCTGGTTTAAAAAAAACCAAAACCAAAAGGACGTTGCAGAGAATTCAATTCAGAACAGAGCAGGAAGGGACCTTGGAGGTCCTCTAGTCCAACCCCTGCTCAAACAGGAGACCCTATACTGGAGATGGCTAACCTTTTCCGGACCGAGAGCTCAAAGCACGTGCGTGCCTGAACCCCTAAAATACAATGTGTGTGCCCCTCCATACGCCCCCCCACCTTCGTGCATGCATGCACATCCCCTGCACACGCCCCCCCCCCCAATGCGTGGCAGAGACCCAAAGACCAGGCGGCCGGGGGGGGGGCATGCACGCATGCGCAGCAGAGCCACCTCCGGCACGTCTACTATAAATTCACCATCACGGCCCTATACCATGAGTCGCCATGCGCGAGAAGGCGGCAATATAAATTTTCTAAATAAATAAAATAAAAATAAATTTCAGACAGGCGGCTGCTGTCCAGTGTCTTCTTAAAAACCTCCAGTGATGAAACGCCTGCAATTTCAGGAGGCAAGCAGTTCCACCGGTCAATTGTTCTCGCTATTAGGAAGTTTCTCCTTAGTTCTAGGATGAGTTTCCATCCATGGTTTCTTCTCCTGCCTTCAAGGGCTTTGGAGAATAGATTGACACCCCCCCCCCTCCTCTTTGGGGCAGCGCCTCAAATACTGGACTACTGCTATCCTCTCTCCCCCCCCCCACCCCCGTCCTTCTTTTCTCTAGACTGGCCATAAACAAATTCCTGCAGCCGTTCGTCATCTGTTTTAGCCTCCAGGCCTTTGATCCTCTTAGTTGCTCTTCTCTGCACTTTTTCCAGAGTCTCAGCATGTTTTGCAATGTGGTAACCAAAACTGGATTCAGGATTCCAGGCGTGGCCTTACTAAGGCTTTACAAAGCGCTCCTGATAACTTCACGTGATTTTGATTCTACGCCTCTGTTTATGCAACAGAGGTTTTACGACCGCAAAGGTTCGAAATGGGAATAAAGTTTTAGGAAAGGGGCTGAATTGCACGGATTCTGCCCAGCGACAATAAAGAGGTTGGCGTGCCTTTTAAGTCCTGCTTGAGTTGCGGCCCATTGTTTTCTTCAACCAGGAAGGGGTGGGTTTGAGTTTTGGCTCTGGACCTTTCCCGAAGGATTTCTCGAGATGGATTCCTGCCCTCCGATCTTCCCAAGAGTGTTGTTAAGTCGCATCTCCTTAGAAGCAACAGCACAATTGAAATGGAAAGCCTGACCAGGTGGCTCAGTGGCTAAGACACTGAGCTTGTCGATCAGAAAGATCGACAGTTCGGCGGTTCGAATCCTTAGTACAGGTCTCCTGCGTGACCAGGGGGTTGGACTAGATGACCTCCAAGTTTCCTTCCAACTCTGTTACTGGGTCTGTTTCCAATTTCATATATGTATATATATATATAGCCAGGAATTCTAGGAGTTGAAGTCCACAGGTCTTGAAGGGACCAGAATTGCCCACTCTTTGAGTTACCCCCTTCTCTGGCTTTGCCTGAATGGCAAAGGCAGTGGCAGCACACAGGTCTGAATGTCCCTTTTTACAAATAATTCAGGGCGATTAACGCACCCAACACGCCTTCCTCCTCCCTATTTCCCGCACAACAATCCTATGAGATGGGTGGGGCTGAGAAGGAACTGATTGGCCAGTCCGCCAGTCGCTTTTCATGCCCGAGGTGGGACTAGAACTCTCTGTCTACTGCTGATTGGCCCAAATTTACCCAGCCAGCTTTTGTGCCTAAGGCGGGACTAGAACTCGCCGTCTCCTGGCTATTGGCCCAAAGTCACCCACCTAGAATCTCCTGGTGATTGGCCCAAGGTCACCCAGCTGGCTTTTGTGCCTAAGGTAGAACTAGAACTCGCTGTCTCCTGGTGATTGGCCCAAAGTCACCCAGCCAGCTTTCATGGATAAAGCAGGACTTGAATTCTCTGCCTTTTGCTTTCTAGTCTAGGGCCTTAACCCCCTCTAGAGCAGAATTCTGGGAATTGAAGTCCCCAAGTCTTAAAGCTGCCAAGTTTAGGGACCCCTGCCCTAAACAAAGTGGCCTTGCTCTCTTCTTGGGCCCATGACCCGGAGAACCTCTGGGATGGAGGAGAGCGGGCTGTTGTCCCCCCTGCCTGCTCCGGCCTTCTGACCCAACCCCGGGTGCCAAGCCCACCCTCGAGCTCCCCCTGCCCTGGGCCTGGTTAGCTTGGCATCATCCCTCTCTCTCGAGAGCCAGGGAAGAACCTCCTCGGCCTGGCCCTCTGGAACAAGGCCTCTGTGGGCAGGGCGGAGTTGCCGAGAAAGAGGGAGAGCTACCCAGAGACATACATGTTGTGGCAGGCCTGTCCCTGGCAGCATTGCACGCATTCCCCTGAGCCACCCAGCTTTTGATGCTTGGGGAGGACCTTGGCGGAGATTGCCCGGGGTTGTGTGTGTGCGTGTGCAGGGAGGACACGTGGGAGGACACGTTGGCTTGGAAGAAGTGCTCCTTTCAATCCTTTTCTCTTCAAAGCAGTGGAGAAACCAGAGGGGTTGGAAGGGGAGGGGGTAGAGAACTGGGGGGGGAGAGTTTTGTCAAAGGACAGTTTGGGTGGGTACGTCTGCCCAGGCCCTGTTGGGAAGGCAACGGCTGCCTTCTCCTTCTCCTCCTCTTTCTCCTCCTCTTCCTTCTTTTCTCCTTCTCTTTCTCTTTCTCCTCCTCTTCCTTCTTTTCTCCTTCACCACTACCACCACCTCCTCATTCCATTCCCTTCTCCTCCTCCTCCTCCTTCCATTCCACCCTACCCCCATCTCATTATTCTCTTTTTTCTCTTCTCCTACTTTCCTCCTCCTCCTCTTCTTCCTATTCCTATTCCATTCCATTCTCTTCTTTTCCCATTCTCCTTTTTGTCTTCTCTTTCTTCCCTTGTCCTTCTTCTCTCCTTCGACCTATTCTCCTTCCTTTCCATTCCATCCCATTGTTTCCCCTTCTTCTGTTCTCCTCCTCCTCTTCTTTCTTTCTTCTCTTCTCCTTTGCCTCCTCCTCATTCTATTCCATTCCCTCCCTCCCCCCTCCTCCTTCCATTCCATCCTACTCCCATCCCGTTATTCTCTTTCTTCTCTTCTACTACTTTCCTCCTCCTCCTCCTCTTCTTCTTATTCCATTCTTCTCTTCTCCCATTCCCCCTTTGTCTTCTGCTTGTCCTTCTTCCCTTGTCATTCTTCTCTCCTTCTATTCTCCTCCTCCTTCTATTCCATTCCATTCTTCCCCTTCTTCTGTTCTCCTTTTCTTTTTCTTCTATTCTCCTTCTCTTCCTTCTCCTCCTCTTCCTTCTTTTCTCCTTAGCCACTTTCTCCTCACTCCATTCCATCATTCCATTCTCTTCCTCCCCTTCTCCACCTCCTCCTTCCATTCCATCCTAACCCCATCCCATTATTCTTTCTTCTCTTCTACTACTTTCCTCCTCCTCTTATTCCTATTCCTATTCCATTCCATTCTTCTCTTCTCTTCTCTTCTCCCATTCTCCTTTTTTGTCTTCTCCTTGTCCTTCTTCCCTTGTCCTTCTTCTCTCCTTCTATTCTTCTAATTCCATTCCATTCCATTCCATTCTTCCCCTTCTTCTCTTCCCCTTCTTCTGTTCTCCTTTTCTTTTTCTTCTATTCTCCTTCTCTTCCTTCTCCTCCTCTTCCTTCTTTTCTCCTTAGCCACTTTCTCCTCATTCCATTCCATCATTCCATTCTCTTCCTCCCCTTCTCCACCTCCTCCTTCCATTCCATCCTACCCCCATCCCATTATTCTTTCTTCTCTTCTACTACTTTCCTCCTCCTCTTATTCCTATTCCTATTCCATTCCATTCTTCTCTTCTCCTCCCATTCTCCTTTTTTGTCTTCTCGTCCTTCTTCCCTTGTCCTCCTTCTCTCTTTCTATTCTTCTAATTCCATTCCATTCCATTCTTCCCCTTCTTCTCTTCCCCTTCTTCTGTTCTCCTTTTCTTTTTCTTCTATTCTCCTTCTCCTCCTCTTCCTTCTTTTCTCCTTAGCCACTTTCTCCTCATTCCATTCCATCATTCCATTCTCTTCCTCCCCTTCTCCACCTCCTCCTTCCATTCCATCCTACCCCCATCCCATTATTCTTTCTTCTCTTCTACTACTTTCCTCCTCCTCTTATTCCTATTCCATTCCATTCTTCTCTTCTCCTCCCATTCTCCTTTTTTGTCTTCTCCTTGTCCTTCTTCCCTTGTCCTTCTTCTCTCCTTCTATTCTTCTAATTCCATTCCATTCCATTCTTCCCCTTCTTCTCTTCCCCTTCCCTTCTTCTGCTGTTCTCTTCCTCTTATTCGCATTCCATTCCGTTTTCCTTCTCTTCTTCTGCTTCTCCTTGTTCCCTCCTCCTCTTCCTCTTGGAGACATCTCACAGACAGGTAGCTGGGATCCTCCCTGTATACAAGCCAGAGTTTGAAGCCATGGCAGAGAATCACGTGGCTCTTTGCTGTAGCCCACCCAGGCTGCCTCATCTGTGTTGTGGTGGTGGTGGGGAGACTGCCACAGGAGTGCCTAGGTCGAGCAGCAAGAGGGTCCATATAACCCTGGAAGAGATGGCGGAGTTTGCCATGTTCAATATTAAACACCCACCATTGTGTTGAATCAGTGCCGGGATTAAAACTCAGCAGCCCTTTGTAAAACTGGGTTGAGAATGTCTTTTTTGGGCAACGAGGCCCGGCCCGTTGTCTCACAGGGCTGGAATGTGAGAAGGTATGATAGGTGTGTCTGTGAACTCGCTTGCGCAAAGCGTGTGATGAGACGCATCTCAACCTTCCCGGGAAGCCCTGACCCGCCCTCTCTGCCTTTGGAGGAATAGCCCCGTGGATTGAAGCTGGCATCCAAACCACGGCTTGAATCCCCAGCATGTTCATCCAAGAAGGATCCGTATGGCAGCTTGTGTTTATCGGGCGTGGCGTTGCCCGCCTGGCACGTGATCCGGGCAAGCGAGGGCGTCCTGGCATAAAAAGGTGATTTGTCTTCCAAGCACACCTCTGACGCTGTGGCACACCCACATTTGCAAGGCAAAAGAGCTGGGTTTGTTTTGTTTTTTCCATTGCCCTATAAAACCCGGAGACGGATCGTTCCTAACAGCAGCACGGAACGTAAAATCGTAAGGTTGGAAGGGGCCTTGGGAGGTCTTCTAGTCCAACCCCATGCTAAGCAGGAGACCCCCCCCCCCATAACATTCTGGATAAGTCTTTTCTTAAAAGTGATGCAGCACCCACAACTTATTCCACTGGTTAATTGTTCTCCCTGTTAGGAAATTTCTCCTTAGTTCTACGTTGCTTCTCTCCTTGGTTAGTTCCCATCCATTATTCCTTGTCTGGCCCTCAGGTGCTTTGGAGAACAGCTTGACTCCCTCTTCTTTGGGGCAGCCCCTGAGATATTGGAAGACTGCTATCATGTCTCCCCTGGTCCTTCTCTTCATTAAACTAGACGCACCCAGTTCCAGCAACCGTTCCGGTCCCCTAATCCTTAATCGTCTTTGTTGCTCTTCTCTTCACTCTTTCTAGAGCTGTGATGGCAAACCTACGGCACGGCGTGCCACAGGTGGCACGCCGGAGCCATATTGGTGGCCACGCAAGTGTTGCCCTTGCTGAGCTTCAGTGCGCATGCGTGCACCGGCCAGCTGATTTTCAGGCCTTCCGGTCCCACCGGAAGTCGGGAAACTGGCTGTTTCCAACCTCCGGAAGGCCTCCGTGGGGATGGGGAAGGCTGTTTTTGCCCTCCCCAGGCTCCTAGAAAGCCTCTGGAGCCCGGGGAGGGGGAGAAAATGGTCCTACGAAGCCCACCGTACCATCATGGGCCAAAAACAGGGGGAAGTGTGGGGGGGGGGGGGGTCACGTGCGCATGCGCATTGAATTATGGATGTGGGCACCCATACCCGTGACCCCCCCCCTGTGCTCCCCCCGCTTTTGGCACGCGATGGCAAAAAGGTTAGCCATCACTGTTCAAGAGTCTCAAGCACCCTGGTTCTAATTTCGCTGCGCTATATTCCTAGCCCGAACACCCACCCACACACACCCCAGGCTAAAATATACGATGAACGGTTGCAGGAATTGGCTATGTCTACTCTAGTGGGAAAAAAAAAAAAGCACAAGGGTGGACAGGATCGCAATGTCCCAATATTTGAGGGGCCGCCACAAAGAAGAGGAGGGGTCCGTCCACCTGTTGTCCAAAGTTTTGCTGGCTGAGGAATCCTGGGAGTTGAAGTCCACAGGTCTTGAAAGTTGCCAAGGTTGGAGACCTCTGCTCCATCAGAAGGCAGGGCGAGAAGCCACGAGTGGAAACTAAACAAGGAGAGAAGCAACCTAGAACTAAGGAGAAATATCCTGACAGGGAAAACAGTCAGTGGAGGGTCTTGCTTTCAGAAATTGTGGGAGTGCCCTCACCGGAGGCTTTCAAGAAGAGATTGGACAGCCCTTCCTCCAGAATGGAATAGGGGGTTTCCTGTCTGACCTGGGGGTTGGACTAGATGACCTCCAAGGTCCCTTCTAACTCTGCTATTCGGTTGTTCCGTACGAACGGCAGCGCGCCAGGAGCTCAGCTTCCCAGGGAGACACACACACACACACACACACACACACACACACACACCCCTGGTGGCTTCCCAGCGCCCGATGCAGAGCCTGAGTTTTCAGCCGCAGGTAGCCTCTGCAGTCGGAAGGGCGGGAGGAGGCTGGGCTCTCTTCTCCGGCTGGCGGCCGCCCAAGCCGATTCGGAAGTGGGAGGGGATTCTGCGGAGTTTTTCAGGAAATGCCAATGGAATGACTTCCCTCCCCACCATTTCCTCTCCGAGGTCGCATTCCTGGCGCAGAGAATGCGATTTGGGGGGTGGGGGTGGGGGGAAAGCCACTGCAGGCTTCAGACTATTTTTTTTTTCCTTTTTCCTTTCTTGCTTCACTTTTGGAAGGGGGGGGGGACTCCTACCCTGGCGTAGGGTGGGGGGGGGGGTGCTGGCTCACACTTAGGAATACGCTTTCCGAATTGAGAGGGCATTTCACAGCCTGGGGCCTGGGGGAGTCCTCTTCTGGCGCTGCTGTTGAAGGGTTGTGAAGTTTTGGTGACTTGGCCGAAGGCCGTTTCGTCGTGCACTCGGTGTAGATAACAGAGTTGGAAGAGAGCTTGGAGGTCTTCTAATCCCACCCCACCCACCCACCCCATGCCATTTCTGTCCAGTCTCTTCTTGAAAGCCTCCAGTGATGGAGGCTTTCAGTGATGGAGGCTTTCACCCACAATTTCTGGTGGCAAGCTGTTCCCCTGGTTAATTGTCCTCACTGTTAGGAAGTTTCTCCTTATTTCCAGGTTGAAGGATTGGTTTCCACACCGTTGCTTCTTGTCCTGCCTTCAGGTCCTTTGAAGAATAATTTGACCCCCTCCTCTTTGGGGCAGCTCCTCAAATATTGGAAGGCGACTATCGTGTCTCCCCTAGTCCTTCTTTTCATCAAACTAGGCATACCCAGTTCCTGCAACTGTTCATCGTACAATTTAGCCTCAGACCCCCGATCATCTTGGTAGTGATATTGCAGTGTTTTATACAAAATTGGGAGCCTGAGTAGCATAGGGGAGTAATGCCTCCTACAAAGGCAGCATTTAAGATCCAGCTGCTGCAATTACTTGCGAGTTCAATCCCAGCCAGGCTCAAGGTCGACTCAGCCTTCCATCCTTTCTAAGGTGGGTAAATTGAGGACCCAGTTTGTTGGGGGCAATAAGCTGACTTTGTATAAATATAAATATACAAAAGTAGGAAGGCTATTGCTTAACGCATTGTAAGCCGCCCTGAGTCTCCAGAGAAGGGCGGCATATAAATCAAATTTTTTAAAAAAAGGAATATCTGAGTGGGAAGGGACCTTGGAGGGCTTCTGCTCCAGCCCCCTGCTCAGTCGGGAGACCCCATGCCTATTTTCAGACAGCCTCTTCTTAAAAGCCCTGGAAGGCAAGCTATTCCAGAGATCGTTCCTTAGGCCGAGGTTGGATCCCTCCTCGATCTCTTTCCACCCATCGGATCAATCAGATCGGTGTAAAAAGCAACACACACACACACACACACACACACACCCCCCGCGGCTTCTCTCAAGTTGCCCCCAGACCCTTCCTCTTCATTGGTTCTTTGCTTCTTTCAGAGTGCAGGAAAAAACGCAGGATGGCTGCCCAGTATCCCATATATATATGTGTATATATATATATATATATATATATATATTTATTATTTTATTTTCGTAGGTCTTTATGTGTATCTTTCTTTATGCCAGGGATTTTCCTACGTATATTAAGATGTTTCATGGCCTAATTGACCGAAAATTAGGCCATGAAACATCTTAATATACGTAGGAAAATCCCTGGCATAAAGAAAGATACATATATATATATATATGTATATATATATGTATATATATATAAGCCATTATATAACTGGAACGCGGACGTGCTGGGGAGCTCCCCGTGGCCGTGGGAGGAGAGAAGCAAGGCTGAATGTCACTCCTGAGCCATCTTCTTTCTTTTCCCTCTGGTTTTGATGCGTCATGTGGGAAGCTGCAAATTTTGGCGAGTTTGCCAACCTCAACCTGGCGCTCGTCCCCTGAGCTGGGGTAGGGCGGAAGAAAAAAGGGGGGGGGACTGGGGTACCTGAATGGAAATAGCGGTGAAGTGCCCACTGGTCTGGTTTGATTGCAGGTGCAGTGAGGGGCAGAGGGTCCTTTCAAGTTATCTTAGATTAATACGTGTCAATCTTGGGCCCTTGAAGATGGGTGGACTTCAACTCCCAGAATTCCCCAGCCAGGCTGGGGAATTCTGGGAGTTGAAGTCCACCCATCTTCAAGGGCCCAAGATTGAGAATCACAAGCCTAGATTGCTCTTTGTTCTCAGCCTTGTTATACACATTAAGCCACCATTGATGGTTTGCAGCAAGCCTGTTGGCTGAGACCAACCATCAATGCTGGTCCCCAGGGTCACATGATCAAAACTGTGACCCTCAGCAGCTGGCATGGACTTATGACGGTTGCAGTGATTCTGCGACCTCCTGACCAGCAATGGGGAAGCCTTAACGGCTCGTGGGACTGATTTTAACTCCTGCAGTGACTCAATTCAACGGCTGTGGCGAGATAGGTCGTAAAACGGGACCAAGCTCCCTCCCTCGACGGGCGTCTCGCTTAGCAACGGAAATTCAGGCGGCTTCGTTGTGGTCGTATGTTGAGGACTACCTGTATTGGGACCGGAGATCCTGGAATGGGGATGGGGCCTCCTTGGAATTAGAGCTGAACTCCCATGAATCCTGCCCCACACACACTTCCCTGTCGCCCCCCCCCCCCTTCCCTGACCTGCCTTCCTTTCCGCGGCTGCTTTGCAAACCAGGTTAGATCACACAGAATAAAAGAGTTGGAAGGGATCTCGGGAGGTCCTCTAGTCCAACCTCCTGTTCAAGAAGAGGACCGTAAATCATCCCAGACAAACAGCTCACCAATCTTTTCTTTACAAACCCTCCAGTGATGTCGCACCCAGTCCTCCTGGTGGCAAGTCGTTCCGAAGGTTAATGGTTAATTGTTCTCAGCGTCAGGAAATGCCTCCTTAATTCCAGGTTGCTTCTCTCCTTGATTAGTTTCCGTCCATCATTTCTTGTCCTGCCTTCAGGGCAGGGGTGAAATGTAAAATTTGTTATACCGGTTCTGTGGGCGTGGCTTAGTTGCGGGGTGGGGTGGGGTTAATGTGATTGGGTGGGCGTGGCCTTTTTTATTTTTTTTTAAACTTTTCAAAGTATTTTTTCCAATGCTTTGAAAAGCCTCTGCCGATCAGGCAACTCAGCTGGGATCGTCAGAGGCTTTTCAAACCATTTTTTTAAACCACCTCTTCGGCCAAGAGGTTGCAGAACAAAATGCTTTGAAAAGCCTCTGACGATCCCAGCTGAGCCGCGTGATCATCAGAGGCTTTTTTTTTTTAACTTTTCAAAGCATTTTTTCTAATGCTTTGAAAAGCCTCTGATGATCAGGCAACTCAGCTGGGATCGTCAGAGGCTTTTCAAAGCATTTTTTCATTGGAAGAGGTTGTAGAAAAAATGCTTTCAAAAATAATTTTTAAAAAAAGCCTCTGATGATTGTGCAGCTCAACTGGGCATAGGGGAGTGGGGGGGCGCAGGGATTTTTGCTACTGGTTCTCCGAACCACCCGCCACCCATCGCTACCGGATCGGGCAATCCGGTCTGACCCGGGAGCATTTCACCCCTGCTTCAGAGGCTTAGGAGAAGAGGCTGCCCCAAAGAAGGCTGCTCTCCTGTCTCCCCCAGGCCCTTCTTTTCATTCGGCCAGACAGGCCCAACCCCTGCAGGACTGAGCTGGGCTTGTTTTCAGATTGGCACCGGTGGGGTGAAGAGTTGCACAAGCAAAACAGCTTGAAGGGGCATGAAGTGGGGCCCAGGGAGTCTCGCCATGGGGCCGGACCGTTAGCTGGCAGATGGCTCCAGCTGGGGCTAACCAGAAGCAGGTGTGGGTGTGTGGCTGAGCAGCCAGCCGGCACCCAAGCGAGGCTTTGTGCAGTCACTGGCCTGACCTACTTATTGTGCAAAAAAAATGCCAGGCTTCCCTTCCTCCCTGTTATTTTTTACCCGTTTTGGCTTTATTTTATCTCCTGCTGCATTTGAAGCAGGCTGAGCGCAGGAGTGAAAGAAGGAGGGAGGGAGAGAGGGATCAAAGAGGAAGGGAAGGAAAGGAGGGAGATCAAGGAGGGAGGGAGGACAAGAAGGAAAGGGAAGGGAAGGGAAGGGAAGGGAAGGGAAGGAAAGGAAAGGAAAGGAAAGGAAAGGAAAGGAAAGGAAAGGAAAGGAAAGGAAAGGAAAGGAAAGGAAAGAAGGAAAGGAAAATAAGGAGGGAGGAAGGGAAGGAAGGGAGGGAGGGATCAAAGAGGAGGGGAAGGAAAGAAGGGATCAAAGAAGAAAGGAAGAAGGGATCAAGGAGGGAGGGAGGAAAAGAAGTAAAATAAAGGAGAAAGAAGAAAGGAAAGGAGAATAAGGAGGGAGAAATGAAGGAAGGGAGGGATCAAAGAAGGGAAGGAAAGGGAGGGAGGAAAAGAAGAAAAAGAAGAAAGGAAAAGAAAGGAGAATAAGGAGGGAGGGAGGAAAAGAAGGAAAATAAAGAAGGAAGGAAAGGAAAGGAGAATAAGGAGGGAGGAAGGGAAGGAAAGAAGGGAGATCAAGGAGGGAGGGAGGAAAAGAAGAAAAAGGAGAAGAAAGGAAAGGAGAAAAAGGAGGGAGGGAAGAAAAGAAGAAAAAGAAGAAAGGAAAGAATAAGGAGGGAGGGAGGAAAAGAAGGAAAATAAAGGAGAAGGAAGGAAAGGAAAGGAAAATAAGGAGGGAGGAAGGGAAGGAAGGGAGGGAGGGATCAAAGAGGAAGGGAAGGAAAGAAGGGAGATCAAGGAGGGAGGGAGGAAAAGAAGGAAAGGAAAGGGGATCAGGGAAGGAAGGAAGGAAAGGAAGGAAGGAAGAGCATACAGACAGGGACACCCAGTGCGGCTCTGCTGCGCAGCCTGTGCCTCTGCGCTTCCATGTGCTGGCTCCCGGGATTCGGCTCACGTGGACCTCCCTGCGCCATCCCCGAGGATTCCCTTCGTGGGGAATCGGAGCCTGTCTCTCTCCCCGTCTCCCTCTCTCTCTCTGCTTCTCTGGGGGAAGGTGGCGGGTGGAGGAAGAAGAGAGGAGCAGCGAAGCGGGACTTCACCAGGCTGCAAATCCCGGGGTGCTTTTGGTGCCGTGTTTTTCCTTCTGAGCCAGGCAGGGAGGAATGGCAGGGGTAATTTGCCTTGGCAGATCAGTTGGCGCTGCCTACTGCAGAACCAGGGCCCCCCTCCCTCCCTCCCTCCTCCGCATGATCGGGGAACGGCCCCTGGACTTTCGACTCGCCCGGCGAAGCGAGTTCAAGGCCTTGGCAGCATCACCTGGAAGTAACTCTGGTGAACGCGGTGAGACCGACCTCTCGAGTCCACATTGCTGGGAGTCCTTTTCCTTCTTCCGGCGGTGGCTCTTATGGGCTCGGATGAGACAGGCGTGGTAGAGCCATGAGGAAGTTCTAAGTCCAGTTCAGTGAAAAGAAGGACCAGGGGTGACACCACAGCAAGAGTTCCAATATTTGAGGGGCTGCCCCAAATAAAGGTGTGTGTGTGTGTGTGTGTGTGTGTGTGTGTGTGTGTGTGTCCGTCCCACCTATTCTCCAAAGACCTCTCATGACCCAACTAAGTAACATCATCAGAGGTAGGAGCAGGGGTGGGTTCTAAATATTTTTTTAACTACCGGCTCTGTGGGCGTGGCTTATTTTGTGGGCGTGGCTTGATGGTCATGTGACAATTCTTTAGGATTTAGCAGAGGTACTGGTCTACCAGGCTTTTAACTGCTGGCAGAGCTGTACCAATCTACCCATTTATTTTTTGCAAGCACTGGTCTACTCATGTATTTTTGCAGGCACTGGTCTACTCATGTATTTTTTCAGGCATTAGTGTACTCATGTATTTTTGCAGGCACTGGTCTACTCATGTATTTTTGCAGGCACTGATCTACTCACGTATTTTTGCCAGCACTGGTCCACCCATTTATTTTTGCAGGTACTGGTCTACTCATTTGTTTTCTTTTAACACGGATCAGCTGTAGGGCGGCCCTTTGACGCCCCACAGCAAGAGTTTAAACAGTTTTGTTTCCCTCTAGCCATCAGCTGGGACTCAGAAGGCAGCAATAGATTGGGGGTGGGGCCAAATAAAAGCTAAGAATAACGCGGGGAGGGGGGCAGAACCGGTTCGGTGACGTCATATCGTCACCGCTACCGTCTCGGGAGAACCGGGCCGAACTGAGAGGAACCCACCACTGGGTAGGAGGCAGTGGGGTTTGCGGAGAGGAGGAGGAACAGTGAGGTCCTTGGGGGTCTCTCAGCTGTGATGTTTTCTTGGAGACCTTCCATGACCCAACTAAGTAACATCATCAATATTAGAAGGGAGTGGGGTTTATGGAGAGGAGGAGGAGAAGGAGGACTGAGCGGGTCCTTGCTAGTCTCCAAGCTTGGTTATTTCCTTACAGACGTTTCATGACCCGACTAGGTGACATCATCAGTGTTAGGAGGGGACATGGTTTTGCAGAAAAGAGGAGGGCGAGAAGAAAAGAGAGGAAAACTGGGAGGCATTTTCCCCACTTCTAAACTTCACAACAGATTGATTTTTTATTATTCCTCAGCCCCCATCAAGCCTTTTTCAGACCCAGCTTGCAAAATCTTCTATTGCAATGTTCTTTTTTTTTTTTTTTTCAACCTCAGGGGCTTTAAGACGTGAGGACTTCAACTCCCAGAATTCCCCAGCCAGCCGGCTGGGGAATTCTGGGAATTGAAGTCCCCACGTCTTAAAGCCCCTGGGGTTGAAAAATACCATTTTATGGGGCTCTTCCTCCTCTTTCTTTCTTTCTTTCTTTCTTTCTTTCTTTCTTTCTTTCTTTCTTTCTTTCTTTCGTTCTTTCTCTCTTTCTCTCTCTCTCTCTCTCTCTCTCTGTCTGGCGCATCTTCTCTCTGCCCCTTCAAACGATGGCACCAAACGCCAGGCATTGTCCCTGGCGCTGCCCAAACCCACCATCCGATCCCGGCGATTTGCCAAGCGGTGAATTCTGAATTTGTGTGGCTGAAAACCCCTAAATTTCCAACCTCCATACAGGACATGGACTTCGCACCATCACAGTTAACCGATATCTTAACTCTGCGAAGGAGCGGCAGGAAATCCTTCCTTGAAACCTTTCAAAGAGAAGATTGGATCTGGAAATTTTTATTTATTCATTCGTTTATATGAAATTTATTGGGCCCTCCTCCCGATCTTAACAGAGAGTCACTCTAGCTGGCTTAGACTGGAAATTCCCCCACTGAACTCATTGGAAGGATTTGCCTACACGGTTAATCCTCGACTTACAGCCACAACGGAGCCCACAATTTCTGTCGCTAAGCGAGACGTTTTGTTAAGCGAGCTCTGCCCCGTTTTACGAACTTTCTGGCCACGGCTAGTAAGTGAATCCCTGCAGTTGTGAAGTTAGGGACTCAGTCGTTAAGTGAATTCCGGCTTCCCAGATTGACGTGGCTGGACATGACCCCGGGACTCTGCGACCGTCATAAATATGAATCTGTTGCCAAGCGCCTGGATTTTGATCGCACGACCATGGGGATGCTGCAGTGGCCGTAACTGTGAGGACTGGTCTAAGTCACTTTTTCTAGTGCCATTAATTGTTCCTGATAGTTAGAACAGTTGACCAGTGGAACAACTTGCCACAGCGGCACGTGGAGCTTTATCTGTGGGCACGCGAGCATTGCTCTAGCTTAACTCCAGCACACATGCGTGCGCCAGCCTGCTGATTTTCAGGCCTTCCGGTCCCACCGGGAGTCAGGAAACAAACCGTTTCTGGCCTCCGGGTGGCCTCTGGGTGGGTGGGGAAGGCAGTTTTCATCCTCCCCAGGCTCCAAGGAAACCTCTGGAGCCTGGGGAGGGCGAAAAATAGGCCCACTGGGTCATTGCATGCGAAAAGCACACATGACCCCCGCTTTTGGCACGCGATGGCAAAAAGGTTAACCATCCCTGCTCTATTCTGTTCTGTTCTTCGGAACTCTGAAGTATCAAATAGTTTTTGCTGTACAGGTAATCCTCGACTTAACAACAGTTCATTTAGTGACCGTTCAAAGTTGCAATGGCCCTATGTCCCTTTTCACACTTAAAACCATTGCAGCATCCCCAGGATCAGATGATCAAAATTCAGAGGTTTTTTTTTTTTTAATTAGATTTATATGCCGCCCTTCTCCAGAGACTCAGGGCGGCTTACAATGCATTAAGCAAAAGCCTTCATACTTTTGTATATTTATACAAAGTCAGCTTATTGCCCCCACAAACTGGGTCCTCAGTTTACCCACCTTAGAAAGGATGGAAGGCTGAGTCAACCTTGAGCCTGGTGAGATTTGAACTTACAGTAATTGCAGACAGCTGGTGTTAATCACAATGCTTTTAGTCTGCTGAGCCACCAGGCCCTCCTTCCCCTGGAGTGGGAAGGGGATGGAGATTTTTTTTTTTAATTAGATTTATATGCCGCCCTTCTCCAGAGACTCAGGGCGGCTTACAATGCATTAAGCAATAGCCTTCATACTTTTGTATATTTATACAAAGTCGGCTTATTGCCCCCACAAACTGGGTCCTCAATTGACCTACCTTAGAAAGGATGGAAGGCTGAGTCAACCTTGAGCCTGGTGGGATTTGAACTTACAGTAATTGCAGACAGCTGGTGTTAATCACAATGCTTTAGTCTGCTGAGCCATCAGGCCCCTTGTTTGGCAACTGACTTGTACTTACGACGGTCGCAATGTCCCAGGGCCACGTGATCCCCTTTTGCAAGTCAATGGGGAAGCCGGGTTCACTTAACCAGCGTGCTACTCCTCCTCCTGCTGCTTCTACTAACGTAACAACGGCTTAACCACAGTGGCAAGAAAAGTCGTAAAATGGGACAAACGTTTCACTTAGCAACATGAATTTCGGGCTCGGTTGTGGTCATAAACCGAGGACTACCTGTAAACTGGAACCATTAAAATCCGGTCTATCTTGTGCCTGGACAGCTGACCTAGATGGAAATTGCACCTGGTTTTCTCGAGAGCGCCCCATATACACCCCCCTAAGCTTGAAGTCTTCACCGGCAGCTTGGCCCCCTCTCAACCCTGAGAAGGGAGCTGCAATGGCCTGCTCTGCAGGGTGGTTTTGTGAGCCAACGAGAGAAAAATCACTAAAGCAATGAACCCAAAGAGGCTTACCCAGGCCCTACCATCGACCTGCTTAATATTAGCCTGTCTTATCGGGTGTAAGTCAGTCCTACCTTCGGCCCCCTGGCTCCGGAGGGAGGCTCAGACACCAGATGTCCATTGAAGAGGGCGGGGTGAGGAGGGGGGGGGCAGAGTCAAAGGGCATTAACTGAGTTCATCTGGGGGAGGGAAACCCGCCCAACAAGTGCTAATCTCTTAAAAGCAGCCTTCGGGTCTGTCCCCTGTGACAGAATGAGAAATAAGACAGTGGGAGGGGACCCTGGAGGTCTACTAGTCCAACCCTTTCCTCAACCCCATTGCTGCATGCAAGTACTCTCACTTGAATGCACAAATGCGCCGAAGACCAGCTGGGTCCCTTGAATTGCGTACATGTGCCCCGGAGGCCCGAACACCAGCCGGGGCGCGTGCCCATGCAGAGCTGCAGGTGAGTTGAGCGATAGCTCCCGTGCCCGGAAAGATGGCTCTGCCTGCCACCTCTGGCACCCGTGCTGTAGGTTCACCATCGCGGACCTCTATCATTCCAGATCAACAGCTGTCCGGTCTCTTCTCAAAACCCTGTGGTGATGTTGAGGCAAGTTGTTGGTTTTTCTCAGCCTCAGGAAATCCCTCCTGAATTCCAGATTGCTTCCCTCCTTGGTTAGATTCCGTCCGTTGCTTCTTGTCCTGCCTTCAGGGGTTTTGGACGATAGGCTGACCCCCAACTCTTCTTTGTAGGAACCCCTCAAATATTGGAAGGCTGCTATCATGTCACCCCTGGTCCTTCCTTTCATTAAATTAGATCTGCCCAATTCCTCGACCATTATTTTATTTACGTTTTAGCCTCCAGCTTTAATCCTCTTTGTAGTTGTTGTGGTTTTTTTTTTTTAATATAAAATTTGTCGTTTTATTAGAACACACATTGGACATTTACACAACATACAACGTATAGATAACGTATCATATTCAAGCATTGTTTCTTAGTGGCCTTCCAGTTATTACTTTATTCTTCTTCCCCTTAATCTATTACTCCATCTTCTTCCCCTCCTTTTCCTTTTTTCCCCCCCCCCCTCTTTTTCTTTGCCTTTTTCTCCTATAGAGAACTGTACATTTTAGTTATCCCTTTACCATTATACATTTCTACCTTCATATTATATACATTTTTATTCCATTCTGCACATACGATACATCTCTATTTTGTACTTCTATTTTTCTCTCCTAATAGTTACTATTCTTTATTGTAAGTCTTAAGCCAATTATACCATTTATTCCATATTCTATAATATTCTGTCTCTTCTTTTTTCTTAATTTCTTTTGTTATTTATTATTTATCTATTTATTAGTTCAATTTATATTCTCCGGAGACTCAGGGCGGCTTACAATGCGTTAAGCAATAGCCTTCATACTTTTGTATATACCTACTTTAGTAGGGCTTTCGCTCCCCCTCCCCAAGCGGTGTTCTTTTTTATACAAAGTCAGCTTACTGCCCCCACAATCCGGGTCCTCATTTCACCTATCTCGGAAGGATGGAAGGCTGAGTCAACCTTGAGTCTGGTGAGATTCGAACTCGCAGTAATTGCAGGCAGCTGGCAGCTAAGTGCTACTTTAACAGCACTTAGTCCCCTGCGCCACCAGGCTCTTTTAATCTTTCGTAGTTGTAGTGTTTTATACAGAAGTGGAAGGGACCCTGGAGGTCTTCTAGTCAAACCCCCTCCTCGAGCAGGAGTCTCTATACCAGGGATGGCTAACCTTTTTGCCATCGTGTGCCAAAAGCTGGGAGAATGTGGGGTAGTCACGCATATGTGTGCCCACACCCATAATTCGATGCGCCCTGCCCCCCCACGCATGCGTGCACGACCTCCCCATGATCCCCCCACTTTTGACTTGTGATAGCACAGTGGGCCCAGTAGGCCCGTTTTTTGCCTTCCCCAGGCTCCAGAGGCTTTCTAGGAGCCTGGGGAGGACGAAAACAGCCTTCCCAACCCCCTGGAGGCTGGAAACAGCCCATTTGCCGACTTCCGGTGGGCCCAGAAGGCCCAAAAATCAGTTGTCCAGCATGCACATGTGTGCTGGAGCTAAGCTAGGGCAACACTTGCGTGCCCACCAATATGGCTCGGCATGCCACCTGTGCCAGAGGTTCGCCATCACGGCTCTATGCCGTTCCAGACAAATGGCTGTCTACTCTCATCTTCCAAGCCTTCAGTGACGGAGTACTCAGTTGCATAGTTTGGCCATGGAACGTCTTGCAAGAAAGGTACCAAACTGCGATTTGTCCTTTTCCAATGAAAAATAGGCCATCAGGTGATTCTCAGTCATTGGAGCAGCTGGACAGCTACCGTACTTTTCAGAGGATAAGACGTACTTTTTCCTTCCTAAAAGAAGGTGGAAAAGTTGGTGCGTCTTATACACCAAATGCAGCCACTTTTGGCCTCCCGAAACCCCGCCTTGCGCATCCCATTTTCGCCAAAAACAGGATGCACCGAGGGTTTGGGAGGCCTGCAGAGTGCTCCTGGGGGCCGGGGAGGGCAAAAGCTATTTTTCCCCCCTTGTTTTCCTCTTCGACATCTTGGTGCGTCCCTTCTAACCCTGATCATGTAACCTATTTGGGTTATGAAACATCTGCAAGAAAACGATCAAGCTCAAAGAGCACCGGGGACCCCACAGTCCTCCACCTGCTCCCTGCACACCGCACTCCCTTCTGCCCCGATGATGTTACCTAGTAGGGTCACGAAACATTTGCAAGAAAATCAAACTCGGAGACCCCTTATCTCACCTCTCTTCCTTTCTAAGCGGGTGAGAGAGGACCCACCAAAACCCTTGTCAGCAGCCAAACCTGGCTTTACAAGTACTGGCTGGAAATTCTGACGGGTTGCCCACTTCCCCTCTCTCCCAAGGCTTTAACGCCAACAATGCCCGCAGGAAATGGTTTACCACCGCTACCAATCTGGCAAATACATTGGGGTGGGCAGTTTGGGAGAGGGAGAGCTGGGCATCCTCATTCCCCCTCTCCCCTCTTTTTGCTGGCTTGGTTCCCAAGCCTGGGGCGGGGAGGGCGGGGGAAGAGGGGGAAACCCCCCCTCCACTTCCCTGTGACGCTTTAACCCTTCGCTCGCTGCATCGAGAGCCAGTTGCCGCCGACCAAGGCTTGTTTGCTCTGTTGGGAGCATTCCTTCCCTCGTCGCTAAAAGAGACCAGCTGGTCCCACAGAGGTCATTTGCATAACAGTTGAAAAACCCCGGGGTTTGCACCTGCCAGGCTCACTGGGGCTAATCCAGCCCCTCGGTCTGGGGTGGGGGGAGTGCACGCCTGGTGGGTAAGCACCAGAAGTTGGAAGCTGAGAGGACCCCTCCCAGTTTTGGCTTTCCTAGAGGGGAAAAATAGCCATCTGGAATCCTCCAGAGTGGGGGTCTCCAACCTTGGCAACTTTACGGCTTGTGGACTTCAACTTCCAGAATTCCTCAGCCAGCAACCTTGGCAACTTTACGGCTTGTGGACTTCAACTCCCAGAATTCCCCAGCCAGCAACTTTGGCAACTTTACGACTTGTGGACTTCAGCTCCCAGAATTCCTCAGCCAGCAAAGCTGGCTGAGGAATTCTGGGAGTTGAAGTCCACAAGTCGTAGAGTTGCCAAAGTTAGAGACCCCTGCTCTAGAACAGGGGTGGGTCCATTTTACCTCCTCTGGACTTCAAACTCCCAGGATTCCCGAGCCAGCCCAGCCATGCCTACTTCCTTAGGCGAGGTTGGCCGATCTCAGAAAGCTTTGCTAGGATGGGCCTGCTGACTACTCAGCCTGGACACCACAGGAAGATCACAGGGCTGTAAGTTGTTTATTAAAAAAAAAACCATCATGGGGGAGGAGAGGGTTCCTCTGAGACAGGGCGGCCACGGTCCTTGGTGCTCTCTAAATTTGGTGCAGACGTTTCATGGCCCAACTAGGTAATAGCATCAGGTTTAAAAAAGAGTGGGGATTGCAGAGAGGGAGGAGAGCAGGAACAGAAGAGAAGAAGCGGGGGAGGACTCCGTGTTCATTGGTGCTCTCTGAGCTTGGCTGTTCTGTAGCAGATGTTTCATAACCCAACGGGGTAACATCATCAGTGCTGGAAGGAAGCGGTTTGCTTTCTGTTTAAACGTAATGGTTTGCCTGTATTTGTGGGAACGATGAGTAAAACCCCAACTCGCAGTCAGAAGACACAATGAAAACATGACGGGGTGGACGGCGACAGATTTCATCGTAGCGTCAACTGGGAAAGTAGGTTGGGGAGCCTCCTACACCAAGCCAAGTTCCAAAACACCAGAGAATTCCTGGAGAGCTTGGCCTTCAGACAAATCCGCCATCAACGGGCACGCAGAGATAAACAACATCTGCCTACCATTCAGAAGAGTTCGCGGCTCCGTTTTCGTGAGCAGCGGGGACTTGGCGTGCGCACGTGAAGATCTATTGGCGCGAGTGGAGCTTCATGCGCGCAGGCAAGTCGCCGTCGGTTGTCATCCCCCCCCCACATGCCCCCGCTCACGGAAATGGAGCTGCAAGCCTGCCCCTCTCACAGCATTTCCTCTCCCCGCTTCCTCTAGAGCACGAATCTCCAACCTTGGCGACTTTAAGACCGGTGGACTTCAGCTCCCAGAGTCTTAAAGGTCTTAAAGTCGCCAAGGTTGGAGACCCCTGCCCTAAATCATATTATTTTCTCTGCACAGCTGGCTGAGGAACTCTGGGAGCTGAAGTCCACCCATCTTCAAAGTCGCCATGTTTGAAGTCCCCTGCTCTAGCTGGCCAGGATAGAAACAGGATACTGATCCTTTGAGCTGCTCCAGCCGGTCATGCGATGACCACACGGTCATGGGAAACGCCCCCGCCCCTCCACCCCTACCCCCCCCCCTGCCAGATTTGCAGCTGATTACAGAATGTCCTTCCTCCGTGACTGTGCAGAGAAACCGTGTGGCTTACTCACCCTGTGTACCAGGCCTGGCCGTTGCTACCTCCAAGGGCCGGTTGAGTAACCCAGGAATGCCAAATATTTCCTTTCAGAGGGGAGGTGGGAACATGTCGAGGCAAGTCCCGGGTTCAAGCCCTCGGACAAAGGTCTATTAGCATGCCCAGAAGGGTGTTGAGGAAGTCGCTTCTGTTCCTTGCCCTGGGGAGAAAGGGGGTGTGTGTGTGGGGGGGGGTTAAAAATGCGTTTGAATGCTTGGGAGTGAGGCTTCTTTTTTCTGTTTAGAATAACAGGGTTGGAAGGGGACCCCGGAGGTCTTCTAGTCCACCCTCCTGTTTGAGCAGTGCTGCTGCTGCTATCCATTCAGACGTGACTGATGGTCACGTGGTCTCTCTCCACGCCTCCCGATCTTGAGCTGCTTCTTTGAATTTTCCGATGCTCTGGCCGGTGTCAGCTTTGAAAGTGTCCAGCCACCGAGTTCTTTGGCCGCCTGGTTGCCTTTTACCGCTAATTTTCCCAACAAAATTGCTTTCTCCAGAGAATTCCCCTGCATCACATGGCCAAAATAAGTGAAGTCACGGCTTTGGGATTGTTTTGCTTTCCAGTGACATGTCTGGTGTTATCCTGCTTAAGCGAGAGATCCTATACCTGTGATGGCGAATCTATGGCCACAGGTGGCATGTGGAGCCGTATCTGCCCTAGCTTAGCTCCAGCATGCATGCACGCACTGGCCAACTGATTTTCGGGCCTTCTGGGCCCACCGGAAGTCAGCAAATGGGCTGTTTCCAGCCTCCAAGGGGTGGGGAAGGCTGTTTTCGCCCTCCCCAGGCTCCTAGAAAACCTCTGGAGCCTGGGGAGGGCAAAAAAACAGTCCTACCGGGTCCACCGTGCCATCCCATGCCAAAAGCGGGGGGAGCATGGGGGGGCAGGGTGCATAGAATTATGGGTGTGGGCACGAATGCACGCGACCACCCAACAGTCACCCCGCTTTCAGCACGTGATGGCAAAAAGATTAGCCGTCACTGTCCTATACCATTCCAGACAAATGGCTGTCCGGTCTTTCCTTAAAAGCCTCCAGTGATGGAACGCCCACAACTTCTGGTGGCAAGCTGTTCCACTGGTTAATTGTTCTCACTGTCAGGAAATTTCTCCTTAGTTCCCGGTTGCTTCTCTCCTTGATTAGTTTGTTTATTGATTGATTGATTGATTGATTCGATTTATACGCCGCCCTTCTCCGGAGACTCAGGGCGGCTTATAATGCGTTAAGCAATAGCCTTCCTACTTTTGTATATTTATACAAAGTCAGCTTATTGCCCCCACAAACTGGGTCCTCAATTTACCCACCTTAGAAAGGATGGAAGGCTGAGTCGACCTTGAGCCTGGGGAGATTCAAACTTACAGTAATTGCAGACAGCTGGAGTTAAATTATAGAGCATTAGTCTGCTGAGCTATTCCAGGCTCTTATTGAGCTTTTCAACCCCCGGTAGGCCAGCCATGGATAAATCCAAGAAAAGAAAAGTTTCAGAAGAAAAGAGAACGTTTAATTCGATTACATTTGCTAGTTTTGTGGCCGCTCAAGAAATAGTCAGGCACAGGAAGGGTTTTGTGGCTCCCGGTGTTTTCTTTTCTGTGGGAAACGGGTCCAAGTGGCTCTTTGAGTGTTTAAGGTTGCAGACCCCTGAGTTAGGATAATGAAACATTTGCAAGAAAACCAGCAAGCTCAGAGAGCATCAAAGACCCCTGCAGTCTTCCTCTTCCTCCTCCTCCTCTTCCTCCCAATGTAACATGAAGAGAAAAGAGAGCTGTGGTCTAAGCCATGGACCTCCTCCTCCTCTCCCCCCCCCCCCCAGTCCCAGAGACAGGAGCAGTGGTCCCTTCTGCCTCCATCCCCAGGGCAGAGACCCGGCCAGGCCCATCCCTGGGGCCATCCCCGTTTTGCAGCTGAGAAAAAGAAAAACTCCCCCCCAGCCGAGAGTCCCTCCCAACAGCTTGCAGCCCTTGATAGCCCTGGGCTCTTGACGGGGATGGGGTTATCTCCAGCTGACGAGGAGGCCCTTCTCAGAATTTGATTTCCAGGAGATCGCGTGGAGCGAAGAGGAATCGGAAACTCACACAAACACATGCATTCACCCTTGTGGCCACAAGTTTCTGATCTTGCGTCTATGGAGATTCTCAGTCACCCACGTCACCCTTGTCCCGAAGCTGCTTCCCCCCACCCCCACCCCCTCAAGAGGCAACTGGGCTTTCTGGTTTTTTCTTCGAAGACATTTCGCTTCTCCCCCGAGAAGCTTCTTCAGCTCGCTTCTTCTTCTCTTCTTCCGTTCAGGCTCTCTGTCATGGAGAACTGAAGAAGCTTCCCGGAGGGGAAGCGAAACATCTTCAAAGAGAAACTAGGAAGTCCAGTTGCCTCCTGAAAAAGCACCTTTGGGGCACCAAGCTTGGAGAGCACTAAGAATCCCACAGTTTCTCCTCCTCCTCTTCTCCTTTCCATCCTCCTTCTCTTTCCTTCCTTCCTTCCTTCCTTCCTCTCCTCAAACCTCTAGCACTATTGATGTTCCTTGGTGTGGTAATGAAATGTTTGTAAGAGTACAACCAGGAAGCACCAAGGACCCCCAGAGTCCTCCTCCTCCTCTGCCTCCACTCCACAAAGCCCCCCCCCCCTCCTCTTCCTTCTAGCACTGATGATGTTCCCTAGTTGGATCATGAAATGTTTCCAAAAAACCCACAAACCTCAGACGTCTATGGGAGATGGTCCCAAAAGTGCTATTTTTTCCCCCCCAAAAGGCAACTGGCTTTCTGCTTTTTTCTTCGAAGACATTTCGCTTCTCCTCCAAGAAGCTTCTTCGGCTCTGAGCTGTTTTGTCTGAGGTGTTTTAGGGTTTCCTGCATAAGAAGGAGGCTAGAAGACTTCCAAGGTCTCTTCCAGCTCTTATTATTTTATGCTCTGTGGTCCATGAGAGGACTAACCTAGGACCAAGGACATCCCAAATGTGCTTCTCCATGAAGCAACTGGACTCTTTTTTTTGTCTTTGAAGATATAGAACCTGGATAGCTCAGCAGACTAAAAGCATTGTGATTAACACCAGCTGTCTGCAATTACTGTAAGTTCGAATCTCACCAGGCTCAAGGTTGACTCAGCCTTCCATCCTTTCTAAGGTAGGTAAACTGAGGACCCAGTTTGTGGGGGCAATAAGCTGTCAGCATTTCACGTTGCACTTACTCCAATGCTGACATAAGAAGAAGAAGCGGAGGCATCTGGAAAGAGACATTTGACTCTTCACC
The DNA here is from genome assembly GCA_030761175.1 of Masticophis lateralis. NCBI lineage: Eukaryota > Metazoa > Chordata > Lepidosauria > Squamata > Colubridae > Masticophis > Masticophis lateralis. The sequence continues at coordinate 212,171,244 of JAUDYJ010000003.1, read as the reverse complement.
TATTTATTTTCCCTGGAGAGAATATCATCTAGGAGATGGGATGGAAGGGGGGAAATTCCTTTGAGTGGGAGCAGTAGATTAGGGGCAGAGTGACGGGGAAGATGGCCAATGAGTGCAGAGGAGTGGGGGAAGGAAAAGGAGGGTTTTGTCTGAGGAAGCCAGAGTTGGCTGCGATGAGTCGGAGTAGAATGTTCTTGCTTAATAAATTAGAGGGTTTTTTTTCAAAGACTGTTTGAAATGCAATTTATTTAAGACGACTTCGAAACTTGACACTGACTTTGTATAAATATACAAAAGTATGAAGGCTATTGCTTAACGCCTTGTAAGCCACCCTGAGTCTCCGGAGAAGGGTGGCATATAAATCAATTTTTTTTAAAAAAAAAAAAAAAGATGTTTCACTTCTCATCCGAGAAGCTTCTTCAGCTCTGCCTGGATGGTGGGGAATGGAAGGGTTGATATTCCTTGCAGACAGACAGCCATTTGCATCCTTATTAGAGGATCTTTGAGACCACTTGGGGGTTTCTCTGTGTCCTCAGGGTCACCTGAGTGGTGCAAATGGTTCCCGTAGTCTGTAGTTTTTTCCTCTGGAAATCCATTCCTACTCCCACACCATTCCAAGGGTCTTCATCCCAAAGTGTATGGCAGAATAGGATAGGGATAGGGATAGGATAGAATAGGAATAGAGAGGAGGAGGGGAGGGGAGGGGAGGGAAGGGAAGATAGAATAGAATGGAAGAGAAGAGAAGAGAAGATAGAAGGGAAGGGAAGGGAAGATAGAATAGAAGGGAAGGGAAGAGAAGAGAAGCTAGAAGGGAAGAGAAGAGAAGATAGAATAGAAGGGAAGGGAAGGGAAGGGAAGGGAAGATAGAAGAGAATGGAAGAGAAGAGAAGATAGAAGGGAAGGGAAGAGAAGATAGAAGGGAAGGGAAGAGAAGAGAGAATGGAAGGGAAGGGAAGGGAAGATAGAAGGGAAGAGAAGAGAAGAGAGAAAAAAAGAAAAGTTGGAAGGGAAGAAGACCCTTGGAGGTCTTCTTATGCAGAAGAACCTATATACCATTTCAGACAAATGTTTATCCAATCTCTTCTTAAAAACTTCCAGTGTTGGAGCATTCACAACTTCTGGAGGCCAGTTGTTCCACTGGTTAATTGTTCTCACTGTCAGGAGATTCCTCCTTCGTTCTAGGTTGCTTCTCTCCTTGAGTCCCTCAGGGGCTTTGGAGAATAGCTTGACTCCCTTTTCTTTGGGGCAGCCCTTCAAATACCGGAAGACCGCTCTCCTGTCTCCCCTGGTCCTTCTCTTTCTTAAACTAGACAAACTCAGTTCCTGCAACCGTCCTTCATATGTTTTAGCCTCCAGCCCATTAATCCCCTTCGTTGCTCTTCTCTGCACTCTTTTTTAGAGTCTCCACATCTTTTTGTCACTGGATGCAATCTTCCCCATGTGTGGCCTTATAAAGCAGTACGAATGCTTCCCATGATCTTGATTCTCTCCTGTTGCCTAAACTGTGATGAGTCTTGCAGTGGGTGGGTGCTGTGCACCAGAGGGTCTTCCTAGCTCCCTGGGGTCTGGAGCCCCTCCCTCTCTCGGCCCCTCCCTTCGGCTATTGTCTCTCTTGCCAAGGACAAAGGATGGGAGGTCCCTTCAGGAAGCAGGGAGGGGAGGCTGGAGGAGAAATAGAGTTATCCTTAAGCAATCTGTTTCGCACAATCTGGATCCTTCCTTGAAGAAGAGCCGTTGGCAGGAGAAGGAGTCACGCTCTGGCAGATATTTTTAGATGGCCAAAGAATGGGACCTTTCTCCTGCTTTTCCGGGCTTGGAAAATTGACATGCTCTTGGAAGTTCAGAAGCTGACCTCCCTCTGGAGCGGGGGAAATTGTGTGCTTTGTGTACTCCGAGCCGATTGTGTGTTGTGTACTCGGAACTGGGGAGGCGCAAGGGGATGGATCACCAGGCCACATTGGGATGGTTGTGTTTGTTGTGTTCGCTGACCGACAGAGCCATCTTTCTCAACCTTGGCCACTGGCAGATGAGTGGACTTCAACTCCCAGAATTCCACAGCCAGCAAAGGATTCTTGGGAGTTGAAGTCCACTCCAACTCTTAAGCATCCAACATCGAGAAACATTGGTCCATCCGATCCAGATACAGGCAGTTTTTGACTTATGGCCACAATTGACCCCCAAGTTTTCCCTTGCCTGTTTTGATGACTTTTCTTGCCACCGTTGTTAAGTGAATCACTGCCGTTATTAAGTCACTCACACGGTTGCTAAGTGAATCCGGCTCCCCCATTGACTTTGTTCGTCAGAAGGCCCCAAGACGGGATCGCTGCAACCGTCATAGGGACCTGCCAGTTGCCAAGCGTCTTAATTTTGACCAGGGGGCCCTGGGGAATGCTACAACGGACGTAAGTGTGAAAAACAGCCCTGAGTCGCTTTTTCCAGGGCCGTTATAACTTCAAACGGTCGCTAAATGAACTGTCGTAAGTTCATTTGATAAACAGGTCATGTTTCGAAGGCGTGGCCTCTGACTTGCTAAGCAGGTTAATTTTTACACGGCCAACGTATTGGATTGCTTGGGGGGGGGGGAATCCTGATTTATTTAGTTTTTTACTTGTATCTCGGCAGCCTTCAGACGGCAGTGCTGAAACTGGCTTAGATATTGCTCCACTATTAACAGGTGACAGAGAAAAACCGCGGGGCTGATGAAGCAGCTAGTCCTCAAGTCCTTCTAAGCCTTGCACGGGGGACCCCCAACATTGCAAGAGATGGATCGCATTTGATTGAAGTATTAGTACAGGTTCAAAGACCCCTCTTGGAATTCTGCATCCAGGTTTGGTCACCATATTATAAAAAAAAGATGTGGAGACTCTGGAAAGAGTGCAGAGAAGAGCAACGTAGATGATGAGGGGACTGGAGGCTAAAACATATGAAGAACGGTTGCAGGAACTGGGTAGGTCTCATTTAATGAAAAGAAGGACTAGGGGAGACATGATAGCATCTTCCGATATCTCAGGGGCTGCCCCAGAGAAGAGGGAGTCAAACTATTCTCCGAAGCACCAGAAGGCAGGACAAGAAGCAATGGGTGGAAACTCATCAAGGAGAGAAGCAACTTAGAACTGAGGAGAAATTTCCTGACAGTGAGAACAATTAATCAGTGGAACAACTTGCCACCAGAAGTTGTGAATGCTCCAACACTGGAAGCTTTTAAGAAGAGGCTGGACAGCCATTTGTCTGGAATGGCATAGGGTCTCCTGTTTAAGCAGGGGGTTGGACTGGAAAACCTCTAAGGTCCCTTTCAATTGTGTTGCAGGTGTTCCTCGACTTACGACCACAATAAAGCCCAAACTTTTCTGCTGCTAAACGAGACATTTGTTAAATGCATTTTGCCCCATTTTTCCCGACCTTTCTTGCCATGGTTGTTAAGCGAATCACTGAAGTTACTAGTTTAGTGACACGGTTGTTAAGTGAACCTGGCTTTCCCCACAGAAGGTCCCAAAAAAGAGATCTCGTGACCCCGGGACGCTGCAGCCGTCATAAATATGAGACAGTTGCCCAGTGTCTGAATTTTAAATCCCGCGACCATAACGATGCTGTAACGGTCCTAAGAGTTGAAAACCTGTCCTTTTTTTTTTCTAGTGCCGTCGTAACTTTGAAACGGTCACTAAATGAGCCATTGTAAATTGAGGACTAAACTGTACTCCGTTGTTATGTAAGTCTCTGGAGCCAAACGTCCGTTTGTCTCCATCTTTCGCCCCTTTGAAAGAGAGGAGGAGACCCAGCCTCCGTGCATTTAAAAAAAAAACCAGAAATACAGATTCTATTTCTTCTGCTGTTATTTCTGATATCCAAATTTTTATTTTCTTCCAGTATTTCTTGATTTTTGGGCAATGCCACCAGATATGAAAGAATGTACCCTGGGCTTGTTTACATTTGCAGCACACTGGATTTAAGTTTGGGTACATCTTCGCCAACCTGGATGGAGCCAGATACCATCTGTACCACATTTTATATTGATTTTCCTTATACGCTACTGATTTCGTCATGCTATAATTGATTTCGCATACTCTTTCCCATTCTTCTAGATTGCTTTGCTTATTCTAGTACAGAGGTCTTCAGACTTGGCAGCTTTAAGACTTGTGGACTTCAACTCCCAGAATTCTCCAGCCAGCAAAGCTGGCTGGAGAATTCTGGGAGTTGAAGTCCACAAGTCTTAAAGCTGCCAAGTTTGAAGACCTCTGTTCTAGTTCCTGCCTCTGTTCAACAAAGCAGCTTTCAAATAAAAAATAAAAATAAGGCCCAGACATCTGTAGAGAGCCAGCTTGGAGAAAGCTGCATTGTATCTCCATTATCTTCTTCCAAGCTCTTGGCTCTTACATCACTAAGAAAACAGCTGCTCTCTTCGTTTCATAATGGCCCCGCTGTCTAAATTTGCCCTCCAGACCAAAGTAATCCAGTTTTGGAAGCCATTCGTTGCTCCGTTCCCATTTGATTCCCCAAACCTGGAAAGGATCCTCAGGATTTCAGCCCCTCCACCCGTCTCCGCACGAGCTTTCCTCCCAAATTTGTCCGCCTCTTTTCCTAGCAGCCTCTCCTGGAGCCAGGAATGTGAAGGACCTTCAAAATTCTGTAATTATTCTTCACTAAAACTGAAGTGGAGGAGGAAAGGGGGAGGATTGCGGGGTCCTCGGCGGTCTCTGAGCTAGGTGGTTGCAGGCGTTTCACAACCCAACTAGGGAACGTCATCAGTGCTCATGGGGGGGGTAGGTGGCAGATTCCTGCTGTTGGAGGAAAGATCTGTCCGCCTCTCCCGAATATGCCCTTGACTCCAAGTGACACACAGAGGTGCGTTTCCCTCTTTTGGAACAACCGTTTCTTGCTTTATTTCTACTTCATCTCCCTCAATCTTCAAGGATCCACCAAATTCCCTTCCCCCGTCCCCGTCCCAACCCCCCCACCCCCAAACCAGATTTCCTCGGCGTCTTTTCTTAGCCCGAGATCTACAGAACATCCCTAATCAAAACGCAAGGATCTCTCCGTCCTCTTAATTATTCTCCTCCAAATCGAATCAAGCCGTCCTTCCTGCGTTCGCTTCGCCCTTCGATGCATCTGTTTCCCAGATCGAGGGCTGCAGGCTTGCCGCAGTTTTCCCGGCTGCACCTTCCACCGTTATATAGGTCACGTTAATCAAGTTTTCCTGAGCTGTTTTATTCCCATAACGAGCCCCTGGTTGCAACGAGGAGAAGAAACGCATCGGCGGAAGGAAGGGACAGGGGGGGGGGCTCCACATTTGGCACAGCACCGTTGCGAGATTGCGGGGAGAGGATCAGCTGCTTCCCGATTTCCACAAAGGGGGGTCCTTCCTCAATTAGGAAATCTCCTTCTGCCTTGGAAACGCATCATCATTTTTCCTTTAGAAGAGCTAAATTATCTCCGTTACCGCCTTCCTTCTGGATGTCACAGAATAACAGAGTCGGAAGGGACCCTGGAGGTCTTCTAGTCCAACCCCCCTGCTTAGGCAGGAAACCCTACACCACTTCAGACCAATGGGTATCCAACCTCTTCTTAAAAACTTCCAGTGTTGGAGCATTCGCAACTTCTGGTGGCAAGTTGTTCCACTGGTTAATTGTCCCACATTCCTGCTCGATTTTTCACGATGAGCTTGAAAACCTTTAAATTCTAAATTCAGGCTAGAGCTGGAGGAGACCTTGGAGGTCTTCTAGACTAACACCCATCCCTTCACCCCGCCGCTCGAGCTAGAGATCCTATGCCAGTTCAGACAAATGGCTGTCCAGTCTCTTCTTAAAAGCTTCCATGATGGAGCACGTACAACTTCTGGAGGCAAGTTGTTCCCCTGGTTAATTGTTCTCACTGTCAGGAAACTCCTCCTTAGTTTCAGGTTGCTTCTCTTCTTGTTTAGTTTCCACCCATTGCTTCTTATTTTGCCTTCAGCTGCTTTGGAGAATAGCTTGACTGCTTCTTCTTTGTGGCAGCCCCTGAGATATTGGAAGACTGCTATCCTGTCTCCCCTGGTCCTTCTTTTCATTAAACTAGACATACCCAGTTCCTGCAACTGTTCTTCGTATGTTCTTCATATTCTGCCTTCTCAAACATAGGACTTACGGGCTGCTCCTTTACGAGTTTGGTCTCTTTCCACGGATGTAGAATAGGCACGTCCTTGGCATCCAGTCAGGCTTTCCTAAGAAAGGCAATTTACGACTTTGCGGAAGTGAGATATATTATTTCCCCATACAAAGTAAGGCCCTTGTGTATGACCAGGGGTGATGCAATGAATGGCATTGTTTCTTGGCTGCGCACGGCTTGTCGTGGCGGCACGCAACGGCGTTGTTTACTTCACCCCAGCTTCTTAATCACAGATGACAAAAATAATAATATTTTTTTTTTTTAAATTTGATTTATATGCCGCCCTTCTCCAGAGACTCAGGGCGGCTTACAATGCGTTAAGCAATAGCCTTCATCCTTTTGTATATTTATACAAATGTCAACTTATTGCCCCCACAAACTGGGTCCTCAATTGACCTACCTTAGAAAGGATGGAAGGCTGAGTCAACCTTGAGCCTGGGGAGATTCGAACTTACAGTAATTGCAGACAGCTGGTGTTAATCACAATGCTTTTAGTCTGCTGAGCCACCAGGCCCTCCTTCCCCTGGAGTGGGAAGGGGATGGAGATTTTTTTTTTAAATTTGATTTATATGCCGCCCTTCTCCAGAGAATCAGGGCGTCTTACAATGCGCCAAGCAATAGCCTTCATACTTTTGTATATTTATACAAAGTCAGCTTATTGCCCCCACAAACTGGGTTCTCAATTTACTTACCTTAGAAAGGGTGGAAGGCTGAGTCAACCTTGAGGCTGGTGAGATTCGATCTTACAGTAATTGCAGACAGCTGAATGTTAATAACAGGCTTTAGTCTGCTGAGCTATCAAGGCTCCTGCCTTATTATTAATATTATTATTATTAATAATAATAAGGCATTGGCCCTGAGAGTTCATTGGGAGGCGTTTCCCAACCTTGGGCACTTTAAGATGGACGGACCTCAACTCCCAGAATTGCTGGTACCACTTTATAAAACCTTAGTTTTATACCTGGAATACTGCAAACAATTTTGGTCACCATACTACAAAAAAAGATGTTGAGACTTTGGAAAAAGTGCGGAGAAGAACAACTGAGATGATCAAACAGGCCTGGAGACTAAAACGTATGAAGAATGCCTGTAAGATTTGGGTATGTCTAGTTTAATAAAAACAAGGACCAGGGGAGACAGGATAGCCGTCTTCCAATATCTCAGGGGCTGCCCCAAAGAAGAGGGAGTCAAGCTATTCCCCAAGGCATCTGAGGGCAGGAAAAGAAGCAACGGGTGGAAACTAACCAACGAGAGAAGCAACCTTGAAATAAGGAGAAACTTCTTAACAGTGAGAGCAATGAACCAGAAGTACACCTTGCCACCAGAAATCGTGGCAATTTTAAGATATGTGGACTTCAAGTCCCAGAATTCCCCAGCCAGCTTTGCTCATAGAACATAGCACAATAGAGTTGAAAAGGGAACTTGGAGGTCTTCTAGTCCAACCCTTTGCTCGAGCAGGAGACAAATGTAGAAATGTCTGTCCAATCTCTTCTTAAAAGCCTCCAATGTTGAAGCATCCTCAACTTCTGGAGGCAAGTTACTCCATTGGTTAATTGCTCTCGCCTTTAAGAAATCTCTCTTTAATTCCAGTCCTGCTTCCGTCCTTGGTTAGTTTCCAGCCGTCGTTTCTTGTCTTGCCTCTTGGTGCTTTGGAAAATAATTTGACACCCACACACCCCTCGTCAGAGTGCCCATAAATTAAGAGGGGCAGTGGCTACTCGAGAGAAAAATGGCTTTCTCAATTTTTCATTCACTTTATTGATTTTTTTTCCTGCAAACAAGCAAAATAATAATAATAATAATAATAATAATAATAATAATAATAATAATCATCTGCATCTTGAATAGACTTCCCTGTCTAAAATAATAGTTGTTGGAACCCAAAAGAGGACAAGGATTGAGTTCTCTCTGGCCGTGTGGTTGCATAACAAGATGGCCATCATCTTTCTTTCTTGGACTGCAAACCTAGGAGCTATTTTGAAGGATTTCAGCAGGCATCTCATAAGACCGCAGGCATATAGGTGGGGATCCAGGCATCGGCCATTTATTTTGTTGACTCGGTTTAATAGATCCCTGTGCATCTCTGGGTAAATCCTCCCTCAAAAAAAAAAACCGACAGCCTTTCTCTCTTCTCCATCCAGTACGTGTGCTGTGGCAAAACTGGTAGAAAACGATATTTGTTGATCTTGTATCCTTGGTACTCTCTGAGCCGAATGTCTTCCAGACGTTTCATTACCCAACCAGCTAACATCATCAGTGCTGGAAGGAAGTGGTTTGCTTTCGGTTTAAACGTAATGGTTTGCCCTGTCAGTGTTTGGGGAAATGATGACTAAACCCCAACCAGCAGTCAGGAGACATGATGAAAAATGATGGGTGGATGATGACAGATTTCATCGTAGTGTCAACTGTTGAGCAAAGATGGGGAGCCTCCTACACCAAGCCAAGTTCCAAAACACCAGAGAATTCCTGGAGAACTTGGCCTTCAGACAAATCCGCCATCAACAGGCACGCAGAGATAAACAACATCTGCCTACCATTCAAAAGAATCAATTAAAAAGCTACAACATCTCCTCAACGGCACTCAAGACCCAAATAAGCAGAGATTAACACTAAGCTTGCATTGGTGATGTTACCTAGTTGGGTCATGAAACGCCTGCAAGAGACCTCACAGTCCTCCCCTTCTCCCTCTTCCTTTTCCTCTTCCACTTCTCCTCCTCCTCCTCCTCCTCCTCCTCCTTTTCTTCTTCTTCTTCTCTTCCTCCTCCTCCTCCTCCTCCTCCTCCTCCTCCTCCTCCTCCTCTTCTTCTTCTTCTTCTTCTTCTTCTTCTCTTCCTCCTCCTCCTCTTCCTCCTCCTCTTCCCTGCAAATTCTTCTCCCTTCTAGCACTGATGATGTTCCCTAGTTGGGTCAAGAAGCGTCTGTAAGACAACCGCCAGGTTCAGAGAGCACCAAGGACCCCTACGGCAAAACCTGCCTTGGGCATTCACTTGACAAAAAGTTCAATGCCTTCTGTAAAATAGGCACAAGCAAGAAAGTAGCTATTAACAGAACAGAAGAATAGAATAAGCGAATAACAGTTGGAAGGGACCTCAGAGGTCTTCTAGTCCAACGCCCCATAGGCTGGAAATCCTACATCATTCGAGACAAATGGCGGTCCAATCTCTTCTTTAAAAACTTCCAGTGTTGGAGCTACCCACAACTGGTGGCAAGCAGTTCCACTGATTTAATTGTTCTCACTGTTAGGAAATTTCTCCTTCATTCCAGGTTGCTTCTCTCCTTGATTAGTTTCCATCCATCCCTTCTTGTCCTGCGCTTTGGAGAATAATTTGACCCCCCTCTTCTTTGGGGCAGCCCCTCAAATACTGGAAGGCTGCTATTATGTCACCCCTAAATCCTTATTTCAGTAGACAAAACGTACCCAATTCCTGCAACCGTTCTTCGTATGTTTTAGCCTCCAGTCCCCTAAATCAGAGGTCTCCAACCTTGGCAACTTTAAGACTTGTGGATTTCAACTCCCGGAGTTGAGGAGAAGAAGAGAAGTTCTCCTCCTCCTCCTCAACTCTCCTCAACTCTGAGAGTTGAAGTCCACAAGTCTTAAAAGTTGCCAAGGTTGGAGACCCCCGCCCCAAATCATACTACTTGCTCTTCTCTTTACTCTTTCATCTCATTTGTAATACGGTGACCAAAACTGGATCCAAGGGTTCCAAGTGTGGCCTTACACAGGCTGTGTAACGCAGCACCCATTTACAAACAGTTGCAGCATCTCTTGCTGGACGTGTCCTGCACCAGGGAAAATGCGTGCAAGGGATAATAATTCACAGGAGCCTTTCCCAAGCCTTGCATTTCTCTCTCATCTCTGCTTTCTGGAAAGGTCTGGACCCACCCACCCCCTTCCCCTTCCTGCTTCTGCTTTACGGAAGGCGGGGCAGTCCTACATGGTGGGTGGCCTGTTGGGTGCTGCCTTCTGCCCCTCCCGTTCGTTGTTGGCTGAAATCCGGCCAAGGGAGGGAACGGAGAACAGCAGGAGATGTTCCACATCATCTCATATCTCCAGTGGGTGGAAGGACACCTCCCTTCCTAGGAAAGTGGATCATTGTTTGATTTCCGGCTTCGCTTTGATTGCAGCCGGGCCTTGCCAGGAACAGCACCAAGCGTGGTGGAAGTACCAACTTTTTTTCTCCCCCTTCAATTAAGGGGCTGCCCCAAAGAAGAGGGGGTCAAGCTATTCTCCAAAGCACCAGAAGGCAGGAGAAAGAAGCAACGGATGGAAACTCACCAAGGAGAGGAAGCCAACCTGGAACTAAGGAGAAACTTCCTAAAACTTTCAAAAGTTGTGGGTCTCCATCACTAGCGGTTTTTAAGCTGTCTGAAATTTCTTTCAGAAGAAAGTGGCTGTCCAATTTCTTCTTAGAAACGTCCAGTGTCGGAAGAAACATTCACAACTTCCGGAGACGATTCGGCTTGCTCAGCTGGGCAGCTCATTGGATTAAAATACAAGTGCAAAATAGAAATATTCCTCTTTTATACCCAGCACCGTCCCGATTTCCTCAGAGCTGACCCCAACAGCTTCCTAAATGCTGGTTCTCCTCCATGACCTGAAAAATGCATTTTAAAAAGGGAACTCTTCCGTACATCAGAGATCCCAAGGCTGCTCCAAGCTGTCCTCTACCGGATCCCTCTCCTAGGAAAGCAGCAGAGAGAGATTAGGTCGCGATCCTTTCTAATCCTGAGTGAGAGGCTCCCAAGCGAACTGTTCACGGTCAAATCCTCCTTTCTCGGTTCTGATTCCCGGAGCCCCAAAAGTCCGATTTGCAAGGCCGATCCGGAATCCCATCTGCACCCCACCCCCAACCCTCACTGATTTTGAAGGAGTGCTGAATCTGGGATCAGGTCAGCCACCCAAATACTGGATCCTCCTGGAATGCAGCTTTTATTTCCGCTGCCGAAAGAACGGAGAAATATTTTGGATGGCAGCTCACCAAGATTCAAATTCCATTCTCTCTTACAGCAGTTTTTCCTCAGTCGTGGCCACTTCTAAGGTGCCGGCTGGGGAATTCTGGGAGTTGAAGCCCCTCTCTCCCCCCCCCCCATCTTAAAGTTGTTAAGGTTGACAACCTTATTTCAGATAGTCCTCGACTTATAACCACAATTGAGACCAACATTTCCGCTGCTAAGTGGAACTGCTCATGGCAGGATCGGAATAGGATAGAGCCAGAAGTCTGGGCCCGAGCTGGGCCTTGGAGTCCAGCTCGAGCAGGAGACTCTCTACCATTTCAGACAAATGGTGGTCCAATCTCTTCTTCAAAACCTCCAGTGATGGAGCACCCACCACTTCTGGTGGCAAGCAGTTCCACAGGTTAATTGTTCTCACTCTCAGGAAGTTTCTCCTGAATTCCAGGTTGCTTCTCTCCTTGACTAGTTTCAATTCAATTAGGCAGCTCAGGTGAAGTGGATCTCTGACTTCTGTATGGGTCCGTCCTACTCGGCAACAAGGAAGTGTGCTGGTCGCAGATTTAACAGTTGGTTCTGTAGAAGGACCGTCACAGTAGAGGCCACTTCGTGGGGTAAAACGAAAGTGGCTGGAGTTAAGTTTCATGGGACTCCGCCATGAGTCCCTGAAGGGACGACACCGATATCACCCCTCGTCTTATCAGCTGCTGGAGATCAATACTCGCATCGGTAAAAGAGAATATTTGTAACTCAGGGTTAAACTGCGAAGGGTCCTTGGTGCTCTCTGAGGTTGGTGGTATCCTTGTAGACATTTCGCAACCTGACTAAGGAACATCATCAGCGCTAGAAGGGTTTGCAGAGAGGAGCAGGAGGCGCTGTATTTAAGAAGAGATCGGACAGCCGTTTGCCTGGGGTAAATATAGCCTCTCCTGCTTGAGCAGGGGGTTGGACTAGAAGACCTCCAGAGGTCCCTCCCAACTCTTTTATTCTATTATTCAGTGGGATGGCTTGACTCTAGAAATTGTGGGTGCTCTATCCCTGGAGGTTTTGACCATTTCATCAGGATAGGATAAATTCCCCTGCCTTTTTTTTTTAATTAGATTTATCTGCCGCCCTTCTCCGGAGACTCAGGGCGGCTTACAATGCGTTAAGCAATAGCCTTCATACTTTTGTATATTTATACAAAGTCAGCTTATTGCCCCCACAAACTGGGCCCTCGTTTGACCTACCTTAGAAAGGATGGAAGGCTGAGTCAACCTTGAGCCTGGGGAGATTCGAATTTACAGTAATTGCAGGCAGCTGATATTAATCACAATGCTTTAGTCTGCTGAGCCACCAGCCCCTGACCCAAGGGTTGGACTAGAAGACCTCCAGAAGTCCCTTCCACCCTACAATTTATTTGGGGGAAGGGGGCTGCTTAAATGGGGCTGGCTGTGTTTTTTCTGATACCTCGGGGGAGTGGGCTGTTGAGAATCTCTGTGCTGAGATGGATTTGACCATCCCAAAACATCACAAGGGAAATCATGAGCCAGGCCATGTGGAGTGGTGTGTGTTGGTGGCGTCTCTTCCCAGGCCGCGTGTGGGGCGTGCATGTGACCCAGAGATGGGTTTGACAGGGCTAGGGACGTGGTTCTCGGCTGCAGCAGGAGAAACTCAAGATCAGCAGTGAATGAGGCAACAGGCTTGGGGTTGCCCAATCTTGGCTAATCCTAAACAGGAGTTCATCTTCCTTCCTTCAAGAACGGTGGGGCCACGTTGATCTGGATTTTCAAATCAACGTGGAAGAGGATACAGATTAGAGACAGATGAACAGAATTGGAAGGGACCTGGTAGATCATCTAGTCCAACCCCACTTCCCCAAGTAGGAAACCCTACCTACACCATTTCTGACAGCAATCCGGTCTCTTCTTAAAAGCCTCCAGGGATGAAGCTCCCACAACTTCTGTTCCATGGGTTGATGGTTCTCACTGTCAGAAAGTTCCTCCTTATTTCCAGGTTGAATCTCTCCTTCTTCAGTTTCCATCCGTTATTCCTTGTCTGGCCTTCAGGTGCTTTGGAGAATAGCTTGAGCCCCTTCCTCCTCTCTGGGGCAGCCCCTCAAATATTGGAAGATGCTCTCCTGTCTCCCCTGGTCCTTCTCTTCCCTAGACCAGCCATATGCTTTAAAAATATGCTATAAAAGGATGCATATTGGGGGTCCCTACCTCAAATAGCTAGGATAGGGGTGCCCAACCCCTATCCTAGCCAGGACTGGTCTAAGACCTGCCAAGAACCAGGCCGTGCAGCTAGCAAAGCCCCATTCGTGGATGTGCAGGATGCAGGCAGCACATGTAATCATGCCCTCCATGGGGTCACGGAAAAACTGCCCACTATGGAACTGATCCCTGGCACCCAAAAATTTGGGGTCTGCTGGGTAAGGAGCCTGGAGGCTAAAACGTGTGAAGAATGGCTGCAGGAATTGGGTATATCTAGTTTAATGAAGAGAAGGACCAGGGGAGAAACGAAAGCACTCTTCTAGTATTTGAGGGGGGCTGCCCCAAAGAAGAGGGGGTCCAGCTATTCTCCAAAGCACCTGAGGGCAAGAGAAGAAGCCATGGGTGAAAACTTAACAAGGAGAGAAGCAATTTAGAACTAAGGAGAAATTTCCCAGCAGTGAGGACAATTAATCAGTGGAACTACTTGCCACCAGAAGTTGTGGGTACTTCATTACTGGAGGTTTTTAAGAAGGGATTGGATAACTATTTATCTGAAGTGGTGTAGGGTTTCCTGCCTAAGCAGGGGGTTGGACTAGAAGACCTCCAGGGTCCCTTCCAACTCTGTTACTCTGTTAAAAGCCTTGTCCTCTCCATGCATCCGTCCCCTGTTTCCAAAGATCAGCAGATGGTCTTCAAGGTGATGGCCCCAACCTCAGAGAGGTTTCCTCCTGTATGGGCATTTCTGCCCTCCTCCCCTTGGCCCTCGTGAACGGGAGAATTTATGGACCTGAGTCTTGGTGTGGAGGGATGTTTGTCCTTCGGCACGCTTGGCAACCGGGCTGGGTGTCTTCAAGATGGAAGTTCTCCTTTCTCACACTGCAACCTTGTGGTGAGACTCTGCCTTTGCCGGGAGGCTTTCTTCTTCCTCCTCCTCTCCCCTTCCGTGGTCAGTCTTGTGCTCCGAACGTCTTGTGACTGGGTCATCCTGGCTTGGTAGAACTCTCTCTTCTGTGCCGCTTTCTCGGGGTCCACAGAAGTTCTGGAGGAGGTGCCAGTTTTGAAAAGCAGGAGGTTGGGTTGGCAAAGATAGCTTTGGGTGTTGGCCTGTTGCATCCCACGCACCATTTTGGCATTGCACGAATGGCCCTTGTAGGGATGCCAGGAGTGGCTGTGTGCCTTCACCGACCATACCAGCATCCAGGGGTTCCAACATTCTTTGGATGCTCATAACCAGACTTTCTTTGTGTGTGTGTCTGTGTAAAAGGAAGATTATGCCCATGAATAAGGTCGTGGTAGAAGCTTTCGGGGAAACTGAGTCAGGATTGAGAAACGATTTGGGAAGAAGGACGTTCGGAGCGAGGGGCTCTGGGCCAGAGGAGGGAAAGATGGCTGCGGTTTTTATTAGTCTGGATTTTAATCCTGTACAAGTTTATATGTTATATTTCTAGTTTATTATATTGTAAGCCGCCCACTTTGAACACCGAGATAGGGGCATATAGAGGGAGGGTGGGAGGGAGGAAAGTTTTAATGTAGAAGGAACAAAAAAATACTGATTTTGAGAGAGACGGACGGACGGAAGGGAGGAAGGAAAGAAGGAAGGAAGGAAGACTATTGTAGAAGGAAGGAAAAAATACTGATTTTGAGGGAGAGAGAGAAGAAAGGAAGGAAGACTAACATAGGAAGAAGAAAAAATACTGGTTTTGAGGGAGGAAAGGAAGGAAAGTTTTAATGTAGAAAGAAGGAAAATATACTGATTTTGAGGGAGGAAAAGAAGGAAGGTTTTAATGTAGAAGGAAGGAAAAAATACCGATTTTGAGGGAGAGAGGGAAGGAAGGAATGCTTTAATGTAGAAGGAAGGGAAAAATACTGATTTTGAGGGAGAGAGGGAAGGAAGGAAGACTAACATAGGAAGAAGGAAAAATACTGTTTTTGAAGGAGGAAAGGAAGGAAGGTTTTAATGTAGAAGGAAGGAAAAAATACCGATTTTGAGGGAGAGAGGGAAGGAAGGAATGCTTTAATGTAGAAGGAAGGGAAAAAATACTGATTTTGAGGGAAGGAAGGAAGGTTTTAATGTACAAGGAAGGAAAAAATACTGACTTGGAGGGAGGGAGGGACGGAAGGAAAGAAGGAAAAAAGAGAGAGGCAGAGAGATACCAAGGGCTGTGAAATCAGATCCTGGGGGTGGGATATTGGAAGTCTGGGGGGGGGGGGAGGCAGAAAATCCGGCGGGTCTTGGCATGCTGACCTACCCTTGCTGAGGGGGGAAGAAGTCTCCGAAGGACAGAACTGGGCACCCAATAGCACCCCTTGCCTTGAACTCAAGCTGAAAGAAATCCCACCCACCCATTTTTAAGATGGCAACTCAGACAGGTATGATTTCCGCCAGGTCCGAGCGGAAGGAACAGGAAAAGCGCCATAATATATATATATATATATATATATATATATATATATATATATATATATATATATATATATATATATATATATATATATATATACATACACACACACACACACACACATACACATACATACACACACACACACACACACACACACACACACATTTTGGATGCCTTGGCACTTCAGCAGAGCGGCTGTCCATCCCCTTCCCAATGTCCAGCATGATTTTGGTTTTTAAAAAAACGAAACAAAAAGGAAAAACCCTTTTTCCATCATTGCCAAACGGGAAACATGGCGTCCCTTTAAAATTTATTCCCTTTATTGCACGTTTCTGTCATCCAATCACCAGAGTTCTCTCTGGGCAAACGTTATGAGATAAATTCAAAACATAAAATACTGCAAGCCGCAAACGATAAAGGGGGGAGAAAAAAAACCCCAGCAGCCGTGAAAAGCGAGCAAAATCCCCAAGAAAATGGAGCTTTTCTTGGAAAGCGCAGCCGGGTTTCTCAGGATGCTTTGAACTGACTAGGCGAGGCTCTCCGGGGAGACCCTGTCAGGATGGAGCCTTGCTCCAAAAACTCCTCCTTCCCTCGAGGACTTTCCTGTCAGCTCGCCCTCACTGCGAAACCAAGATAAAACGACTTGACAGTCAATTTGGGTTGGTGGTTAAGGCACAAGGCGAGAAACCGGGAGACAGGGAGTTCTAGTCCCGCCTCAGGCATGAAAACTAATTGGGTGACTGTAGGCCAATCACCTGGAGGCGGTGAGTTCTAGTCCAGCCTTAGGCACGAAAGGTGGCTGCGTGACTTTGGGCCAGTCACTAGGAGACAGTGAGTTCTAGTCCTGCCTTAGGCATGAAAGCTGGCTGGGTGACTTTGGGCCAATCACCAGGAGGCGGTGAGTTCTAGTCCAGCCTTAGGCATGAAAACTGGCTGGGTGACTTTGGGCCAATTACCAGGAGACAGTGAGTTCTAGTCCTGCCTTAGGCATGAAAGCTGGCTGGGTGACTGTGGGCCAATCACGAGGAGGCGGTGAGTTCTAGTCCAGCCTTAGGCATGAAAGCTGGCTGGGTGACTTTGGGCCAATCACCAGGAGACAGTGAGTTCTAGTCCTGCCTTAGGCATGACAGCTGGCTGGGTGACTGTGGGCCAATCATGAGGAGGCGGTGAGTTCTAGTCCAGCCTTAGGCATGAAAGATGGCTGGGTGACTTTGGGCCAATTACCAGGAGACAGTGAGTTCTAATCCCGCCTTAAATATCAAAGCCGGTTGGCTGACTTTGGGCCAGTCACTAGGAGACGGTGAGTTCTAGTCCCATCTTAGACATGAATGCCAACTGGGTGAATTTGGGCCAATCACCAGGAGAGTTCTAGTCCCACCTTAGACATCAAAGCCAGTCTTTCTCGACCTTGGTGACCCAGGCTGGCTGGGGAATTCTGGGAGTTGAAGTCCGCACCTCTTAAAAGCTCCTGAGATGGAGAAGAGGAAGCCAGAATGACGGGGGGACATCCTGCATGGACTGGCTACAGTTTGAGGGTACCCAAGTGAGATGCTTCAGCGTCCATTCCTGCACCATTAACTCGTGTGTGTGTGTGTGTGTGTGTGTGTACCTGGGGTTGGACTAGAAGACCTCCGAGGTCCCTTCCAGCCCTCTTACTCTTCTTTCGTGTTTAAGCGCCCGGCCTCACCCTCCTTTCTCTTCCTCTTCCTCGCAGGAGCGTTTTGTGGATCTCTACGGGAACGACGCGGCCGCCAAGAGCCGGAAGGGCCAGGAGCGCTTCAACAAGTGGCTGTGGACGGGGGCGACCGTGGCCGGCGTGGTCCTCCTGGGCTCCCTCCTGAGCCGCAAATAGCTAGAGACTGACCGACTGACCAACGGCCCATCTCGGCCGCCCGGCCCTACTCCAGCACTCTGCCCTCGGCCTCGTAATCATTCCAAGGGGGTGGGGAGAAGGGGTCCCTCTCCCTCCAAGCAACTCACAGACCTCTTCCTGGTGCCTCCCCCCACCCCCCACCTCCAAAAAAAGACCTACAGTCTCTGGCTGTCCGTACACAGACCCCTGGCTGGGGGGCCTCTGATCCCCCCACACACACCGATCCTGAAAGGCCTCCCCCCTCCCCTTTCCATTTCAAGGAGCCACTTCTGCAAATGGCAAATTAATGTCGTTAAAGCTTCTCCTTGCCTTGTTCCTCAGTGGACCCAGCCCCCCCCCCCCCCCGGGGGAGAAGTGGGGGGGAGGTGTTTGCTTCGGGGGAGGGGAGGAGCTGCTCCACCTCACCCACCCCACCCAGAAGGATTTGACGAGTGAGACAATGCCTGCCTTCTTCTCCATCCGCCCTTAAGTAAGGTTGGACTTTCCTTACGGCTCTCTTTCCACTGGCATCGCCTAGATCCGTAACCCCCTTGACAACTACAAAGCCTATGCTCCTGGGAACGCAGGGGAGAGGGGCGCCTTCCTGTGTGTGTGTGTGTGTGTGTGTGTGTGTGTGTGTGTGCAGAGCTTTTGCCAGGGGGAGAGGAAAAGGGGGTGCAAGGCCTCACAAAGCACGGGCTCCCGATATTGTTGTGTGGCCATGCTGGAGGGCTGTCTTAATAGCTAGTCAATTTGGGGAGGGGGGCAAAGCTGCCCCTCCCAGCTCTGCGTGGCCCAGGGAGATGCCCCTTGCCCGTTGAGGGGCAGGGTAGCTGGTGAGGAAGGGACGCCAGCTTCCTGTTGCCTTGCAAAACCCGGCACGTCTACTCAGCCTCCCTGGGTTTGGCCCCCTACTCAGTTATGGGTCCCGCTGTGCCAAGGACGGCAGCTGGGTGCCCCCGAACGTCCGTGGCTCAGACCCCTTAAAGCAGACAAACCCCCTTCCCCCAAAAATGCCCTGGGAAGGAATCCTAGATTATCCAGCGCTGGGGGGAGCCTCCTTGGAGGTTTTCCCCCTCCCCATCTGGCTGCGGGGCGGGGGAGGGAGGGAGAGCAGGCGCAGGATGTGGGGGGGGTTGGAGGGGGGCACGGTGCCTTCTCTGCTTCGAGAAGGTGTTTATCATCAGCTGCTAATTGCGAGCCGAGCCCTCCGGGGACCCTCCTTGGCATTTGCCCAAAGATATTCCAGGAAGAGCGGGCATCAGGCGGGCCATTTGGTGGGGGGGGGATGAGGAGAAGGGGAGGGGTGCCCTATGCCTGGGGCGTGGGGGAAAGGCGTGGGGGCAGGACCAGGGTGGTTTCTGAGGCTCCGAGGAGCAAGGCAGGGCAGGGGTGGGGAGGGGGGGGCAGGATCTTAGTTGTTGTTTGGGGAAGGTGGGAGGGGGCTACACTTCTTTCGAGGTTTGCCTGCAAGTGTTAGGTCAATGGACAGAGTCAGGGAGGGGTCTGAAGATGGGGAGGGAGTAGCAAGTGTGTGGGAGGGACAGGAGAAGGGGGATAGGGCAGGTGGTGCTGGGGGGGGCAAGTGAGAGACGGGGGTCTGGATCTCCCTTGGGCTCTGCAGCAGCCTAGGGCACAGGGCATTTTGGGGAGGGGGTGACTTTTTCATCCACCACAGCAAGATAAGCCCCTATCCGGGTCTTGGGGAGGGGTCTTCCCCTGCGAGGTAGCATGATGGGGCCCCTCCCCGTTCGCAGAGCCCAGCCTTCCTCAGCGAGGGGCTCCATCCTACTCCCCCCCCCCTGCAGATTCAAATGACCTTTCCCTGTCCCCCCTCCCCCGCCCTAGCCGGCCCCTCCCCACAGAAAAAGCCCAGAGCCCCCTTGCAGCTTGCCTGCCCGCCCCCCTCCCCGAAGTTACACGACGAGATCAGCTGTATATATTGAAGACTAGTTTTTATTCAGTTGTGAATACAATAATACTATTTTTGTTAACCGTATGTCTGTATTTATGTGTTTTGGTTGTGCTTGCCCTCCCTCTCTGAGCCCCCCTCTGCCCCCTCTGCCCCTTTTAACCTCACCCCACCCCTGCCCCTACCCCCTTTTCAATTGCAAAAGCAGCCTGTCGAGTGGGGGGAGGGCTCCCCCCGCTCTCGCCCCCTGCCCCCCTTTTTCCCCAGTCCTTGTTGTCCAGGCCTCTTGACGACCCCCCGTTATTAGAGAAGAGGAAAAAAAAATGATGAAGGTGAATTTGAAGACGGATAATAAAAACCGTGGTGTTTGAGCCGAGCTTCCTGTCTGGTTCTTGGGTCCTCTGTCCTGGGCGGGTGGTGGGCTCCCCTTGGCGAAAGCGGCTTCGCATGGAAATGGGCACAGCCAGAAGGAGAGACCGGGAAGGGACCCTGGAGGTCTTCTAGTCCAACCCCCTACCATTTCAGCCAGACCCACCCAGCAGGGTTGGCCAAGAGCTTTTTCCCCTGCACTCATCGCCTCCAACTTTGGTCCATGAAAGCCAGAGAGAGGGTATGCTGTAGACCAGGGGTCTCCAACCTTGGCCACTTTAAGCCTGGCGGATTTCAACTCCCAGAATTCCCCAGCCAGCTTTGCTGGCTGGGGAATTCTGGGAGTTGAAGTTGCCAGGCTTAAAGTGGCCAAAGTTGGAGACCCCTCCTATAGACTGACTTTCTGTGGGGACCATCCATCCAACCAGGAAGAGGAGGGGGTGTTAACAGGTGCCCCCTTTTTAAGCAGGTCCATCTGAAGGGCCTTCTCGGTGGTGGCTCCCTTCTTGTGGAACAGGAAGTTCCTCCATGAGGGAGATGGGGTTTCTAAATACGATAGATCAGGGGTCCCCCAGTCCATGGACCGGCCACGGGGCCACGGCATGTCAGCAACCAGGCCACATAAACCAGGGAAGCCTCCACAGGATGCAGGCAGCGTACAAGACCACTTCTCCCACCTGTTCATGGAAAAAAACTCACTCCACGGATCTAGTCCCCGGGGCCCGAAAGGTTGGGGGGCCACTCTGCTAGATAGATGAGAGAGAGGGAGGGACAGAGGGATGATAGAAATTCATTGATGATAAACAGGTAGGCAGATTAGATAGATACAGGTAAAAATAGATGATTGGGTGGGGAGATGGATTATACAGTAGTGACCAAAACTGTGGGAACCTTTTGGGAAAAATGTATTTTTGAGGTTTGATGGCTAATAACACCACTTTTTTATTTTTTTTATTTTTTATTTATTTATTTAGTCATTTATTTATTTATTTAGTCATTTCAAAATAATCCTATTTTACTGCTGGAATGGCCTGAGAATAGCCGAGACCTTAACCCAATGGAAAATCTTATGGAGCCGACTAAAGAAACTTGTTAGTCAGAAGCAACCCAGCAATAAAACCCAGTTAATGGAAGCCATCATTCCATCTTGGCTTTACATGATAACAGCTGCAGAACTCAAAGACTTGGTTCACTCCATGGGAAGACGTCGTAAGGCCGTCATTCATGCTAAAAGTTACCCAACGAAGGATTAACGGACGGGGATCATTTTTTGTATATCTCGTTTTTTCTACGTGTTTCACTTTTCTTCTTTATACTGCCAACCGCTATTCTAATAGCAAATCCTTCATCAAAGTTATTGCATTACGTTCTTGATTAAATGATCTTTCCGTGGATATATAATTTTATGGTACTAACTACTCCCCCCAAAAAAGTGGTCTTATTAGCTGGTTTTAGAAAATACACTTTTTCGCAAGAAGTTTCCACAATTTTGGCCACTACTGTAGTTATAGGTAAAAATAGATGAATGGATGGATGGATGGATGGAGACAGATATAGATAGTAGATATGGTAGATAGATGGATGGATGGATAGATGGATAAAACACCATCTCTTGAGAGCGAAGCCCCCACCTCAACAAGAGGAGATACGCCCGCCCTGAAGATCTGGTTTTGCCTTGCCCAGAGGGATATGGAACCGATCAAGTGATTGATTTGATTGATGTCACTCAGGATGGGTGGGTGTGAAGGGGATTTTATTTCCATAAGTCACCTGTAATCACTCTGAGTGATTGATTGGGCAGTCATCTACATTTCCTTAATTTAAAATGAATAGGCCTGGTTGAGGGGAGGTGCTCAGTTTGGTGGGTGGGGAGGAAGGTGACAGTTCTGCAGAAGATCATAAGCTGCTAATTCAAGGGACAATCTTGGGGGGGGCTGTGTCCCCTCCCTTGGCTCAGAAAAGCGACATTTCTATCAAGTCCTACAGTCCTCCAAGTGCATCTGACACCACCATTTCCATCCTCGTCTCTTCCCGGTGGAAGCTGAGGGCTTTGGAAGTCCTCAAAGAGCTTGAAGGCCAGAGTTAAGGTTCTGGAGAAGGTCTCCTGGCCAAGCTGGAGGGACCTCCTCTCTCTAGATTTTCTGCCAGTGGAAAAAATCAGAGCAGATACGCTTGATTGCTTACAATCTTCTCCGCAGCAGTTCCAGAACCATTGCAGGAATTGGATATGTCTAGTTGAATGAAGGAGGGTGGCTCAGAGGCTAAGATGCTAAGCTTGTCGATCAAAAGGTCGGCCGTTCAGCGGTTCGAATCCCTGGTGCCGCATAACGGAGTGAGCTCCCGTGACTTGTCCCAGCTTCTGCTAACCGAGCAGTTCGAAAGCAGGTAAAAAATGCAAGTAGAAAAATAGGGACCACCTTTGGTGGGAAGATAACAGCGTTCCATGTGCCTTTGGTGTTGAGTCATGCTGGCCACGTGACCACGGAGACGTCTTCGGACGGCACTGGCTCTTTGGCTTTGAAACGGAGATGAGCACCGCCCCCTAGAGTCGGGAACGAGTAGCACATACATGCGAGGGGAACCTTTACTTTTTTACCCTTTTTAGTTGAAGGAAAAGAAGGACCAGGGGTGAATTGATGGCAGTGGTCCAATTTCTGTGGGGCTGCCCCAAAGAAGAGGGGGGTCAACCTATTCTCCAAAGCATTTCTGAGAAGGCAGGAGAAGAAGCAATGGGTGGACACTCACCAAGGAGAGAAGCAACCTGGAACGAAGGAGAAATTTCCTGACAGTGCGGACAATTAACCAATGGAACTGCTTGCCACCAGACGTTGTAAGTGCTCCATCACTGGTGGCCTTTAAGAAGAGAATGGACAACCGTTTGTTTGAAATGGGATAGGGCTGTGATGGTGAACTTAATGGAACGCATGCCACAGGTGGCAGGTGGACCCATATTGGTGGGCATGTGAGCTCAGCTCCGGCGCGCATACATGTACCGTCCAGCTGATTTTTGCGCCTTCAGGGCCCACCGGAAGTCAGGAAAGGCCCATTTTTCACTCTCCCCAGGCTCCAGACCCTTTCTAGGCTTCCGGAAGTTGGCAAATCGGCCATTTCCGACATCCGGAAGGCCTCTAGAGGGGTAGGGAAGGCTGCTTTCGCCCTCCCCAGGCTCCTAGAAAGGCTCTGGAGCCTGGGGAGAGTGAAAAACTCTTTTATGTTTTCGTTATCTTTATTCTGAAGGCCGAGAGACAAGGGTTGGCTCCAGGCCTGAGCAAGAGGAGCCCAAAGGAAAGATCTGGAAGGTTGAGAAGAAGATTGTGCAGATGGGAATTTTGCAAGTCTAGGTGGCCCACGGCTCCCAATAGTTCGTTTAGCGACCATTCAAAGTTATGATGGCACTGGAAAATGTGGCTTAGGACCGTTTTTTTCACAGTTATGACCTTTGCAGCATCTTCATGATCAGTTGAGCAAGACTGAGACACAGAATAACCATACCAAAGGTGGAAGGGACCTTGGAGGTCTAGTTGAACCCCCTGGCCAGGCAGCAACTTTATACCATTCTGGACAAATACCTGTCCAGTCTCTCTTCTTAAAAACCTCCAGTGTTGGAGCCCCCACAATCTCCAGTGGCAAGCAGTTCCACTGGTCAATTGTCCTCACTGTCAGAAAGTTTCTCCTTAATTCCAGGTTGCTTCTCTCCTTGCCAATCTGCCTGTCCTGTCTTTGTGAGGGCACTACCCTGGCAAGGGGATGGCCCCTTTGAGAGGTGTCCTTCTTACCCGACACCCTTAAAAACATCTCCTGGATCAGTTGCAGGTCTTCAGCCAATGCTGCCCTTTTCAATGGAGCAGTAGAATAAGAGTTGGGGGTCTTCGAGTCTCACCGCCTGCTGAAGCAGGAGACTCTATTTCAGAGGAGTGCCTGTCCAGTCTCTTCTTAAAGGCCTCCAGGGATGGAGCACCCCCAACTTCTGGTGGCAAACAGTTCCACTGGTTAATTGTCCTCATTGTTAGGAAATTCCTCCTTAATTTCAGGTTGCTTCTCTCCCTGATGAGTTTCCATCCGTTGTTTCTTCTCCTGTCTTCTCAGGTGGAGAAGAATAGCTTGAGCTCCAAATAGTTTTGGAGAATAGCTTGACTCCCTCTTCTTTGGGGCAGCCCCCCGAGATGTGGGAACACTGGAGTTCCCACATTTCGGGAACGTGAAAAGAAGGAGTATCCCTACTCCTTCTTTTCATTAAATTGGACATACCCAGTTCCTGCAACTGTTCTTCATATGAGAAGATTCTACCCTGTTGGGACAGTAGGCTCCTCTCTCCATGCTTTGGAAAATAGCTTGACTCCCTCTTCTTTGGGGCAGCCCCTCAAATATTGGAAGATGCTATCACGTCACCCCCAGTCCTTTTTTTCATTAAACTAGACATACCCAGTTCCTGCAACCGTTCTTCGTATGTCTTTGCCTCAGTCCTCCGTGGGGATTCCAGATTCATTCAGTTCAATGTGGGTCGAATAGGCTAACTCCCTTTTCTTTGTGGCAACCCCTGAGATATTGGAATATACCTGTTTCCCCCCCCCCCCCCACTAAAATAAGACTCAGTCGAAAAATAAGCCCTAGCATGATTTTTCAGAATGCTCGCAATATAACCTCTACTTCAAAAATAAGTCCCAATTAAGATCATCGGCCAAACGGATGCATTTAGTACCATATTTCCCCAAATTGGAAAACAAGGCGTAATGCGTCTTTTGGAGCAAGAATTAATATAAGACCCAGTCTTCAGAAGTTGTGGGAGATTCATCCCCGGAGGCTTTCAAGAAGAGATTGGACTGCCATCTGTCAGAAATGGTGTAGGGCCGTGATGGGTGCCACAGGTGGCACATGGAGCCATATCGGTGGGCACGCGAGCTCAGGTCCGGCACGCATGCGTACGCCGGCCGGTTGATTTTCAGGCCTTCTGGGCCCACCAGAAGTCAGGAAACAGACAGTTTCCGGCCTCTGGAGGGCCTCTGAGGGAGTGGGGAAGGCTGTTTTTGCCCTTCCCAGGCTCCTAGAAAGGCTCTGGAGCCTGAGGAGAACGAAAAATGGGCCTACTAGGCCCACCGCGCCATCGCATGCCAAAAGCAGGGGGAGCATGAGGGGGGGGGGGCGCATAAAATTATGGATGTGGGCACACGTGTGTGACTTCCCCCGTGCTCCCCCCCCCTCTTTTGGCACGCGATAGCAAAAAGGTTAGCCATCACTGGTGTAGGGTCTCCTGTTTGAGCGGGGGGTTGGACTAGATGACCTCCAAGGTCCCTTCCAACTCTGTTCATCTGTTCAATCTGTTTATTTTGGGGGAAAACATGGCAGATATTAAGCTATAAACCAGAATAGAGACTTGGAAGGGACCTTGGAGGTCTTTTAGAGTCCTAAAGCTACGATCTAAGCAGTTCCTTTTTTTATATATATAAAATAACTTTTATTGAGTATTTTACATTTTAAAACCAAACACACAATAGCAAAAGAAATCAAGAGACAAAAACTAAAAGCAAAATCACACGTACACCAGACGTTAAAATACAACACTAACAGCATATATATACAATTTTACAACTTTCTGCATCGACTTTTGTCTTTACTCTTAGCTTTTATCCTCCTGCTCCTTCTCTTTATTTTTAAATATTTCTAATTAATTGTTTTGTTAGCAGGTCATTATTTACACTTATATCCAGTATGTTAATATCTAATTTCACTTTATATTCTTACTTCTTAATTTGATTTCTGTTTTCCAACCATGTATAAAAACCTATTCCACATTTGATAATAATCCGAGTCTTCTCTTTCTTTGATCTCCATCGTTAATTTATCCATTTCAGCGCATTGAAGGATTTTCTTTATTATTGTTTCTTCTGATGGTGTATTGGTCGACTTCCATATTTGCGCTAGAGTAATTCTGACCACCGTTAGAATATGTAACGTAATATGATACAGACGTTTTTCCATTTTTCTATCAATCATTCCTAGGAGGAACATCTCTGGTTTAAAATCCTGGTGGCTTAGCAGACTAAAGCCTTGTAATTAAAGACCAGCTGTCTGCAATTACTGTAAGTTTGAATCTCCCCAGGCTCAAGGTCGACTCAGCCTTCCATCCTTTCTAAGGGGGGTAAATTGAGGACCCAGTTTGTGGGGGCAAGAAGCTGACTTTGTATACAATATACAAAAGTATGAAGGCTATTGCTTGGCGCATTGTAAGCCGCCCTGAGTCTCCGGAGACGGGTGGCATATAAATCTATTTTTTTTAAAAAAAATCTATCTTTTAGAATGCAATTTCTTCCAACGATCCAGGCAGTTCTCAACAAATCATTTGAAAAGTTGCAGCCTTGGTGGAAGATCATTGATTGGGGGAGGGAAAAGTGCGCGAAGGAGTTCAAGCAGGGTCCCCGCAGATCTAAAATGATTATTTTTCAAAGCTGCAAGCCTCGGTTGGAGATCCTTAATGGGGGAGGTGGAGGGAAAGGACACCTGTTTGCGTTGACAAATTACAAATCAGGATCCCTGTGGATGCAAAGGCCTGGTGTTTGCAAGGTGGGGAGGCCCTGGCTTGTTCACATAATCCCCGTGTGCCAATGAGCCATCCCCTGGATGATTCCAGAGGATGAGGCTTTTAATGGGCACCGAAGGGGCCGTGCGAAGCTGCCAAACCGGAAAAAGGCCATTATCAGCGGAGGTCTCGTGTTTCTTGTCAAGATGGGGCTGCCACCCCCTCCACCCCCTCCCTGGCCAGCCACATCAAAAGACGGCGGTTTAACCTCTGCGCCCCCTGGCTATGAAGAGGCTTCGGAGCAGAAGGGTGAAAAAAATTTGCAGCCTCCAAGTGGCCGCGATTGGAGAGAAATTGCTTTGAACAGAAGGACCGTCGTCAAAGGCATCCCTCCATAGGAGTCAGCAGCGTCACTTGAACAGAATAACAATGGAACTGGAAAGGGACCTTGGAGGTCTTCTAGTCCAACCCCCTGCTCAATCAATCAACAAATCAATCAATCGGAATAGAGCAGGAAGGGACCTTGGAGGTCTTCTAGTCCAACCACCTCAATCAATCAATCAATCGATCAATCAATCAATCAGAATAGAGCAGGAAGAGACCTTGGAGATCTTCTAGTCCAACCACCTCAATCGATCAATCAATCAATCAATCAATCAATCAATCAGAAGAGCAGGAAGAGACCTTGGAGGTCTTCTAGTCCAACCACCTCAATCAATCAATCAATCAATCAATCAGAATAGAGCAGGAAGGGACCTTGGAGGTCTTCTAGTCCAACCACCTCAATCGATCAATCAATCAATCAATCAATCAATCAATCAGAAGAGCAGGAAGAGACCTTGGAGGTCTTCTAGTCCAACCACCTCAATCAATAAATCAATCAATCAATCAGAATAGAGCAGGAAGGGACCTTGGAGGTCTTCTAGTCCAACCACCTCAATCAATCAATCACTTGATCGATCAATCAATCAATCAATCAATCAGAATAGAGCTGGAAGGGACTTTGGAGATCTTTTAGTCCAACCCCTTCCTCAATCAATCAACCAACCAATCAATCAGAATAGAGCAGGAAGGGACCTAGGAAGCCTTCAAGTCCAACCCGCTCCTCCTCCCCTCCTTGAAGATGTGTAGACTTCGACTCCCAGAATTCCCTTGCCCAAATGTCAACAACAACCATGCTGAGAAGAGAATTTGGGGAGCTGTCCACCCATGTGGAAGTTGCTCCACCTTGGGGGCCCTTCCACCTCCCACCCACCCACCGACAATATTGCCAATGACACGGAAGCTACAACATGATGGCTGGGGAATTCTGGGAGTCAAAAGTCCACAAGTTTTAAAGTTGCCAAGATTGGAGACTCTGCTCTATCCTGTGGGTTTTCTGTTGGCACCATGGTCCTCCCCTATACCCCGGTACCTGCACGGATTGCCTAAAGCCCAGAGCAGGACACCGGCAGCCGCCTTGCCACTGCAAAAGCCCAGGAGAGCCGGCTTAGTCCTGCTTCCCTGGCTCACCGCCTCCTCCACGCCCCTCGCTTGGCAGTGGGGCTGTTATTGCCAAGTCAAGAAAACAACTCAGCGGGCATCCAACAGCAGCCCTTTGTTCCTGCCCCACCCTGGTGCTCAGGACTGCAGGCTGACATCAGCACATGGGGAGAGTTTGCTCCCCACTGATCTGGGCCATCGGTGGCGGAGGGCAGAGGCCTGGATGGGGAGCTCAGGGATGGGGTGGGGAGAGGGGGCAAGGAAGGAGGAACAGCTGGGCCAGAGCAAACGCGCCCTCTGCTGGGAAGTTTCCTTCAGTGCAGAGGAACATAGCCATGGCAATCATCAATCCATCCATCAATCAGAATAGAGCTAGAAGGGAATTTGGAGGTCCTCTAGTCCAACCCCCGGCTCAATCAATCAATCAATCAATCAGAATAAAGCTGGTAGCTTACAAAGAAAGTCATTATAAGATGTGGTATCGATGGTATCTGGCTCCTTCAAGGTTAGCTAACATGTACCCAAATAGGAATCCGACTTGTTGGAAATGTAAAAAAAAACGCAGGGAACTTTCTATCACGCTTGGTGGCTCTGTCCAGAAATTAAGAAATATTGGAGTAAAATAAAAAGGTAGATAACAGAAATAACAGAGCACGAAATTGAGCTAAGTTTTTTTATTGGGCATGATTAAAGGAAATATCAGAAGTGAGATCAAATACTTAATATTACACATAATTACGGTGGCCAGGATAGCGTTAGCACAACTGTGGAAAATTGATCGCCTGCCAACAGACCAGGAAGTAATCCAGAAAATATTTTCATGTGTAGAAATGGATAAATTAACCTTACAGTTAAAAGACAAGGAAGACTCAAAATATTTTACAATATGGAATAGATGGTACCAGTGGATAAGTCAGAGGAGTGATAAAAATTGGATCAAGAGAAAATTCGGAAAAAATTAATACAATTAAAATAAAAAGCACTGTCAGATGGATGGAGTAGGCAACAAACCACTGTTTATATATGTATATGTAGTAATAGGAAACTACTATCACCTGAAGTTGTGTATTGTATAAATAACTCTATTTTTTTTTTCTTTGATGAAGAAAGACTTGTATATTTTAAATGTTTCTTTTTTAAGACTTAATAAAGTTTTGTTTTAAAATTAAAAAAAAAAGAATAAAGCTGGAAGGGGCTTTGAAGGTCTACTAGTCCAGCCCCCTGCTTAAGCAGGAGACTTTTGACCATTTCAGACAAACAGCCCTCTTGTCTCTTCTTTAAAAAAAGACTCCAGTGATGGAGCACCCACAACTTCTAGTAGCAAGTGGTTCCACTGGTTAATTATCACTGGAAGCTTTCAAGAAGAGACTGGACTGCCATCTGTCAGAAATGGTCTAGGGTCTCCTGCTTGGGTCATGTGTGTGTGTGTGTGTGTGTGTTGGACTAGATGGCCTACAAGGACTACAAGGTCGTAACTGTGAAAAACGGTTGTAAGTCACATTTTCAGTGCCGTTGTAACTTCCAACGGCCACTAAATGAACTGTTGTAAGTTGAGGACTGCCTGTATTGAAAACATCTACATGTCATCCTCGACGTACGACCGCAAGTCAGCCCAAAATTTCCGTGGCTAAGCAAGACAGTAGTTAAGGGAATTTTGCTCCATTTTACAAGCTTTCTTACCACAGAAAGTCATAAGATGAGGACTTGCTGTACTGCATTTATTCTAGAAATGTTTAAGGCCACCCACCTCTCCAATTGTTGTGGCCTGTGCAGCTAGTAGCTGATTCCGATAGTGAGGAGGCTGGTGTGGTGCTGCGCTAGCAGCCTGTGCAGCTGGAGCTCGAGTCAGACAGTGAGGAGGCTGGAGAAGATGTGGTGTCAGTGGTGGGGATTCAGCCAGGGCCTTCAGAACCTCCAGAAGCTCCCTTAAGTGAAGAGGATGAAGAGGAGGACTCTCCTCTTCGATGCACGGGCGCGCAGAGCGGCCAAAAGGCAGGAGTGGCTCCTCGGGAGGAGGTCTCCTCAAGAGTAAGGCTTGGGGCTAATTGGCCACTCCCTTAGCCTATTTAAGGAGGAACCCCGACTGAAGCAATTTGCAGGGAACAACTTCGTTCACATACTTTCGTGTCTTGTCTTGCTTATCTTACCAGCTTCCTGCAAATTGCTTCTGGGCATTCTGCCAACCATAGTTAAGCTTTCAGTTATTATTCTTTGAATTCTTGGCGGCTGTTAATGCAGTTAATTAACAGCCATTGTTGTAAAAGACTGGTTTACTCAATAAACTAAGGTTTGAACAGAGTTTGTGTGTGCTGCGTTCTTTGGGGTCCGTAGCTGGGGCAGAACAGCAATGATTCTAAGTGCCATACCTTCAAAATACAGGTAAAATCATAAATACCAGAAGGAAAGCCATCATTAAAGCCAAATGTAAGGTAAAGACCATCCTTGACTTACAACAGTCGGTTTAGTGACCGTTTCAAGTTACAACGGCACTGAGAAAAGCAACTTATGATGGTTTTTCACCCAACCACTCCAGCATCCCTTTTTTTTTACTTTTAAAAGCATTTTTTCTACAACCTCTTCAGCCAAAAAAAATGCTTTTAAAAGTCAAAAAAAAAAAAAAAGCCTCTGATGATCTCGCAGCTCAGGCCAGGATCATCAGAGGCTTTTAAAAGTGTTTTTTTTCTGCAACCTCTTAAGATTGTAGAAAAAAATGCTTTTAAAAGTTAAAAAAAAATAAGTTGGCCACGCCCACCCAGTCACATTAGCCCCCACCACCAAGCCACACCCACAAAATAAGCCACGCCCACAGAACCGGTAGTAAAAAAATTTAGAACCCACCCCTGGTGTCTGTGTGTGTATATACACACTCAGGTTAACCCTGGCTTTTAAAGTTGTGACCAAAATCTCCCTCTCTCCTTTCCCTCTGCAGGAAACGTGGCACGTGGCCTCACCAAACTCAGCCGGCCCTCCCTTTCCCTCCCTGACGGTGACATGAAAACAAATGATGATTAATGTTTGCAGGTTTGTTTCAGTCCCTCCTCTACCGACAATATTTCAAAATCCATATATTAAAGAAGAAACTTAGATGCTGTGGAATCTAAATTGGCAGGCCGGGGAGGTTTCTTCTAACCTTGTGTGGTTGAGCCGGCTCTGCCTGGTTTCGGCAGGAAATCAAGAAAGTGCCATTTTCTCCCATGGTTTGTTTGTTGGTTTCTTCTTCAGCTCAGATCTAAGCATGTGATAAACAGGAAGGAGCAGCGATTTTTTGGGGGGGAAAGAATCTGTTTGCTGGCATCCAAATATTCAGGGCAGGTGGTCCTCAACTTATAGCCATTTGTTTAGTAACCGTTCAAATTTACAACAGCCACTGAAAAAAGGGACTAATCACTGTTTTTCATGGTTAACAATCATTGCAGATCCCCAGGGTCTCTATCTATGTCTCACTATATCTCTCATCTACCTACCTACTTACCTACCTACCTACCTACCATCTATCATCTATCTCTATTTTTGTTCTGCCCCAGCTACGGACCCCAAAGAATACAGCACATACAAGGTCTGTACAAAACTTAAATTTACTAAAAAAATTCAGTCTCTACTAAACAAAGGCTGTTAATAAACTTCCTTAAC
This sequence comes from Masticophis lateralis, assembly GCA_030761175.1. NCBI lineage: Eukaryota > Metazoa > Chordata > Lepidosauria > Squamata > Colubridae > Masticophis > Masticophis lateralis. The sequence goes on along the minus strand of JAUDYJ010000003.1, from coordinate 212,139,797 downwards.
AGCGTACAAGAAACCAAAGATAAAGTAATCATAATTCTTACTAAGGTTGGCCGAAAGCCCAGAAGCAATTTTGCAGAGAATCCAGACGCGAAGGAGAATGAACTAAAGTTGTTCCCTACAACTTGCTTCAGTCGGCGTTCCTCCTTAAATAGGCTAAGGGAGTGGTCAATTAGCCCCAAGCCTTACTCTCAAGGAGACCTCCTCCTGAGGAGCCACTCCTGCCTTTTGGCCGCTCTGTGCACCCGTGCATCAAGAAGAGGCTCCTCCTCTTCGTCCTCTTCACTTAAGGGAGCTTCTGGAGGTTCTGAAGGCTCTGGCTGAATCCCCGCCTCTGGCACCACCTCTTCTCCAGCCTCCTCATTGTCTGACTCAAGCGCCAGCTGCACAGGCTGCCGGTGGAGCACCACACCAGTCTTCTCGTTGTCGGAATCAGCTACAATCCGCACAGGCCGCTGACAGGCCACAACAATTTTCTATCTATCTCTATTACTATCTTCTATTTCTTTCTTTCTTTCTTTCTTTCTTTCTTTCTTTCTTTCTTTCTTTCTTTCTTTCTTTCTCTTTCTTTCTTTCTTTCTTTCTTTCTTTCCTTCCTTCTTCCTTTTTCTTTCTTTCTTTCTTTCTTTCTTTCTTTCTTTCTTTCTTTCTTTCTTTCTTTCTTTCTTTCTTTCTTTCTTCTAACTACACCTGTCTTCTGTCTATATATCAGTGGTGGGTTGCTCCTGGTTTAGTCCGGTTCTTGCGAACGGTAATAATGGTGGCGGGAGGCTTCACCCACCCACCCCATGTCATCACTGACAATCTACGTATGCGCAGCTTACACATAGGCTCCCGTTGTGAACTGGTAGTAAAGCTAAGTGGAACCCACCCCTGCTATATATCTATCTATTTTCTATCTTGTCTGTGTCTGTCTATTATCTAGTTAGCTATTTTCTATCTGTCTATCTTGTTTGTGTCTGTCTATCTAGCTGTCTGTCTGTCTCATCTCTCTCTCTCTCTCTCTCTCTTATCTATCACCTATCAATCATCTATCATCTGACCTGCATCTGTGTAACATCTATCATTTATATATGTCTGTCTATCTATCTATCTCCCTATCTATCCATCTAGCTAGCTAGCTAGCTAGCATCTAGCTAGCTAGCATCTATCTCTCTCCATATCTATCCATCTATCTATATATCCATCCATCCATCCATCCATCCATCCATATCTATCTATCTATCTATCTATCTATCTATCTATCTATCTATCTATCTAATCTATCTATCATCTATCTGTCTATCTATCCATCCATCCATCCATCCATCCATCCATCCATCCATCCATCTAGCATCTATCTATATCTATCTATCTATCTATCTATCTATCTATCTATCTATCTATCTATCATCTATCTAATCTATCTATCATCTGTCTATCTATCTATCCATCCATCCATCCATCCATCCATCCATCCATCTATCTAGCATCTATATCTATCTATCTATCTATCTATCTATCTATCTATCTATCTATCTATCTATCTATCTATCTATCTATCTATCTATCTATCTATCTATCCAGCTATCTATCTAATCATCTGTCTGTCTGTCTGTCTACCCATCTATCTTTCTATAGTTCTACTATTATCTCTCCCTCCCTCCCTCCCTCCCTCATTTATATATTGCCCATCTCACTGTTTCGGGCAATTCTAGGTGGCTTACGATATAATAAAAATAGGTATTTTTTCCCCATCCATTATCCCTTTCTAATACTGTAACTCTTTTTCTATTCTCAGGACTTCCCAAGATCAGCCTGGAGGATTCCAGCTCTTGAATGTGAAAGCCATCCTGGGGTTTTTTGTTTTTTTTCCCTTCCCATCCCATCAGCAGCTACCTGGTGGGTGGGGCGGAATTGTGATTCCTGCATCGAGTAGAGAATTAGAGGCAGGCAAGACCTGTTATAAATCAGGAAAGGGAATGAAATGCAAACGGTCTCCGGTCCACGTTTAATCATCGTTCTTGGTTACGACTTAATGGCGAGAAGAGGAGATTGCCAGCCCGTCCCTGCCTTCCCCGTGAATCCTCCTCACAGCCTGTGATTATGGGGATGGCGAATTTGCATTTCCCCTCTGCCTCCAGGAAGGGTTGAGCAGGGGGGCCTGTTTGGCTAATTATATTGTGTCAATAGAGAGCTCCTGCCTGCCTTATTACAGTCATTTCCTCCCCAGAACGGGCCAGGCTTTCTCCTCCGCCCCCCCCCCTTCTGCCCATGATGAGGCTTCTGCTCCTGGCTCCCCCAATTTCTCTCTGGATTTTGGGAAGATGCTAAAATCTGCAGCAGACCTGAGCGACTCTCAGCGGCCGCCTGCGCCCTCTGGCGGCCAAAGAGGGAACAGAGGCTCACTGGGGACGGCCCGGTTTTGCATCAAAGCTTTTAAGAAGAGAGTCTGCAATACACACACACACACACACATCAACACACACATATACACACACACAAATACACACACACAAACAACACACAAACACAGATACACACACACAAACATATACACACAAAAACACACAAACACAGATACACACATACACACAAACAACAACACACAGGCACATACACACACAAACATAAACACATGCACAAACATACACAATTACGTACACGCACACACAGATACACACACACACAAACAACACACAAACACAGATACACACACACAAACATATACACACACAAACACACAAACACAGATACACACATACACACAAACAACAACACACAGGCACATACACACACAAACATAAACACATGCACAAACATACACAATTACGTACACGCACACACAGATACACACACACACACAAACAACACACAAACACAGATACACACACATACACACACAAACATGCACAAACATATACAATCACACACACACACACAAACCACACACAACAGACAAACATACATACACACACAAACACAGACACACAAACATATACACACAGAGAAACACAAACATACAGACACACAGGCACAGTCACAGACACAGACACATATACTCAAACACACACACAGATACAACACACACACAGACATATACACACAGGCACACATATACACAAAGAAACACAAACACACAGACACAATCACAGACACACACAAATTACACACATACACACTCACATATACACACTCACACATACACACTCACATATACACACTCACATATGCACACACACTTCAGAAACACAAACACACCCACACACACATTTTGCTGATCCTCCCCTTTTTGCACTTCCGGGATGCCGGTTTACACAGGTAGTCCTCGATTTACAACCACAGCTGGGACCAGAATTTCCACTGCTAAGGCAAACGGTTGTTAAGCGAGTCGCGCTGATTTTGTGACCTCGTTGAGCAGGGCTGCGAAAGGAATACCGGCAGTCATTAAATGAAGGACACAGTCCTTAAGCGTCCTCCAACACTCTTCATTGCCTTTGCTTGTTGGAAGCTGGCTGGCTGGGAAGGTCAAAAGGGATCATCACGTGACCGCCCCTCCCTCCCTCCCTGACCCCCCCTCCCTGGGCCATTTGCAGACTGTCACAATCCATGCCAGTTGCCGAGCCTCTGAATTTTGATCTGGTGATCCCTGAGGATCCTGCAACAGTCCTAAACATGAGCTGCACTGGCTACCGGTGGCCTTCCAGATCCGCTTCAAGGTGCTGGTGCTTTACCTATAAAGCCCTTCATGGCATGGGCCCAAGGTACTTGCCGGACCACCTTCTGCCAGCCTCCCCCTGCCCTGTGTGGTCTCATAGAGCTGCCCTCCTCTGGGTGCCGTCGGCCAGACAATGCCGGCTGGTGACCCCCCAGGATGAGGGCATTCTCTATGGCCACACCGACCCTCTGGAATGGGTTACCCACTGAGCTCCGGATGGCTCCCGATCTCCGCACTTTCCATGCTGGCCTGAAGACACGGCTTTTTCACCAAATTCCCTGGGGTTTTATAATCGGGGATTTTAAAATTGGACTGTTTTAGTTTGTATTATTGTCTGTTTTTACTACGTGAGCCGCCCCGAGTCCCGAGGGAGAAGGGCGGCATACAAATTTTAATAATAAATTCTAATAATAATCAATAAATAAAGGCGTTGAGTAGCGGTCATACGTTCCCTTTTTCTCAGCCCCGGCGTCAATTCAAGCCGTCACTAAACGAATGGTTGTTAAGTCGAGGACTACCTGAATAGCGTCCTCCTTCTTTAAAAGTGACATTGTGGACGCAAAGCTTCCCAAGCGCAAACGACAGAGCTCGGAAATAATTGGAAGTTGCAATCCAAGCCAAGCTTAGCTTTCTCAATTACCACTCTCTCTCTCTCTCTCTCTCTCTCTCTCTCTCTCTCTCTCTCTCTCTGTGTGTGTGTGTGTGTGTGTAAAAACCAGATTGTTTTCCCGGTCTGAACATTTGAATAAGCCAATCAGAGCGTGGCCTCTGGCTCTGAGCTTTCCTGGGCTTTTCAAGGGACAATGAATCAGCAGAGAAGCAGCTGCAAGACGGAGACCTCCGACGGAGACGGAGACGGAGGCTTCACTGAGAGGAGAGCTTTCGGCTGGTTTTTTAAAAAAAATTATTTAATTTATTATTTTTTTTATTTAATTTGATTTATTTTTATCTCTTCTCCGGAGACTCAGGGCGGCTTACAATGCGTTAAGCAATAGCCTTCATACTTTTGTATATTTTGTACAAAGTCAGCTTATTGCCCCCACAAACTGGGTCCTCAATTGACCTCCCTTAGAAAGGATGGAAGGCTGAGTCGACCTTGAGCCTGGTGAGATTCGAACTGGTGTAATTGCAGACAGCTGGATGTTCTTCTTTCTCTTTCTTTCTTTCTTTCTTTCCTTCCTTCCTTCCTTCCTTCCTTCCTTCCTTCCTTCTTCTTTTTTAAATTTGATTTATATGCCACCCTTCTCCAGAGACTCAGGGCGGCTTACAATGCGTTAAGCAATAGCCTTCATCCTTTTGTATATTTATACAAAGTCAGCTTATTGCCCCCACAAACTGGGTCCTCAATTGACCTACCTTAGAAAGGATGGAAGGCTGAGTCAACCTTGAGCCTGGTGGGATTTGAACTTACAGTAATTGCAGGCAGCTGAATGTTCTTCTTTCTCTTTCTTTCTCTCTTTCTTTCTTTCTTTCTTTCTTTCTTTCTTCCTTCCTTCCTTCCTTCCTTCCTTCCTTCCTTCCTTCCTTCTTTCCTTCCTCCCTCCCTTCCTTCCTTCCTTCCTTCCTTCTTCTTTTTTTTAATTAGATTTATATGCCGCCCTTCTCCAGAGACTCAGGGCGGCTTACAATGCGTTAAGCAATAGCCTTCATACCTTTTGTATATTTATACAAAGTCAGCTTATTGCCCCCACAAACTGGGTCCTCAATTGACCTCCCTTAGAAAAGATAGAAGGCTGAGTCAACCTTGAGCCTGGGGAGATTCGAACTTACAGTAATGGCAGGCAGCTGGTGTTTAATTACAGTGCTTTTAGTCTGCTGAGCCACCAGAGTTTTCCTGTTGGCGCTTTTTTGCAGGCTTTGTTTTTATGTCTTCTTTTATTAAACCAAATTTTTAGTTTTTAGTTTAGCTTTATTTGATTTATATACCGCCCTGCTCCCGAAGGACTCAAGGCGGTGGACAGTCCACAAGATAAAACACACCAATACAAAATTTAAAAGCAAAATAAAACCGCATTAAACAATTTGGCCCGAGACAGATTTAAAACACCCCAATAGATTAAGAACAGATTTAAAATTTACATTTTTAAAAGGGGGAAAAAACGTTAGGGCAGGCCAGCCAGTTGTAATAAAATGGTTTTGAGAGCACGGCGGAAGGTGCGTAGATCCAGGATCCTCCGTATCTCCAGGGGGAGCCCACAAAGAAAGCTCTCCCCCTGGGGGCCGCCACTCGACATCATTTGGCTGATGGCACCCGGAGGAGCCCCTCTCTATGAGAGCGTACCGGCTGGTGGGAGGCTATTGGTGGTAGCAGACGGTCCCGTAAGTACCCAGGTCCTAAGCCATGGAAAGCTCTAAAGGTGGTAACCAAAACCTTGAAGCGCATCCGGAAGACCACCGGGAGCCAGTGCAGCTCGCGCAAAATACTTTCTTAAGACTCCTCTCTCAACTTGCATGCTTTGGTGCGTTTGTGGGTGTAATTGGATCACGGTCCATTGAGTACAGAACCTCCTTCACAGCTGGGCCCAGCGGTGGGGGTGTCTCCAAGAGCCCCCCTTTTGCAGAGCAACATTCCCTTCAGACCCCTTTGCAATACCCGATTGGGTTTTATTTTTTATTTCTTTCATTTATTACATTTATATGCCGCCCCTTTCAACGATTTGACTCTGAGAGGCCTTGATTGCCATGAATTTTCTCTGCGGCCAAGAAACCAGGCGACGGTGAGTTCTAGTCCCGCCTTAGGCATGAAAGCCAACTGGGTGACTTTGGGCCAATCACCAGGAGACAGTGAGTTCTAGTCCCGCCTTAGGCGTGAAAACCATCTGGATGACTTTGGGCCAATCCCCAGGAGACGGTGAGTTCTAGTCCCGCCTTAGGCGTGAAAGCCAACTGGGTGACTTTGGGCCAATCCCCAGGAGACGGTGAGTTCTAGTCCCTCCTTAGGCGTGAAAGCCAACTGGGTGACTTTGGGCCAATCCCCAGGAGACGGTGAATTCTAGTCCCGCCTTAGGCATGAAAGCCAACTGGGTGACTTTGGGCCAATCCCCAGGAGACGGTGAATTCTAGTCCCGCCTTAGGCATGAAAGCCAACTGGGTGACTTTGGGCCAATCCCCAGGAGACGGTGAATTCTAGTCCCGCCTTAGGCGTGAAAGCCAACTGGGTGACTTTGGGCCAATCCCCAGGAGACGGTGAGTTCTAGTCCCGCCTTAGGCGTGAAAGCCAACTGGGTGACTTTGGGCCAATCCCCAGGAGACGGTGAGTTCTAGTCCCGCCTTAGGCGTGAAAGCCAACTGGGTGACTTTGGGCCAATCCCCAGGAGACAGTGAATTCTAGTCCCGCCTTAGGCATGAAAGCCAACTGGGTGACTTTGGGCCAATCCCCAGGAGACGGTGAATTCTAGTCCCGCCTTAGGCATGAAAGCCAACTGGGTGACTTTGGGCCAATCCCCAGGAGACGGTGAGTTCTAGTCCCGCCTTAGGCGTGAAAGCCAACTGGGTGACTTTGGGCCAATCCCCAGGAGACGGTGAGTTCTAGTCCCGCCTTAGGCGTGAAAGCCAACTGGGTGACTTTGGGCCAATCCCCAGGAGACGGTGAGTTCTAGTCCCGCCTTAGGCATGAAAGCCAACTGGGTGACTTTGGGCCAGACACTTTTTCTGAGCCCTAGGAAGAAGGCAATGGCAAACCAAGAAAACCTTTCCCAGGAAACTGTCAGGACTTAATCAGCTACGATTGAACAGAAGAAGAGGGTGAAAAAAAAGATAATTTTGAGATCTAATGTCTTAAACAGCCGCCATGATTTCAGGATCTCTTGTTTGTAGCCGCAGTTCAAGCGGAGACCCCCGCATTTCCCGTTTCTTCCTCCTTCCTTCTTCTTTGACCCCGTGTGCGCTCATCCCTGGGGTTGGGGGGCAGGGTGGGGGGCTACAGAACCGAGTTTGGAAGGGAAAGGTGCAGGTCTGTTTCTATCAGCATGTATCCCTGAAGAAGGGAAAAGAAACAAAAAAACAAGAAGGTGAAATTTCGTCCTTTTTCTCTCTCTCCTTTTCTTGAAGGGGAGGAAAACTCTGCAGGGCGTGGTCGAAAAAGTCAAAATGGCAGCCTTCGATTGTGCCACGGGAGCCACACCCATTTTTAACGCGGCTTTGGCGGTGGAGCTTCCGTCGCAGCCATTTTGACTTTTTTGACCATCCCGGCAACCACATCCACTCAAGGGCCTGGTATTCCGTTTCTGAAAAATAAAACATTATCCTATACCAGGGGTCAGCAACCTGCGTCTCTGAAGCCGCATGTGGCTCTTTCCCCCCTCTGCTGCGGCTCCCTGTCACTCAAAATATGCGTCACAACCGCCAATGTGCATCCGCTGGCATGCAATTTATTGTGCTTTTCAACCCCTGATAGGCCAACCATGGATAAATCCAAGAAAAGAAAAGTTTCAGAAGAAAACAGAATATTTATTTCAGCTGCATAGGCTAGTTTTGTGGCTGCTCAAGAAATAGTCAGCCATAGGAAGGATTCTGTGGCTCCCGGTGTTTTCTTTTGTGTGGGAAACGGGTCCAAATGGCCCTTTGAGTGTTTAAGGTTGCTGACCCCTGGCCTATATAATTCCTTCTTAGCAAATTTATTTCCGATTTCTTGCCAAGCAGGCTACAGGTAGTCCTCGATTTACAACTGCTCATTTAGGGACCGTTTGAAGTTGTGACACCACCGGGAAAAAAAAGGACTGTTTTTTTCACACTTGCACTCACGTGAACAAAATTCGGATTTGGGGCGACCGACTCATATTTACGACGGTCGCAGCATCCTGGAGGATCACCCTTTTTTGCGACCTTCGGATGAGCAAAGTCCATGGGGAAGGCGGATTTGCTTAATGACCATGTGACTCACTTAACGACTGTGGCAAGAAAGGTCGTAAAACGGGGCAAAGCTCGCATGAACAACTGGACTCAGTTGTGGTCGTTAAGGCGTGCTTGTATTTCTTAAAATCTGTTACACAGTAAGAAGGAGATTAAGAGAGGAGAAAATGTGGTCATAAGTCGAGGACTAAAGTACAATGGAGTAAAGGACCCACTGTACAATGCACTCACTTAATGACCGCCATATTCATTTAACTGCCAGAGTTGCTTAATGACCACCACAAAAAAAAAAAAAATTAAAAATTGGGCCCTTTAACAACTGGCACAACTTATGACCATAATTCTGGGATCCATTAAGGTCATAAATCGAGGACTACAGGTAATATGGATATTATTGCAACATCATGGGAATACTACAAGTAATGCTCGAATTGCAACCACAAAATTTCCATCCCTAACGTGAAACAGGTGAGTTTTGTAGGTTTTGTCCCGTTTTACGACCTTCCTTGCCGTTGTTAAGTGAATCACTGGAGAGTTTAGGTTGGTAATGTGGTTGTTAAGCGATTCTGGCTTCCTCGTGGACTATGTACGTCGGACGGTCGCAAAAGGGGGATCGCGGGACGTGCAACCGTCGTAAGTCCATGCCAGTTGCCAGCTGTCTGACTTTTGATCACGTGCCTAGGGAAATGCTGCAACATTCACTTTTTCAGTGCTGTTATAACTTCGAACAGTCACTAAACAAACCGTCAAGGACTTCCTTGTATCGGATAGTCCGACTTCCCAAGATCGGAATTCCTAGATCTGAACAGAGACCACAGCACGAGAAGCCCCCAAATAGGAAAAGGGGGAGCAGATTAAGAAGAGGTTCAATATATCCACCGGCCTCTCGCCCAGGTACCCACCTCATGCATGGAGACTACAGGTTCCACGAGGCTGACACCATAGAAGTTGGGAAGCACCTTCCCTGCTCGGAGTTTTTCTAAGGAAAGAGGAAGAAGAAGGAGGGGGGTAAGAGGAAGTCATGGCTCCCATCGCCAGCAATTTGGGGGGGGGGGGAGAGACCCCCCCATTGAAAACGGGGGAGATGGGTCTCTGGACTTACTGTTATTCCCGGCTAATGCCAAACGCCCGGCTAACTTCAGAAGGCTCTCCAGAGGGGACAACTGTACATGAAAAAACATTTCAGAATTATGAAATTATGAATTATTTCAATCAAAATAGTGCTGGAAGGGACTAAATCAATCAATCACTCAATCAATCAATCAATCAACCAGAATAGACCTGGAAGGGATTTTAGAGATTTCTAATCTGACCCCCAGCTCTAATTACAAATTTAAATCAATTGTCATAAATCGAGGACTACAGGTAAGTCCTCGACATATGGCCTCAGTTGAGCCCAAAAATTCTGATGTTAAGCAAAACATTCGTGAAGGTGCTTTTGCCCCATTTTAGCACTTTTCTTGCCGCATCTGTTAAGTGAATCCCCGCAGTTGTTAAATTAGTCGCACGGTTGTTAAGTGAATCAGGCTTCCCAGATTGACTTTGCCGGTCAGAAGTCTGCGAAAGGGGGGGTCACGTGACACACACCCGCCCCCCCGGGACACGGCAACCGTCGTAAATACGAGTCAGTTGCCAAGCCTCTGGATTTGGATCACGCAACCTTGGGGATGCGGCAACGGTCGTAAGAGTGAAAAACGTTCATCAGTGACTTTTTCCAGGGCCGTTGCAACTTTGCATGGTCACTAAACGGACGGTTGTAAGTTGAGACCAACCTCTACCTGCAATTGCCTTAACAAGTGTGGCCAAAATGGTCGTAAAATAAACCGCCTTTCTGGGCAGTTTTCTCCTCTCTTGACACACTCACCTTGAGGTCGCCGATCCTGGACCACACCTGAGACAAGTGCAAACTGTGGGACACACAAAAGGACAGAGAGTCTTAACGGGGGTGGGGGGGGGGGTCTTTCGGTCTTCAAAAAGGTAGAAACTCCCACCCTCACCCCCAGCCAACCCATGGCCCTGGCCCACATTGACCTGAATCAGGGGGGGAAATTTTTTACTATGGGTTCTGTGGGCGTGGCAGGGGACGGATACTGCAAAATCCCCAATCCCTTCCCACTTCAGGGGATGGATACTGCAAAATCTCCATTCCCATCCTACTCAAGGGGAAGGATACTGCAAAATCTCCATTCCTACCCCACTCCTGGTGGAAGGATACTGCAAAATCCCCGTTCCCTCCTGGTGGAAGGATACTGCAAAATCCCCATACCCTCCCCACTCCTGGGGGAAGGATACTGCAAAATCTCCATTCCCATCCCACCCCAGGGGAAGGATACTGCAAAATCCCCATTCCCTCCCCATTTCTGGTGGAAGAATACTGCAAAATCCCCATACCCTCCCCACTCCTGGGGAAGGATACTACAAAATCTCCATTCCCAATCCACTCATGAGGAAGGATACTGCAAAATTTCCATTCCTACCCCACTCCAGGGGAAGGATACTGCAAAATCCCCATTCCCTCCCCATTCCTGGGAGAAGGAAACCGCAAAATCCCCATTCCCACCTGGTGGAAGGATACTGCAAAATCCCCATACCCTCCCCACTCCTGGGGAAAGGAAACTGCAAAATCCCCATTCCCACCCCACTCCTGGTGGAAGGATACTGCAAAATCCCCATTCCTACAACACTCCAGGGGATGGATACTGCAAAATCTCCATTCCTACCCACTCCTGGGAAAAGGATTTTGCAAAATCTCCATTCCCACCCCACTCTGGAACCAGCCAGAGGTGGTATTTGTATGTTCTCCGAACTTCTCAAAATCTCCGTTACCAGTTCGCCAGAACCTGTCAGAGCCTGCTGGATTTCACCCCTGAACTGAATGAAGCTGGGATTCTCAAGGAGGACTCAGGCTAAGATATAGGAAGAATGGCTGCAGGGACTGAGTATGTCTCGATTAATGAAAAGAAGGACTAGAGGAGACACGAGAGCAGTCTTCCAATATCTCAGGGGCTGCCCCAAAGAAGAGGGAGTCTAGCTCTTCTCCAAAACTCCTGCGAGCAGGACAAGAAACAGCACTCACCAAGGAGAGAAGCAACTTAGAACTCAGAAGAAATTTCCTGATAGTTGGAACAATTAATCAGTGGAACAGCTTGCCACTAGAAGTTGTGGGTGTGCCAATACTGGAGGTTTTTAAGAAATGACAACCATTTGTCTGAAATGGTATATATGAAAGGGGGTCGGACTAGAAGACCTCCAAGGTCCCTTCCAACTATTCTATTCTATTCTATTCTATTCTATTCTATTCTATTCTATTCTATTCTATTCTATTCTATTCTATTCTATTCTATTCTAATTTTCTCAACTCACGCCTCCTCAGCCCAATTTTTATATACAGTATATCCTCGACTTGTGACCACAATTGAGCCCACAATTTCTGTTGCTAAGTGGGACATTTGTGAAGTGCCCCATTTTATAACCTTTCTTACCACAGTTGTTAAGTGAATCCCTGCAGTTGTTTAAGTTAGCACCAAAGTCACTAAGTGAATCAAGTTTTCCCGTTGACTTTGCTCGTCAGAAGTTTGCAACTGGGGAATCACAAGACCACCACTGCTCCCCGGGGACACTGCGACCGTCATAAATACAAAACCATTTGCCAAGCATCTGAATTTTGACTGCATTTCCGTGGGGACGGACGCTACAACGGTCGTAAGCATGAAAAACGGCCGTCGGCTACTTTTACCTCGAACGGTCACTAAATGAACCATTGTAAATCGAGGACTTTCTGTACCTGCGGATTGCTGGGCATCTTAATTTTTATAAGGTGATTGTGGGATGCCGCAATGATTTTTAAGGGTGTGAGGACTGGTTGTAAATCATTGCCCTCGTTAACGCATCTGCTAAATGGAATGGACATAAGTCGAGGACTTCCTGCAAACAGGAGACATGCTTTGGGAAGTGTTATGCCCCAGCTATGGACCCCAAAGAACGCAGCACGCACAAACTCTATACACGTGAGGGCAAACCTATAGCCATATCGGTGGGCACGCAAGCATTGCCCTAGATCAGCTCCAGCGCGCGCATCTGATTTTCGGGCCTTCCGGGCCTACTGGAAGTCGGCAAACGGGCCTTTTCTGGCCTCCAGAGGGGTGGGGAAGCCTGTTTTCGCCCTCCCCAGGCCCCAAAAAAGCCTCTGGAGCCTGGGGAGGGTGAAAAACGGGCCTACAGGGTCCACTGTGCTATCGTGTGCCAAAAGCGGGGGGTGTGTGCATATGCGTGGGGCACATTGAATTATGGGTATGGACACATGCGCACATGACCCCCCCGTGCTCCCCCACTTTTGGCACACGATGGCAAAAAGGTTAGCCATCACTGCTCTATACAAAGCTTATTTCACTCAAATAACTTAGTCTTTATCAACCAAAGGCTGTTAACAGCCTACCGGATTTCTAAGATAAGGTAATTGCAGTCTTACTAGAGCTGGCAGAAGCAATTTTGCAGAGAATCCAGACGCGAAGGAGATTGAACTAAAGTTGTTCCCTACAATTTGCTTCAGTCGGCGTTCCTCCTTAAATAGGCTAAGGCCAATTAGGCTAGTGGCCAATTAGCCCTAAGCCTTACTCTCAAGGAGACCTGAGGAGCCACTCCTGCCTTTTGGCCGCTCTGCGCGCCCGTGCATCGAGAAGAGGCTCCTCCTCTTCATCCTCCTCACTTAAGGGAGCTTCTGGAGGTTCTGAAAGCCCTCAGTCGGCATTCCTTCTTAAATAGGCTAAGGCCAATTAGACTAGTGGCCAATTAGCCCTAAGCCTTACTCTCAAGGAGACCTGAGGAGCCATTCCTGCCTTTTGGCCGCTCTGCGCGCCCATGCATCGAGAAGAGGCTCCTCCTCTTCATCCTCCTCACTTAAGGAAGCTTCTGGAGGTTCTGAAAGCCCTGGCTGAATCCCCGCCTCTGGCACCACCTCTTCTCCAGCCTCCTCATTTTCTGACTCGGATGCCAGCTGCAGAGGCTACTGGCGCAACACTACACCAGCCTCCTTGCTGTCGGAATCAGCTACTAGCTCCACAGGCCGCTGACAGGCCACAACAGGAAGACGGAAGGAGAAGGCAAGAAGGAGACTTACTCTTGGAGGGACAACATGCCCCCAACCTTGGCAAAGGAGTTGCCCGAATGGACGCCTTTCAAAAGGATGGATGCTGTGAAGTTGCAGTCCTAGGAGTAACAAGAAAACGTAGTTCAGGTGCCGAAGAGCCTGGAGTGCCTACTCCACTGTGGCCTCCAAGGAGGAATTGGAGAAGTAGGCATTGGCCTGGTGGTCTTGACTCCCAAGAAGGGGGACTCAGGGAGCCTCTTCTGAAGGCAACCAGACCCTCTGGAAATAGTCTGAAGTGCATGGAACCGAGTAAGACCGAGTCTTATTTACATGCGTGTTAGATGCATGTTCACTGGACCATCGGTGTTGGAGGCCTTCTTCTCCTTTTTTGTCCTCTTCTTCCTTCCTTCTTTTCTCCTGCTCCTTCCTCTGTTCTTCCCCCTCCTTCCTCCTTCCTCCTTTGTCCTCCTCCACCTCTCTTCCTATTCTTCCCTCCTTCCTCTTTTCCTCCATATTTCCTTCTTCTCCTCTTCTCTTACTCTTCTCTTCTTCCTCCTCCCGTCTCCTAGATCCTATTCCACCTTTTATCTTCTTTCTCTTCCTCCTCTCTCTTATTTCCTCTTCCACCTCCTATTTCCTCTTCTACTCTTCCTTCTCCTTCATCTTCCTTCCTCTTCTTCCCTTCCTCCTCCTCCATATTTCCTCCCTCTCCTCTTCTCTTATTATTCTTTTTCTTCTCCTCCCATCTCCTATTTCCTCTTCCTTCCTCCTCCTTCCTCTTCTTCCTCCTCCTCCTCTTCTCTTCCTCCTCCTGTCTCCTGTTCTACTCCCCTCTTCCCTTCCCTTCCCTTCCCTTCTCTTCCTCTCCTCTCCTCCCCTCCCCTCCTCCCCTCCCCTCTCCTCTCTTCTCCTTTCCTTCCCTTCCCTTCCCTTCCCTTCCCTCTTCTCTATTTCCTTTCCTTCCTTTCCTTTCCTTCCTTTCCTTTCCTTTCCTTTCCTTTCCTTTCCTTCCTTTCCTTTCCTTTCCTTTCCTTTCCTTCTCTTTCTTTTTTTTCCTTTTCTTCCCTTCCCTTCTCCTCTCCCTCTCCTTTCCTTCCTTTCCCTTGCCTTCTCTTCCCTTCCCTTCCCTCTTCTCTATTTCCTTCCCTTCCCTTCCCTCTTCTCTATTTCCTTTCCTTTCCTTTCCTTTCCTTTCCTTTCCTTTCCTTTCCTTTCCTCCTTTCCTTTCCTTTCTTTCCTTTCCTTTCCTTTCCTTTCCTTTCCTTTCCTTCCCTTTCTTTTTTTTCCTTTTCTTCCTTCCCTTCTCCTCTCCTCTCCTCTCCTTTCCTTCCTTTCCCTTGCCTTCTCTTCCCTTCCCTTCCCTCTTCTCTATTTCCTTCCTTCCCTTCCCTCTTCTCTATTTCCTTTCCTTTCCTTCCTTTCCTTTCCTTTCCTTTCCTTTCCTTTCCTTTCCTTTCCTTTCCTTTCCTTTCCTTTCCTTCCCTTTCTTTTTTTCCTTTTCTTCCCTTCCCTTCTCCTCTCCTCTCCTCTCCTTTCCTTCCTTTTCCCTTGCCTTCTCTTCCCTTCCCTTCCCTCATTCTCTATTTCCTTCCTTCCCTCTTCCCTCTTCTCTATTTCCTTCTCCTTTCCTTTCTTTCCTTTCCTTTCCTTTCCTTTCCTTTCCTTTCCTTTCCTTCCCTTCCCTTCCCTTCCCTTCCCTTCCCTCTTCTCTATTTCCTTTCCTTTCCTTTCCTTTCCTTTCCTTTCCTTTCCTTCCCTTCCCTTCCCTTCCCTTCCCTTCCCTTCCCTTCTCCTCTCCTCTCCCTCCATTTCTTCTAATCTCAGAGGCTTTTCAACCCTACCCTGTCCACACACCTGGGTTGGGCCGGGATTCATTTCCACCCATCTCCCTCTGCCCAACCTGCCCCCTTTCCCTGCCCCAATGCTTACGATGTTGAGGGTGAATACGGGCACCAGGCTGTATTGGGCAGGACCACAAAGGCCTCCATCCGGCCCAGGATGATGGCATCCAGACCCCCCAGGGTGGAAGTGGAGATTCGGCTCCTTCCGGGCTGCCAAGTGCAGCTCCATGGGCATTGCTGGGAACCGCCTGCCCAGCTGCAGAGGAAGATGAGCAGAGGCTGGAGATCATGGCTGGAGATCCACCCAAGATCCATCCATCTCCCCCCTCCCCACCCCCACCCTCTGCCTGAGTCCCCCACCCATCGGCTTGCTTACCTCGGGTAAAACGTATCCGATGCTTTGGGTATTTAAGCCAATCGGGGACCTTTTGGGTATCTGAAAGGGGAATGGATTTCTTTAGGATACAGAACAACAGAGTTGGGACCTTGGAGATCATCTAGTCCAACCAAGAGGCCCCTATATATCATTTTGGACCAATGGCTCTCCAATCCCCTCCTCCTCCTTCCTCTTCCTCTTCCCCTTCTCTTCCTCTTTCTCCTCTTCCTCCTCCCCCTCCTCCTCATTGTCCTCCTTCTTCCCTTTCCCCTTCTCTTCCTCCCCTTCTTCCTCCTCCTCATCCTTCTTGTTCCCCTTCCCTTCCCCTCCTCCTCCTTCTTCCCCTTCTCTTCTTCCTCCTCCTTCCCTTCCCCTCCTCTTCCTCCTTCTCCTCTTCCTCCTCCTTCTTCTGCTTCCCCTTTTCTTCCTTTCTCCTCTTCCTCCTCCCCCTCCTCCTCATCGTCCTCCTCCTTCTTCCCCTTCCCCTTCTCTTCCTCCCCTTCTTCCTCCTCCTCATTGTTCTCCTCCTCCTCCTTCTTCTCCTTCTCTTCCTCCTCCTTCCCTTTCCCTTCTCTTCCTCCTTCTCCTCTTCCTCGTCTTCCTCCTCCCCCTCATCATTGTTCTTCTCCTCCTTCTTCTCTTTCTTCTTCTCTTCCTCCTTCTCCACTTCCTTCTTCTTCTTCCCCTTCCCCTTCTCTTCCTTTCTCCTCTTCCTCCTCCCCTCCTCCTCATTGACCTCCTCCTCCTTCCCCTTCCCCTACTCTTCCCTTCTTCATCTTCCTCATTGTTCTCCTCCTCCTCCTTCTTCTTCTCCTTCCCTTCTTCCTCCTCCTCCTTCTTCTCCTTCTCTTCTTCTCCTCCTCCTTCCCTTTCCCTCTCTTCCTCCTTCTCCTCTTCCTCGTCTTCCTCCTCCCCCTCATCATTGTTCTCCTCCTCCTCCTCCTTCTTCCTTCCTCCTCCTCCTCTTTGAAGGAAAAAGGTCTCCTTCAAATTGGGATAATCCCTGGAGGACCCTTACCATATTTTCAGTGAATTTCATCTGTAACGTATTTCCAGCAAAATATACAAAGGCTGCTGAGTTGACCAAACTATCGGACACCCCTATTACAACCATGGAGCGTGACTGGTTGGGTAGGAAGATGGGGGTGGGCACGAGAGAGATTCTTTGGCGCTGTTCCATCAAGAAGAATTCGCCCTGAAAGACAAGAGAGGAGAAATAGTAAATTCCCAGTGGGACCTTCTCCTTATGGTCAAAGGGGCCTAACCATTTGACCATGGGTTGCATAGAGTGAGGACAAGGAGGAGGAGGAGAAGGAGGAGGAGGAAGAGGGAGGAGGAGAAGGAGGAGAAAGAACAAGAAGAAGAGGAAGGAGAAGAAGAAGAAAAGAAGAAGAAGAAAGGGAAGAAGGAGGAGAAGAAGGAAGAGGAGGAGGAGGAGAAGAAGACGAGGAAGGAAGAGGGAGGAGGAGGAGGAGGAGAAGAGGAGGAGGGAGGAGGAGGAGGAAGAGGAGGAGGAAGAAGAAGAAGGAAGAAGAAGAAGAAGAAGAAAAGAAGAAAAAGGAGGAGGGGGAGAGGGAGGAGGAGAAGGAGGAGAAAGAACAAGAAGAAAAGGAAGGAGAAGAAGAAAAGAAGAAGAAGAAAGGGAAGAAGGAGGAGAAGAAGGAAGAGGAGGAGGAGGAGGAGAAGACGAGGAAGGAAGAGGGAGGAGGTGGAGGAGAAGAGGAGGAGGGAGGTGGAGGAGGAGGAAGAAGAAGAAGAAGAAGAAGTAGAAGAAGAAGAAGAAGAAGAAGAGGAGGAAGAAGAAGAAGAAAAAGGAGGAGGAGGAGAAAGAAGAAGAAGAAGAGGAAGGAGGAGGGGGAGCGGGAAGGGGAGGAGGAGGAGAAGGAAGAAGAAGACGACGAAGAGGAGGAAGAGGGAGGAGGAGGAGGAGAAAGAACAAGAAGAGGAAGGAGAAGAAGAAAAGAAGAAGAAAGGGAAGGAGGAGAAGGAAGAGGAGGAGGAGGAGGAGGAGAAGAAGACAAGGAAGGAAGAGGAAGGAGGAGGAGGAGGAGAAAGAAGAAGAAGAAGAAAGAAAGAAAAAAGGAGGAGGAATTTCCAACCTACAACCATTCATTAACTGACCGTTTGAAGTTACAATGGAACTGAAAAGAGGGACTTGTGACCATTTTTCACACTTACAACCGGAGCACCTGATCAAAATTCAGACGCTTGGCAACTGACTCATAGTTATGACGTTTGCAATGTCCTGGGTTCATATGGTCCCGGGATCATGTGGCCGGATTCACTAAACAACCGTGTTACTAGCTTAACCACCGCAAGAAAGATCGTAAAATGGGGGCCAAACTCACTGAACAACTGTCTTGCTTAGCCACAGAAATTTGTGTGTGTGTGTGTGTGTGTGTGACAATTGTGGTTGTAAATCGAGGACTACCTGCGTCGCTTCAATTTCCTTCCAGGTTCTCCTTCTCTTTCTCCTGCTTTGAATCAGCTGAGTTAGTTTGACTTGGAGCCTGGATAGCTCAACAGACTAAAAGCCTGTTATTAACATTCAGCTGTCTGCAATTATTACAAGTTCGAATCTCACCAGGCTCAAGGTTGACTCAGCCTTCCATCCTTTCTAAGATAGGTCAACTGAGGACCCAGTTTGTGGGGGCAAGAAGCTGACTTTGTATAAATATACAAAAGTATGAAGGCTATTGCTTAACGCATTGTAAGCTGCCCTGAGTCTCCGGAGAAGGGCGGCATATAAATCAAATTTTAAAAACAAACAAACTTCTGACTCAAGGAGTTTCTGGAAAGTTCTCAGTCCCCAGTTGATTCCTTCAGCACAGCTTACCCCACATGGGAAACTCAGACAATGTTATTCTTGAATCCATTTTCCCCACTGGATTTCATCCCAGAAACTCCAGGCCCAAGAACATCCTCAGGGATACGATGGAGGCACCTGGCAGATGGACCACCAGGATGGGTAGCTCCACCAACTGGAGGAGGTTGTCCATCCACCAGGGGGATGGACAACCCCTTGCAGACGCCACTGGGGTGTAATAAGTTATATAATCAGGTTAGAATTGGAAGGGACCTTGGAGGTCTTCTAGTCCAGCCCCCGAGACCAGTGACGGTGAAATTTTTCGGCACCGAGTGCCCAAACCAGAATGCACATGGCGCTGGAGCACCGGAGTGCCAAAGACCAGCTGGCCGGTGTGTGGATGTCTGTTTTTTGACTGGTTTCAGGCCATTTTTGGAGCTGTTTTTGGTCTGTTTTCTGGCCATTTTTCCGGCTGAAAAATGGCCTGAAAACAGCACAGAAATGACGTGGAAAACAGCTCAAAAAACAGCCTGAAAAACACCTGAAAACGGCCCAGAAAACAGCCTGAAAAACGGCCTATTTTTTGGCAGCTTTTCGTGCCTTTTTCAGGCCGTTTTCCGGTGCTCCGGCATGCCATAGTTTCGCCGTCATGGCCCTAGACCTTTTCAGACAAGTGACTTTCCAGTCTCTTTTTACAACTTCCAGTGATGGAGGGCCCACGATTTCTGGTGGCAAGCAGTTCCACGGGTTCATTGTCCTCACTGTTAGGAAGTTTCTCCTTAGTTCCAGGTTGCTTCTCTCCTTGATGAGTTTCCATCCGTCGTTTCTTGTTTTGTTTTCTGGTGCTTTGGAAACTATGCTGACCCCTTCTTCTTCATAGCAGCCCCTCAAATGTCCCCCCCAAATGTCCTTCTTGGGTAGGCGAGCCATCGCCCAGCTTATGTCCACTGTGCATCTGCATGCACCTCTCGCCTGCCAGCTGATTTTCAGGATGCACAGGGGGCGGTGTGCATGTGGGAGACAGGGAGTTGCGCATGCATACATGGGGGGGCAGGGGAAGAGCGGTGGGGAGCGGTGTGCATGTTCAGGAAGGGTGGAAACGAGCCCGTTTCCAGCCTCTGGAGGAGCCTCCAGAGGCCGGGGAGGCCGTTTTCGCCTTCCCGGAGGCTCGGGTTAAGCCTCCGGAGCCTGGGGAGGGCAAAATATGGGCCTCCCGGAAGTTACAGAAGTCTGGAAATGGGCCCGTGGAGCAGGCTGGTAAATTTTTTAAATCCCACTCCTCGCGCCCATGCATGGGAGGGCGGGAGTCGCATGCGCATGAGCAGGAGTGGGGGGGGGGGGTCATGCGCATACATGAGGTGCACGCTTTGCCTTATGGGTGCCGGCAAGCATGTGCACTGTCACGCCTATGCATGCACGCTTTTGGCACTCGAAGAGAAAAACGTTCCTGCAACCGTTCTTCATACGATTTAGCCTCCAGGCTTTTGATCACCCTAGTTGCTCTTCTCTGCACTCTTTAGAATTTAAAAAGGAACCGAGGGATCACAGATTAACTGAGATTAATGTTGTGCGCGTCGGCCATTACCTTGAAGTCCATATTACATCGATTCTCTTCAATTTCTGGTTTGCTCACCAAGGAGTAGTCGATCCCTGCTACGGAGTCTATCTGAGTCCAGACTAGAGAAGAACAAGAGAAAGCAACATTCAAGATCTGATGGAGCCTAGGATGGAGAGGAAGCTGGGTTTGAACTTGATCGTGGTAGGCGTACTCACACCTTGTGCTTCTCAAATTCCGTGCAAAATAATTAACAGATTTCTTGACCTCCGCGCATACCTGGAAGAAAGGGAAAACCTGTTCATGAAAAAGAAGGCAGGA
This sequence comes from Masticophis lateralis, assembly GCA_030761175.1. Taxonomy (NCBI): domain Eukaryota; kingdom Metazoa; phylum Chordata; class Lepidosauria; order Squamata; family Colubridae; genus Masticophis; species Masticophis lateralis. The sequence goes on along the minus strand of JAUDYJ010000003.1, from coordinate 212,119,267 downwards.
CAGAGAAAACCATTTTCAGTTCTCTAGTGTCAGTCCTGCCCAACTTGGTCCAACAAGCAGGAAAGACCCTCGACTCCATTTGTACTGAAAGATATGCTTTACTGAAGGTCAAGTGGATACCAAAGCCAGAACTGAGATTCGCGTGCCAAATTTTCCCAGATAACTTTCTCCCATTAGTCCCTTCTCATTGCTCATTGGTTCCCTTTATCCAATCATATTCAGGTAAAATGTTTTGGGAACCGTCTCTTCAACTGTGGATGGGGTAGGGTGCATTTGCACACCGTTCCCAGCTCTCTGATTTTGAAGTTGTGTCTCTAGAAGGTACGATGAGCAGTTAACTTCCCCCCCCCTCCCATCCAGCTCCCTTCCCACAAAGTTTATGGCAGACTGGCAGTACACGAATGTGAAGTGCAGATGTGAGATGGCAGCTTTGACATCTGGTCTTTGATGTCCTCCAGACACATCTGGAGTTGAAGCCTAAATTCCCAACCCGTCAATTATCACCCGGTAACAAACCGGACAGGTGAACAGGTTGTAGTCTTTGACTTACAACCACAATCGAGCCCCAAATTTCCACTGCTTAGCAAAACAGTCATTAAGTGAGTTTTACTCCATTTTGCCCCTTTTCTCCTGCCACCGTAGTTAAGCAAACCACTGCCGTTCTTAAGTTGTTAAGTGAATCGGGCTTCCCCGTCGACTTTGCTTGTTGAAAAGTCGCAAAAGGGGATTGCGTGACCCCCGGGACTGTCACAAAATACGAGTCAATGGCCAAGGGTATCGAATTTTGATCACGGATGCTATGACTGTCATAAGTGTAAAAAGTCATAAGTCAGTTTTTTTACCGTTTTTGAAGTTCGAACCGTCACTCAACGTAGGGTTGAGAAGTCAAAGAAAACCTGTAGGTCACAACCTTGTGTGAGAATCTTTTTTGGTATCGTACCTCTTTTCTTCATCCCGGCCTACACTACAGGGAAGACAATAACGCCCACCAGACCTTCCACCTTGAAATCTTCGGAATCAAAAAAACAGTGTGCAAACCGGGACAGGTGAACAGGTATGGCGAGGACGATGGATGGGCCGTTTCTAGGCTCTCTACCCATCTGTCCGGCAGTGTCATCTGCTCACCACCTTCTGTCACCGGACAGGTGAGCCCTTGGATTGAAATTAGAGCCCTCCCTTCCACCTGCATCTGCTCATCTTCTGCGTAAGGATGCAGGAGGTGGCTGGGAAAATATTGACCGACACCTGTGCATTCCACCTGGCTGGGGCGGGGTGGGTGGGGGGGAAGCAACCGAGGCCCCCAATTCAGAGAAAGGACCTTGGGAAAAATAATCTCGGCGCTAACACGCTGAAAGATAAATTGGGCTCTCGAAACAAAAGGCAATCTATTTGTTGACATCAGGGGAAACGTCTCATCTTCCCCTTCTCATAAATCTCGTTTCAAAAGGCTCCGTGAGAATCAGGCGCCAGCCAAGAATCTGACACCGATCACTTCACGGAAGATCCTGTGGCGGGCTCTTTGTGATTTCCGTTCACTCCCGGATAGGTGCGCTGATAGAGAAGTGAACCCATAACTTACAGGTAGTCCTCGACTTATGACCATCCGTTTAGTGAGCCTTCAAAGTAACGTCGCTGAAAAAAAGTTACTGATAGGGATAGCGCTTATGTACCGCTTCCAGCCCTTTCTAAGCGGTTTACAGAGTCAGCTTCTTGCCCCCCAATGGTCTAGAATGATTCTTCTTAAAAACCGCCAGAGATGAAGCATCCACAACTTCTGGTGGCAAGGTGTTCCTCTGGTTAATTGTCCTCACTGTTAGGAAGTTTATCCTTAATTCCAGGTTGCTTCTCTTCTTGATGAGTTTCCATCCGTTATTTTATATTTTAATCTAGAGGGGGGCTTCCCTACATTCTCTCCTTGATTAGTTTCCATCCATTGTTTCTTCTCCTGCCTTCAGGGGTTTTGGAGAATAATTTGACCCCCCCTCTTCTTTGGGGCAACCCCTCAAATACTGGAAGACGGCTATCCTGTCTCCCTTAGTCCTTGTTTTTATTAAACTAGACATACCCAAATCTTACAGGCATTCTTCATACGTTTTAGTCTCCAGGCTTGTTTTTCTGTTTTTCTAACTAGCCAGACCCAAATCCTGCAACCATTGTTCAATTAATCCCTTAATTAATTGATTGATGTGCCGCCTATCTAGGCACGTTGCTGCCAAGATAAAACCATAAAATATGAGAGAGAAAAATAAATATTAATGTTAAAATTCAAATACCCTGAGAACAGCATTCTCAGCACCACCGGTTAAAAGATTTCCTTTCCCAGAATTCCTTCTCCTTGCTTCCGCGCCAGTCTTCCGAACGCAAATCTTTATTTATTTAATTTATCAACTGTTCATCCCGCTTAGAGGCAGCTGTACAGTCGGCTTACAGCAAAGTGCAGCTAGTCCTCGACTTAACGACCACAACGGGGACCCAAATTTCCATTGCTAAGCGAGACTGTTTGTTCAGCGTGTTTCGCCCCGTTTTACAACCTTTCTGGCCAGAGTCGTTAAGGAAATCACTGCCGTTTTCAATTGCTGAGTGAATCTGGGTTCCTCCATTTGCTTGTTCCGAAGGTCGCAAAAGAGGATCACGTGACTCCGACCGTCGTAACTATGAGCCAGACGCCAACATCTAAATTTTGATTGTGCAGCTATGGGGATGCTGCAACCGTCATAAGTGTGAAAAAGGATTGTAGACTGGTGGTGGTGCAAGTAGTTAAAATGTAGTATTGCAGGCGGACTCTGCCGAATGTCAGCAGTTCGATCCTCACTGGCTCAAAGTTGACTCAGCTTTCTGTCCTTCTGAAGTCGGTAAAATGAGGACCCAATATTGTTGGGGGCAATAGGCTGACTCTGTAAACTGCTTAGAGAGGGCTGGGAAGCTCTATCTATTTATGTCTCTCTCTCTCACTGTTTCTCTCTCTCTCTCTCTTTCTCCTTATCTATCTGTCTAATCTGTTCTATCTGTCTATCTATCTGTCTGTTTCTCTCTCATCTATCTATATCTATCTATCTATCTATCTATCTATCTATCTATCATCTATCTATCTATCTATCATCTGGCTAGCTACCTAGCTTTGTGTCTATCTTGATTTATCGATCTATTGATCTATCTAACTATCTAAACATCTAAATATCTAACTATTATGTCTATCATCTAGCTAGCTAGCTTTGTGTCTGTCTATATCTATCTATCTATCTATCTATCTATCTATCTATCTATCTATCTATCTATCTATCATTTAGCTAGCTAGCTTTGTGTCTGTCTCTCTCGATCTATTCATCTATCTAACTATCTAACTAACTATCTAATTATCTAACTATCTAACTACCTATCTAACTATCTAACTATTTATCTATTATCTATCTAACTATCATCTAGCTAGCTAGCTAGCTAGCTTTGTGTCTGTCTATCTCTATCTATCTATCTATCTATCTATCTATCTATCTACCTACCTACCTACCTACCTACCTACCTACCTACCTACCTACCTAATCACCTATTCTATATCTGGTGGCGCAGTGGTTAGAAATCAGTATTGAAGGCTGACTCTTGCCCACAGTCTGGAGTTCGATCCTGACCAGCTCAAGATTGACTCAGCCTTCCGTCCTTCCAAGTTCGGTCAAATGAGGACCTAGACAGCCACTTATCTGAAACAGTATAGGTTCTCATGCTTGAGCAAGATCTCTTCCAGCTCTATTCTGAATTTAAAAAAAAACAACTTTGCATCTGAAAGGCTGTTAAGGAAGCAAAATTTGGTGATCCACCAGACCATGGTGGAACCAATGAAGATGGATGGCTACCCGGTGGCTTTTGACCTCAGTCGACGGAAGGGCCTGCTTTGAGAGGAAGAGACCCCAAATCTTACCTCCTGGTTGAGATCGGAGATCAGGGCCTCCTTGAAACCTTGAGAGATCAAATTGTAGAAGTAGCTGCAAGAAGAAAGGAAGCATCTCAGGATGAAATGGCATGACTTTTGATTGAGGGGGGTGTTCAGGGGGGGGGGTCTTACAAAAGAGCATTGGGGAAGGAGCATTGACCATTGAGACACCGAGGAAGGGAACTTCCTAACAGTGAGGACAATTAACCGGTGGGACAGTTGCCTTCAGAAGTTCTCGGTGCTCCATCGCAGGAGCGTTTTAAGGAGAGATGGGACAACCATTTCTCTGAAATAGTAGAGGGCGGTGATGGCTAACCTGGCTGGCACGAGGCACAGGTTTATGCACGGCAGAGCTAAACTGGGGCGACGGCTGCCGTACCCACAGAGAGGGCACTGCATGCCACCTCTGGGGCGCACGTCATACGTTCACCATCAAGGGGATAGGGCAGTGGTGAAATGTAAAATGTGTTACTATCGGTTCTGTGGGCATGGCTTGTTCGGGGGGGGGGGGGGTAATATGGCTGAGTGGGCGTGGCCAACTTTTCTTCTTTAATTTTTAAAACCATTTTCAGCTGAAGAGGTTGTAAAAAAAAAATGTTTTTAAAAGCCTCTGACGATCCCAGCTGGCTTGCCTGATCTTCAGCTGAAGAGGTTGTAGAAAAAAAAAATGGGAGGGAAAAAGCCTCTGATGAGCCCGGCTGAGGCGCATGATCATCAGAGGCTTTTTTTTTTTTTCCTTATTTTTAAAAGCATTTTTTTCGGCCGAAGAGGTTGTAGAAAAAATGCTTTTAAAAATAATTTTAAAAAAGCCTCAGATGATTGTGCGGCTCAGCTGGGCAATGTGGGGGTGTGGGGTGGGGCAGGGATTTTTGCTACCGGTTCAAATCACCCACCACCATCACTACCAGATCACTACTCTATTCTATTCTATTCTATTCTATTCTATCCTAGACTATTCCATTCCATTCTTTTCCACTCCGTATATTCTGTTCTGTTCTGTTCTGTTCTGTTCTTATTCCTATTCCTATTCCTATTCCTATTCCTATTCCTATTCCTATTCCTATTCCTATTCCTATTCCTATTCCTATTCCTATTCCTATTCCGTTCTGTTCTGTTCTGTTCTGTTCTTATTCCTAATGCTATTCTGTTCTGTTTCATTCTTACTTTATTCTGTTCTGTTGTGTTCTATTATTATTCCTAATGCTATTCTGTACTGTTCTGTTCTTATTCTGTTCTGTTCTTATTCCTAATGCTATTCTATTCTGTTTCGTTCTTATTCTATTTTTATTCCTAATGCTATTCTATTCTATTCTATTCTATTCTATTCTGTTCTGTTCTGTTCTGTTCTGTTCTGTTCTGTTCTGTTCTGTTCTTATTCCTAATGCTATTCTATTCTTTTTTTAAAAAATTAGATTTATATACCACCCTTCTCCGGAGACTCAGGGCGGCTTACAATGCATTAAGCAATAGCCTTCATACTTTTGTATATTTTTTATACAAAGTCAGCTTATTGCCCCCACAAACTGGATCCTCAATTGACCTACCTTAGAAAGGATGGAAGGCTGAGTCAACCTTGAGCCTCGAACCTTGCAATAATTGCAGACAGCTGAATCTTAATAACAGGCTATTAGCCTCTATTCTATTCTATTCTATTCTATTCTATTCTATTCTATTCTATTCTATTCTATTCTATTCTATTCTATTCTATTATTCTATTCTTGTTCTTGTTCTTGTTCTTGTTCTTGTTCTTGTTCTTGTTCTTGTTCTTGTTCTTGTTCTGTTCTATTCTATTCTATTCTATTCTATTCTATTCTATTCTATTCTATTCTATTCTATTCTATTCTATTCTATTCTATCCTAGACTATCCTAGACTATTCCATTCCATTCTTTTCCACTCCGTATATTCTGTTCTGTTCTGTTCTGTTCTGTTCTGTTCCGTTCCGTTCCGTTCCGTTCCGTTCCGTTCCATTCCATATTTATGATGGTCATAAGATCCTCTTTGACAACCTTATGATGAGCAGTCAAGGGGGGGGAGTCAGATTCACTTAACGACTGTGTTAGTGACTTAACAGCGTGGATTCACTTAACAACGGTGGCAAGAAAGGCTATAAAATGGGGCAAAACTCACTTGTCGCTGAGCAACTGAAATTCTGGCCATAAGTCAAGGATTAGCAATGGAAATTTTGGGCAAAAGTCGAGGACTAACTGTGCTTTCCTGGAATGGAACAGTTCAAGATGGCTTGGGGTTTTGATGACTAAGACGACAATGACGGAAAACGAGGACGGCGGTTTGTGGCCTACCTGTTTGGCCCCAAAAACGTCAACTGGAGGTCCTGAATGTTAGCCGAGCAGCTGAGTGGCCGAAGCAGAGGCCGTCCCACATAGACGTCGGCCACTCCCAGCAGGACAGAGAGGGAGAGGGGACTGATGTTGGCCTCGACTATGCCGTTATCCAGTCTGTGGGGGTGGAGAGAATCCAGGAATTACCCACCTTGGCTAAAATCTTCAGTGCTAGAAGGGAGAGGGGGGTTTGTGGAGAGGAGAAAGAGGAGGGAGAGGAGGAAAAAGAGGAGGAGGAGGAGGAGGAGGAGGAGGAGGAAGAGGGGGAAGAAGAGGAGGGAGAGGAGGAGGAGGGAGAGGAGGGAGTGGAAGAGGAGGAGGAAGAGGAGGAGGAAGAAGAGGGGGAAGAAGAGGAGGAAGAGGAGGGAGAGGAAGAGGAGGGACAGGAGGGAGAGGAAGAGGAGGAAGAAGAGGAGGAAGAAGAGGGGAAAGAGGAGGAGGAGGAAGAGGAGGGGGAAGAAGAGGGAGAGGAGGGAGAGGAGGAGGAGGGAGAGGAGGGAGAGGAAGAGGAGGAAGAAGAGGGGAAAGAAGAGGAGGAAGAGAAGGGAGAGGAGGAGGAGGGAGAGGAGGGAGAGGAAGAGGAGGAAGAAGAGGGGAAGGAGGAGGAGGAGGGAGAGAGGGAGAGGAAGAGGAGGAAGAAGAGGGGAAGGAGGAGGAGGAGGAAGAGGAGGGGGAAGAAGAGGAGGAAGAGGAGGGAGAGGAGGAGGAGGGAGAGGAGGGAGAGGAGGAGGAAGAGGAGGAGGAAGAACAGGGGGAAGAAGAGGAGGAAGAGAAGGGAGAGGAGGAGGAGGGAGAGGAGGGAGAGGAAGAGGAGGAAGAAGAGGGGAAGGAGGAGGAGGAGGAAGAGGAGGGGAAGAAGAGGAGGAAGAGGAGGGAGAGGAAGAGGAGGGAGAGGAGGAGGAGGGAGAGGAGGAGGAAGAGGAGGAGGAAGAAGAGGAGGAAGAAGAGGGGAAGGAGGAGGAGGAGGAAGAGGAGGGGGAAGAAGAGGAGGAAGAGGAGGGAGAGGAAGAGGAGGGAGAGGAGGAGGAAGAGGAGGAGGAAGAAGAGGAGGAAGAAGAGGGGAAGGAGGAGGAGGAGGAAGAGGAGGGGGAAGAAGAGGAGGAAGAGGAGGGAGAGGAGGAGGAGGGAGAGGAGGGAGAGGAGGAGGAAGAGGAGGAGGAAGAGGAGGAGGAAGAAGAGGGGGAAGAAGAGGAGGAAGAGAAGGGAGAGGAGGAGGAGGGAGAGGAGGGAGAGGAAGAGGAGGAAGAAGAGGGGAAGGAGGAGGAGGAGGAGGAGGAAGAAGAGGGGGAAGAAGAGGAGGGAGAGGAAGAGGAGGAGGAAGAGGAGGAGGAAGAAGAGGGGGAAGAAGAGGAGGAAGAGGAGGGAGAGGAGGAGGAGGGAGAGGAGGGAGAGGAAGAGGAGGAAGAAGAGGGGAAGGAGGAGGAGGAGGAGGAAGGAGAGGGGGAAGGAGAGGAGGGAGAGGAGGGAGAGGAAGAGGAGGAAGAAGAGGGGAAAGAGGAGGAGGAGGAGGAGGAGGAAGAAGAGGAGGAAGAGGAGGGAGAGGAGGAGGAGAGAGAGGAGGGAGAGGAAGAGGAGGAGGAAGAAGAGGAGGAAGAAGAGGGGAAAGAGGAGGAGGAGGAGGAGGAGGAGGAAGAAGAGGAGGAAGAGGAGGGAGAGGAAGAGAAGAAGAGGAGGAAGAAGAGAGGAAGGAGGAGGAGGCGGAGGAAGAAGAGGAGGAGGAGGAGGAGGAGGAGGAGGAGGAGGAGGAGGAGGAGGAGGAGGAGGAGGAGGAGGAGGAGAATTGAAGGGGGTCCTTGGCGCTCACTGAGTTTGATAGTTTTCTTGTAATCATTTCATGACCCAACTAGGTAACTTCATCAGTGCTAGAAGGGAGTGTGGTTTAATGTTCCTTAGCTGGGTCATCCGCAAGAAAACACCCAAGTTCACAGAGCACCAAGGACCCCCACAATTCAACCAAACATTCTCTTCTAGTGTTATCAATAAAGATCACACGAATAGGAACAAAAAAAAATTGAGAAGGGCCAATTAATTTCCACGGGGAAGGGCTGACATCCCCATCATTCAAAACAGAATGGTTCTAATTTCTGAGCGGAGGCTTTCCAAAGAGTAGAGCCAGAATCCAAAACGGAATGCCTCCTGACCTCAATTGAGGAACAATCAACAATGGGACGCAACCAAAACATTTTCAGATCTTGGTTCCCTCCATCACCACCAAAGGGATGCAACTTTGAAGTCATCATTTTTGTGGAATGCATCAATAGGATTCCTACCCAACCTACGTTACAAGAAGCTGTGGACAGTTGGGCATCACTTAAAGGACCTTGGCATTTATGGGCATTCTTCTCAAGAAGAACTAGAGCGTGCTGTGATAGCAGTCTCCCAATATTTGGGGGGGGGGCTGCCCCAAAGAGGAGTGGGGTCAACCTCTTCTCCAAAGCACCAGAAGGTAGGAGGAGAAGCCATGGATGGAAACCAATCAAGGAGAGAAGCAACCTGGAATTCAGGAGAAACTTCCTAACAGGGAGGACAATTAACCAGTGGAACAGCCTGCTTCCAGAAGTTTTTGGATGGTCCATCACTGGAGGTTTTTAAGAAGAGATTGGACAGCCATTTGTTGAGAATGGGATAGGGTTTCCTGGTTGAGCAGGAGGCTGGACTAGGAGATCTCCAAGATCCCTTCCAACTCTCTTCTGTTGTGTTCTCTAAAGCCCCTGAAGGCAGGACAAGGAACAATGGATGGAAACTCATCAAGGAGAGAAGCAACCTAGAACTAAGGAGAAATTTCCTGACAGTGAGGACAATTAATTTAGAGAACTGGATGCTAAAACATGAAAAAATGATTGCAGGAACTGGGTATGTCTAGTTTAATGAAGAGAAGGACTCGGGGAGACATGATAGCAGTCTTCCAACATCTCAGGGGCTGCCCCAAAGAAGAGGGAATCAAGCTCTTCCCCAAAGCCCCTGAGGACAGGACAAGAAGCAACGGATGAAAACTCATCAAGGACAGAAGCAACCTAAAACTAAGGAGAAATTTCCTGACAGTTAGAACAATGAATCAGTGGAATGAATTGACTCCAGAAGTTGTGGGTGCCCCAACCCTGGAGGCTTTTAAGAAGAGATTGGACAAAGCCACTTGTCTGGAATGCTACAGGACAGGGGTCTCCAATCTTGGTAACTTGAAGACTTGTGGACTTCAACTCCCAGAATTCCTCAGCCGGCTTTGGAAGCTGGTTGAGGAATTCTGGGAGTTGAAGTTCACAGGTCTTCAAGTTACCAAGATTGGAGATCCCTTCGATGAGTTTCCTGCTTGCGCCGGGGGTAGGATTAAGATCTCCAAGGTCTCTTCCAACTTTATTATTCTGTAATATGTCAAGTCAATCCCAAATCCGTAACTTGCCTCACGGGCTCCCTTCCTCAGACACTCATCCCAAAAAAAGCACTTACCCAAATAAATGTTTTATCTTCCAGTTGCTACTGAAGAGAACGTGAGCATTTTGGATAGACAGCCTGACACCTCTGCCTTTGTCAAAATAAGCCACCGAGTCCTCCGTCTGAAGTTGTTTGATTTGGATGCTGTGAAGGAGAAGAAGGAAAGAGACCATCAGCATCGGCAGGTAGAAAGTTTATTTCCTTAGACATGCAAGAATGTATTTCCCAGAGTTAGCAGAGTGTTTTACTGGCCGGATGCCGTCCCTGTCGCCAGGACGGAGTTTTGTTCGGCAGATATATTCTCATTGTGCCTAGAGAGAGAAATATCTCCTCTACCTAGGATCGAACTCACAGCCTCCTGATTGTGTGGTGGGGGTTCCACTTCTAGGCCACCGCACCACTCAAGAGAATTTCAGACACTGCCAGGTGTTAAATGTGAGCTCTATTTATAAAGAAAACAGTGCTGTTTCCCAGGTCTTAAAGTAGAGATCTTCAAACTTGGCCGCTTTAAGACTTGTGGACTTCAACTCCCAGAATTCTCCAGCCAGCATGGCTGGAGAATTCTGGGAGCTGAAGTCCACAAGTCTTAAAGTGGCCAAGTTTGAAGACCTCTGCCCTAACGGCTCAAATTTAATGCAGCAAAATTGTACAGGTGGTCCTTGATTTACAACAGTTCATTCAGTGACGGTTCGAATTACAACAAACTCTGAAAAAAGCGACTTATGACCGCTTTTCACACTTACGACTCATGACAGCATTGATCAAAATTTGGATGCTTGGCAACATCGTACAGGAAGTCCTTGATTTACGACCAAAAGGGAGCCCAGAGTTTACGTTGCCAAGTGAGAAATTTGCTAAATGAGTTTTCGCCCCATTTTACAACTGTTCTTGCCACATTGGTTAAGTGAATCACTGCCCGTCGTTAAACTGGTAACCCGGTTGTTAAGTGAATGTGGCTTCCCTGTTGACTTTGCTTGTCGGACGGTCGCAAAATATAATCACTGCCACTGTCATAACTGTGAACCGTTAGTTGAGCATCTGGTTGTAAATCCCGTGTAAATCCCCCAAGAGACCGTTTCATACAGGAGAAAGGCAGTATAGAACTATAATTAATAAATAATAAAAAAATAAATAAATAAGGGTGAAAAATGGTTGTAAGTCACTTTTTTTCCAGTGTCGTCGTAACTTTGAATGATCACTAAATGAACTGTTGTAAGTCGAGGACTAGCAGGATTTATGACGAAGGCCTTTTCTGGCCTTCTGACGAGCCAAGGCAATGGGGAAGCCCGATTCACTGAACAACCGTGTGACTAACTCAACAATTGAAGTGATTCGCTTAGCAACGGTGGCAAGACGAGACGTAACCTGGGGCAAAGCTCACTTCACAAATGCCTCACTTAACAACTTCGGGCTCAGTTGTGGTCGTAAGCCGAGGTCTACCTGTGTCTGGTAGAGGAGGAAGGTGGGCACACGCTTACTTTGAAAACAACATGGAGACTTCTCCCAGCGTGGGCACGTTGTAACTGCTGCTTTGATCTGGGATCGGCTCCTTCTTCAGTTGTGACAGCAGCGTCTCCATCACCACGTCCTTCACTGCAAAGGGTTAACAAGGGTTACGATTCTTGCCCTTTTCTTTTGAATCCAGCACCGACAATGTCTCCTAAAAAAAGGGACGCCGGTTCTGTGGGCGTGGCTTATTTGGGGGGTGTGGTTAGTTGGTCATGTGACCAGGTGGGTGTGGCTAGGTGGTCATGTGACCCGATGGCCGTGACTATGTGCATAGGGACTACTCAGAGGGCTGAAAAAAGTCATTTCTGACCAGTCCTCGCACTTTTGATACTTATGACCATCCTCGCATTTATGCCCATTGCAGCATTCTTAACAACCGTGTCACTCATTTCACAACTGCTTCTCTTCACCACGGTGACAAGATAGGGCGCAAAATGTAAAATGTGAGGACAGTTGTGTTGTAAGTGCGAGGACTCATGTTCTAGCTAGCCAAGAAGCCTGGTTGAATGTCACTCATCTTGGTTCCTTGTCATTAAAAACTTCTGCTTCGTTATTCAATTATTTCTTCAAAGTGCTGATCATTGCACCCTGGCTAGAAGAACTCCAACAAAGGAGTATTTCTTCCCAACAGCAGTGTAAAAAGCTTAAAACAACCCTTCCCCTTTAAGAAAGTCAAAACAAAAAAAACCCCTCCGAAAAGCTTTGGAACCGAAAGCTACAGTAAGTCTAGGCGTACTGCCAAGAATGTAATAAGGGTTAACGGAGAGGCAGTTTCTGTAAGCAGAGCAATAAAGATTAGGCTAGAAACAACACCAGAATGTTGTAATTCCTTACAGGATCAACCCTGTAAAGTGGAAAAAAACAAAAGGAGATTTCTTGGTTCTCCAAATTGCTTAACTACTTAACAGGTTCTGGTGCGAGCCGGTAGAATCCCACTACTGCGTGAGAGCAAGTGAAGTGAGGCACATGCATGATCCCGTTGCAAACTGGTAGTAAAGGTAAATAGAACCAACACCTGGGCTGGACGCATGTGCACATCAAGTATGCATGAATCCACAGGGCACACCGGTAGTAACATAATGTGAAACCCACTGCTATGTGCTAAAGCCCGAGAAGGCCACATTGGGGAAGGATGCTTAAACAGGAAGGATGCCTGTTTAAATTTCATGGGTCTCCTAAGGGACATTTCTTCAGAGGAGGGTTGAGTGATATTAATGCAACGTTCCTCAATTTCAAGCCACTTTAAGATGCACGGACTTCAACTCCCAGAATTCCCCAGCAGGCCATGACACTGAAGTTCACGCAGCTTGAAGTTGGAAGTCCACACATCCCCCAGAGTGGAGGAATTCTGGGAGTTGAAGTCCATGCATCTCCAAGCATGCTGGCTGGGGAATTCTGGGAGTTGAAGTCCATATGTCTCAAAATGGCTGAAGTTAAGAAATACTGTCCCATTGAATTTCCACCAGATATTGGGGGTTTTACCAAAGATCGTAGGTAGAATCGGAATGTAATGACCATTGTGCCAAATGCAAAAAGACACGATTGGCTCCGAGGTGGGTTTCAGCAGGTTCTGAGCAGATCTGGAGAACCGGTAGCGGATATTTTGAGTAGTTCGGAGAACCGGTAGTAAAAATTCTGACTGGTCCCGCCCCCATCTATTCTCTGCTTCCCGAGTGAGTCCCAGCTGATCGGGAGGAAATGGGGATTTTGCAGTAACCTTCCCCTGCCACGCCCACCAAGCCACGCCCACAGAACCAGTAGTAAAAAAATTTGAAACACAGCACTGGATTGGCTGGTGATGCCCTCATTCCCATGATGACATCATTGCCTATTTTGCAAATGGACAAAGTTCCAGGGACCCTTTTTGACTTCCCTTACGTCTCCCTCCCCTCCGTGAGGACCTCAAGGGGAAACTCACCATACGTCAGCCCACTCTGGGTAATTTGGAGTCTCAGGGCTCCTGTGGACTTCAGTTCTTTTGTAAATGGGAGGCAAGATTTGAAGATTGGCAGGAAAAGAACCCACATCATCATGGTTAGGTAAAGGTTAGACATGCCGGTCATGGAGAATCCTAGAAGAGAAGAGAATAAAGATCCTGGGAGGGGGGGGGGGGGTTCAAGAGGTCGTGACCAAAAGCGTCACTAACAATGAAACGAGCGGCTATATAATTATTGTTGTTGTTGTTGTTATGTTATGTTATATTATGCTATGGTATGTTACATTATATTTTATTGATTATAATAGATAACATAACATAACAATTAATAATCTTACTGGCATCATTATTATGATTATTATTACTTTGTTGTTTTGCATGTACACTGAGAGTGTCTGCCTTGAAGAAAAATTCCTTGTGTGTCCTATCACACTTGGCCAAATAAACCTGTTCTGTTCTGTTCTGTTCTGTTCTGTTCTGTTCTGTTCTGTCCTGTTCTACTCTACCCTACCCTTCCCTATCCGATCCTACCCTTCCCTTCCCTTCCCTTCCCTTCCCTTCCCTATCCTATCCTATCCTATCCTATCCTATCCTATCCTATCCTATCCTATCCTATCCTATTTATTCCTTGTGCATCTAATGACACTTGGATAAATACAGTATTGAATTTATTCCTTGTTCTTCTAATCACACTTGGATAAATACAGTATTGAATTTATTCCTTGTGCCTCTAATCACACTTGGATAAATACAGAACTGAATTTATTCCTCGTGCCTCTAATCACATCTGGATAAATACAGTATCGAATTTATTCCTCATTCCTCTAATCACACTTGGATAAATACAGTATCGAATTTATTCCTCATATTGAATTTATCCACACTTGGATAAATACAGTATCAAATTTATTCCTCATTCCTCTAATCACACTTGGATAAATACAGTATTGAATTTATTCCTCGTTCCTCTGATCACACTTGGATAAATACAGTATTGAATTTATTCCTCATATTGAATTTATCCACACTTGGATAAATACAGTATCAAATTTATTCCTCGTTCCTCTAATCACACTTGGATAAATACAGTATCAAATTTATTCCTCGTGCCTCTAATCACACTTGGATAAATACAGTATTGAATTTATTCCTCATTCCTCTGATCACACGTGGATAAATACAGTATTGAATTTATTCCTCATTCCTCTAATCACACTTGGATAAATACAGTATCGAATTTATTCCTCATTCCTCTAATCACACTTGGATAAATACAGTATCGAATTTATTCCTCGTGCCTCTAATCACACTTGGATAAATACAATATTGAATTTATTCCTCGTTCCTCTGATCACACTTGGATAAATACAGTATTGAATTTATTCCTCATTCCTCTAATCACACTTGGATAAATACAGTATCGAATTTATTCCTCGTATTGGATTTATCCACACTTGGATAAATACAGTATCGAATTTATTCCTCATTCATCTAATCACACTTGGATAAATACAGTATCGAATTTATTCCTCGTATTGGATTTATCCACACTTGGATAAATACAGTATCGAATTTATTCCTCATTCATCTAATCACACTTGGATAAATACAGCATCGAATTTATTCCTCATGCCTCTAATCACACTTGGATAAATACAGTATCAAATTTATTCCTCATGCCTCTAATCACACTTGGATAAATACAGTATCGAATTTATTCCTCGTGCCTCTGATCACACTTGGATAAATACAGTATTGAATTTATTCCTTGTGCATCTAATCATACTTGGACAAATAAAGTATTGAATTTAATCCTGGTGCATCTAATTATATGTGACCAAATAAAGTATTGCATTTATTCCTTGTGCCTCTAATCACACTTGGCCAAATACAGTACTGAATTTAATCCTCATGCATCTAATTGTACATGATCAAATAAAGAATTGAATTTAATCCTCGCGTGTCTAATCACTCTAGACCAAATAAAAGTATTGAATTTATCCCTTGTGCCTTTAATCACACTTGGACAAATAAAAATATTGAATTTATTCCTCATGCATCTAATCACACTTGACCAAATAAGTACTGAATTTATTTCTCGTGCCTCTAATCACACTTGGCCAAATAAAGTATTAAATTTCAGCATTGCACGCCCATGCAAAGTATTGAATTCAATTCAAATCAAATCAGATTACTTACTACGAAGGTCTTGGATTACAACACGATGGCTCTTCTGACTTGTAATCGTTGTAATGATTCTTTTGGTCCCGGGAGGTCTTTATATCTCCTCCAAACCAACCTTAAACTTCCTCCTCCTGAGGATGACTTGCCAATAAAATGTCAATCCAGGCTCACTAGGGAAAACCCACATTTCCCCATCTCTGTCCATACAAAGGGGATAAAGGAGGAAGTGAATGTCCTTAATTCAAACTCTGGCACGTTCAGATCTCATCATAAGAAAAGAAAAATCACCACCAGGAAATTCCAAGTTTCTGATCCACACTGACAGGCACCCAATACAGTTCATTTAGTGACTGTTGAAAGTTACGACGGCCCTGAGAAAAGTGACTTAGGACCATTTTTCACACCACCTTTGCAGTATCCCCACGTGATTAAAATTCAGATGTTTGGAAACTGGCATGTACTTACGACAGTTGGAGTGATCCCCTTCAGACAAGCAAAGTCAACGGGAAGCCAGATTCTGATTTCACAACCCTCCTATTTACTTAGCAATTTCTGTGATTCACTTAACAACCGTGACAAGAATGGTTGCAACATGGGGCGAAATTCACTTAAGCACGGTCTCGCTTAGCAACAGAAATTTTGAACTCCATTGTGGTCATAACTCCAGGACTGCCTGCACAGGAATAAATGCAGCAAATATATTCCGGAGTTATAGTTAAGTTTAAGTTTAAGTTTTATTAGATTTATATACCGCCCTTCTCCTTACGGACTCAGGGCGGTTAGCCTAGTTAGCCAGGATCAAATCGAATCTGGCCAGAGAAAGAGAATTAAGGGAGAAAAATCCTTCCAAGCACCAGAATAATAATTCTAAAATCCACAAAGGTGAGAACTGATGATGGAACAGGCAAGGAATAAAAGAAATATATTGACTCAAGGGTTAACCAACTCTAAGAAACCAGAAACCAAGGAGAGTCACAACAGACAGCTAAAATGTTTAAAAATATGTCTAGCGAATGTTGGAAATGTAACCCAAAAACGGGCACATTTTATCATTTGTGGTAAACTTGTGTCAAAGCAAAAAAAAAAGAAAAAAGAATTGGGCAAAGATACAAGGTGATTAGAAAAGAGGATAGGAAAACACGTAGATTTTAAACCTGAATTGTTAGGTATAATATCAGAAAAAAACTTGATAAGAAAAGTAGACATTTAATATAACATATTGGAAAAATGAAGATATACCAAGAAGTCAAAAAGATACTAGATCTGTGATGGCGAACAGGTGGCACAACTAGCCATATCGGTGGGCATGTGAGCTCAGTGCCAGCTGATTTTCAAGCCTTCTGGACCATTTTCAGCCTCCGGAGGGCTTCTGGGACGGTGAGGAAGGTCATTTTCGCCCTCCCCAGGCTCCTAGAAAGGCTCTGGAGGCTGGGAAGAGCAAAAAATAGGCCTACTACGCCCACTGTGCCATCGCATGCCAGGAGTGATGGGGTAGTCGGGGGGTCGTGCACGCATGTGCGGGGCGAGGGCACATAGAATTATGGGTGTGGGCACACGTGTGCGTGACCCTCCCTTCTCCCTCCCCCCCATGCTCCTGGCACACAATGGCAAAGAGGCTAGCCATCACTGTACTAGATTGTGCAGAAATGGCTAGATTGACATTGAAAATTAAACAGAAAGAGGACGTAGAATATTATCAAACATGGAATTTATTTTTTCCCAACCAACATGGTTGGGAAAAAGGGGTGGGGTGAGATTAAGAATGTAAATCTGTATTGCTAAGCAAATTAAATACCCAGACAATGTTTATTAAGCACCAAGAAATGTATTTAATAGAAAATCAATCAAATAAAAAAAATTTTTTTTAAAGAAGAAACAACAAGGAAAGAATTGAAAATAAATGGCCAGGAGAGTGACAGCCAAGCAACATGGGTTTTATTGTACTTTTTTTTTTTTTACTTTCCTTTGCAGGTAGTCCTTGACTTAGAACCACTCACTGAGCGACGGTTCAAAGTTACAACGGGACGGAAAAAAAAGCGACACGGCCATTTTCACACCACTGTTGCAAGCATCCTCGTGGTCATACGATTGACCACGTGACATTGCAATGTCCCGGGGTCACGTGATCCCTTTTTGCGACCATCGTACAAGCAAAGTCCATGAAGAACCTGATTCACTTAACAACTGTATGACTAATTTAACAACTGCAGTGTTTGACTTAACAACGGCGGCAAAGAAAGTAAGTAAACGTATTGGTTTTTAGTCGGCTGTTCACCGCCCTGAGTCCGTCAGGAGAAGGGCGGTATATAAATTTAATTAATAAATAAATAAATAAATAAAAAACTCCCTTAACAACTGTCCGGCTTAGCAACAGGAAATTTTGGACTCAAGTTGTGGTCGTAAATCAAGAACTGCCTGTACTTTTTACATTTAATGATGATAACCTTATAATGTAACCAAGTAGAAATTTTGTGACAGTGAAAATAATGAACCAGTGGAACTACTGGCCACCTGAAGTCGTAGGGGCTCCATCACTGGAAGATTTTTAAGAAGAGACTGGACAGCCACTTGTCTGAAATGGTGCTAGAACAGGAGGCTGGACTAGAAGACCTCCAGGGTCCCCTCCCGCTCTGTTCTGAATTTGCATTTGAATTTAATGAAATGCAGAAGTTTTGTGGCTTAGCAACCGAATTGCTGCAACTTTCTAACCGCAAAATAAAAACTTTCTCAGGCTGAAGTAACAAAGGGTTATTCATCTCTATGTACTAGTTGTTTTAATAAAAGGCGGTTGTGTCCTTTTACAAGGACTCTACGGGACTCAGAAGGTCTTTTCCCAGGCTGTTTTTTAATTTTTCTTTCCCCTTCTACTTTTAATCCATTTCAGGGATTCTGCTTAAGCATTATTGCACGCTGAGTTTTTATGCTGTAACTGGATGAGATGATTTTTGCTACCCAATCAAAAGGTTCTTTTTACAGATAGTCCTCAATTTATGGCCCATGTTAAGGATATTGTTGTGTTACCAACCAGCGGAGTGTAGAGCACAGAGAAAACATTGCTGAGAGCAATGAATAAGAGATAAGTGCAAACTGGTTTATCAAAAGTCTACTTTACAGTGAAAAAACAATCTCATTGTCTTTTAAACAAGCCAAATCTTTGCCAGTGAAATCAGTCCAGTGGTAAAAAAAACACCTTTTTTTTTAAAAAAAAAATAATTTATATGCCGCCCTTCTCCAGAGACTCAGGGCAGCTTATAGTGCATTAAGCAATAGCCTTCATACTTTTGTATATATTTATATAAAGTCAGCTTATTGCCCCCACAAACTGGATCCTCAATTTACCCACCTTAGAAAGGATGGAAGGCTGAGTCGACCTTGAGCCTGGCTAGGATTGAACTCACAGAATTACAGGCAGCTGGATGTTAATTGCTGCCTTTAGTAGGAGGGATTAGCCCCCTACGCTACTCAGGCTCCTTCTTACCATACAAACAGTAGTTGGTTAGAATAACAAGTTCACTCTGGTTCACAAACCACAATGGTAGCAGATCCATCCACGATGATAGCACAATGGTAGCAACTCCACACACAATGGTATCATATCATCAACTGACTACATTACAGATCCCTTCTTAAGTACGTTTACAACTAGTGATTATCTAATTACAGCATGACTCAGCATTACAATTCATGTTAAAGTCATAGAACACATATATTGCCTGGACAACCTGTTAGGCTCACACCATATAAATACATGAAATCAATCAATCAATCTATCTATCTATCTATCTCCTAACAGCCACAATTGAATCCAACATTTGCGTTGCTTGAACAGTTATTCAGTGAGCTTTGCCCCATTTTACAACCACGTTAAACCACAGTGGTTTAAGTAAACCATGCAGTCGTTAAATGGGTAACCCAGTTGTTAAGTGAATCTGGCTTCGCTATCGGCTTGGCCTTTCGGAAGGTCATAAAAGGGAAATCACGTGACACTTTTCCCCCCCCCTCCCCGCGGGATGCTGCAACCGTCATAAATACAAGTCAGTTGCCAAGCGTCTGAATTTTGATTACGTGAATGGTGGGGATCTTGCAACGGTCGTAAGTGTGAAAACAGGACATGATATGTCCCCTTTTCTCAATGCTGCTGTAACTTTGGACGGTCGCTAAAGGAACAATTAAGTCGAGGGCTAGCTGAACGTTTGATCACCGTGGGGATGCTGCATCAGTCGTAAGTGTGAAAACTGGTCGTGAGTCACTTTTTTTCAGTGCCATCATAACTTCGAATGGTCACTGAAAAAATGGATGGAAATCATGGATTATCTGTCTTGGCGGTTTTGCTGGAAATCTGTTGCTGGAGGTGGTAGATAATTCAACAACTCCTTGGCAAACTTTCCTCTCCCTTTTCTTTTTTAATAGTTTATTTATATATTTTCTCTTATTTATTTATTTATCTATTTATTGGTTCGATTTACATGCCGCCCTTCTCCGGAGACTCAGGACGGCTTACAATGCGTTAAGCAACAGCCTTCCTACTTTTGTATATACCTGCTTAGTAGGGCTTTCGGGCCCCCCTAAGCGGTGTTCTTTTTTTTATACAAAGTCATGCTCCCCCTGCTTTGTGATGGCACGGTGGGCCCATTTTTCGCTCTCCCCAGGCTCCAGAGCCTTTCTAGGAGCCTGGGGAGGGCAAAAACAGCCTTCCCCACCTTCCATTAGAGGCCCTCCGGAGGCTGGGAACAGCATGTTTCCTGATTTCTGGTGGGCCCAGAAGAACCGAAAATCAACTGGCCGGCGCACACATGCATGCCGGAGCTGAGCTCGCGTGCCCACCAATATGGCTCCATGTGCCACTTGTGGCACCTGTGCCATAGATTCTCCATCACGGCAATAGGTGAACAACATGCTGTCCGGGTTAATTTGCTTACGTAATCCTACTTTTTCAGTTCCTAGTTTCTTCCTCTATTATCCAACCATTGATAAAACAAGGCTCAAGTTCTAAAATAGTCTGTGTCTTCTTTTTCTTTTATCTTCTGGGGTAGTCTATCCATTTCTGTACTGTCTCCTATTTTTTTTTTTTTTTATTAATTCTTCTCCTCCTCTAGGTGTTTCCTCGGGTTTTTTTCCCCCAGTATTGTGCAAATAACAATTCTTGCTGCGGTCAATGCATGTAAAATTAAATATACCTTCCCTTTATCATATTTTTCTGATATTAGGCCTAACAAAAGTAGTTTTGTTTTATAATCTACATCGAGGTGTCAAACTCAACACCCACGGTGCCTCTGTGGGCTAAAACGGGCTGTGGTGGGGGGTGTGCCTTGTTTTTGCCCTCCATGGCCTCCTGCAGCACTCTGCCGGCCAAAACCAGGCTGAAAACGGGCTCTGTGTGGACGATTTTCAGCCTCCCCGGACTCCAGCAGCACTCTGCTAGCCTAAAATGGGCCAGAAATGGGCGAAAAACATGCCAAAAACTAGCCCTGTGTGGCCCGTTTTCAGCCTCTCCAGCCTCCAGCAGCACTTTGCCAGCCAAAACAGGCCAGAAATGGGCCATGAATGGGCCAAAACAGGCCAAAACGGGCCCCACTCAGGAGGCCTCTGTGCAGCCTATTTTCGGCCTCCCCGGCCTCCAGCAGCACTCTGCTGGCCAAAACCAGACCAAAAACGGGCTCTTTGTAGCCTGTTTTCAGCCTCCCCGGCCTCCAGCAGCACTCTGCTGGCCAAAACCAGACCAAAAACGGGCTCTTTGTAGCCTGTTTTCAGCCTCCCCGGCCTCCAGCAGCACTCTGCTGGCCAAAACCAGGCCAAAAATGGGCTCTTTGTAGCCTGTTTTCAGCCTCCCCGGCCTCCAGCAGCACTCTGCTGGCCAAAACCAGACCAAAAACGGGCTCTTTGTAGCCTGTTTTCAGCCTCCCCGGCCTCCAGCAGCACTCTGCTGGCCAAAACCAGGCCAAAAACGGGCTCTGTATAGCCTGTTTTCAGCCTCCCCGGCCTCCAGCAGCACTCTGCTGGCCAAAAACAGATCACATGTGCCCCCCCCCCACTAAAACAGGCCAGAAACGGGCCAAAAACAGGCCAAAATGGGTCCTGCACAGGAGGCCTCTGTGTGGCCTGTTTTTGGCCAGCGGAGTGCTGCAGTAGCAGTAGTGGGTTGCAAAATCCATCACTACTGGTTTGCTCGTGTGTGCATGGGTGGGCGGAGGCTCCTGCCGCCGCCGCTACCTGTTCGTCAATCCGGGTAGAACCGGTAGCAACCCACCACTGTACAGTAGGCACCCATCCCGTCTCCCCTACCCCCCGCTGCCGCCCCACCAGCCCACAGAGGAGAACTCCAATGCTGATCCAGCCCTCAAATCCAGAATCCAATTTGACACCCCTGTTCTATATGCTGCCTTAACGTTTTTTCCAATCATGTATGCACTTTTGTCCAAAAGCCTCAGATAGCTCAACCGGCTGAATAGCCTGTTATTAACATCCAGCTGTCTGCAATTACACCAGTTCGAGGCTCAAGGTTGACTCAGCCTTCCATCCTTTCTAAGGTAAGTAAATTGAGGACCCAGTTTGTGGGGGCAATAAGCTGATTTTGTATAAATATAAATATACAGAAGTATGAAGGCTATTGCTTAATGCATTGTAAGCCGCCCTGAGTCTCTGGAGAAGGGCGGCATATAAATCAAATTAAAAAAAAAAATCACCAGTAGTTGTCAACTTACAACCGTTCATTTAGTGACTGTTTGAAGTTTCAATGGCATTGAAAAAAAGGGACCAGATCATTTTTTTTCACACCTACGACCGTCATAGCATCCCTGCGGTCATCCGCTGATCAAAATTCAGCCGTTTGACCACTGGCTCACATTTATGACGGTTGCAACGCCCCCGGGGTCCTTCTGACCAGCGAAGTCAATGCGGGAAGCCGGATTCACTTTAACAACCGTGTGACTGACTTAACAACTGCAGGGATTCGCCTACCAACGGTGGCAAGAATGGTCCGAAAACGGGGCTAAAACTCCCTTCACAAATGTCTCGCTTAGCGAAGGAAATTCTGGGCTCCATTGTGGTCGTAAGTCGAGGACTATCAATGTCTCTCTCTCTCTCTCTCCCCGCACCTCCTCCTTTTACCCGTATCCTGCAGCGGCTTCCTTGTTCCCACAAGGTTGAACTCTACCTGCCCTCACCTTTGATGAGGGTTACTTGGAAGCAGATGAAAGAAACCAGAGGAAGAGGAGGAGGAGGAGGAGGAGGAGGAGGAGGAGGAGGCCTCTTTCAAGAGCTCAGAGCTCTATTGAAGTTGGTCCTTCAGAGCTTCTCCAGGGTGGAAACGTGTGGGATGGCCTCAGCCCTTCCTGTCCCACTTGACGGCTGGCCAAGGTGAGGGAGGGATGCTGAATAAATCACCTTTTGTTGCTTCGATATAGACAGGCTCTCTACCTGATACACCTGGTCTCTGCTGAGGATGAGGCAGGGACCATGGGAAGGGTCTGGAAGCTTTGGAGACCCCAAAGGAGATGTTCTCCATGAGATGGAGAGAGGAGCCTACTGTCCCAACAGGGTAGAATCTTCTCATATGAAGAACAGTTGCAGGAACTGGGTATGTCCAATTTAATGAAAAGAAGGAGTAGGGATACTCCTTCTTTTCACGTTCCCGAGATGTGGGAACTCCAGTGTTCCCACATCTCGGGGGGCTGCCCCAAAGAAGAGGGAGTCAAGCTATTCTCCAAAGCTATTTGGAGCTCAAGCTATTCTTCTCCACCTGAGAAGACAGGAGAAGAAACAACGGATGGAAACTCATCAGGGAGAGAAGCAACCTGAAATTAAGGAGGAATTTCCTAACAGTGAGGACCATTAACCAGTGGAACTGCTTGCCACCAGAAGTTGTGGGTGCTCCATCTTTGGAGGCCTTTAAGAAGAGACTGGACAGGCACTCCTCTGAAATAGAGTCTCCTGCTTCAGCAGGCGGTGGGACTCAAAGACCCCCAACTCTTATTCTACTGCTCCATTGGAAAGGGCAGCATTGGCTGAAGACCTGCAACTGATCCAAGAGATGTTTTTAAGGGTGTTGGGTAAGAAGGACACCTCTCAAAGGGGCCATCCCCTTGCCAGGGTAGTGCCCTCACAAAGACAGGACAGGCAGGTTGGCAGAGGGTGGCAGTGGTTGTTTTTAAGCACCTGGCTTGGTCCAGCCCTCTTCAGCCGGTGACTGAATCAACCTACTTTTATCTAGAGAAGAGAATTTGTACTGGAGCTCAGGGTTGAACGGTGGGGTCCTCGGTCCTCTCTGAGCTTGGTGGTTTTCTTGCAGATGTTTTGTGAGCCAACTAGGTAACATCATCAAGGAAGGAAGGAAGGAAGGAAGGAAGGAAGGAAGGAAGGAAGGAAGGAAGGAAGGAAGGAAGGAAGGAAGGAAGGAAGGAGAAGGAGAAGGAGAAGGAGAAGGAGAAGGAGAAGGAGAAGGAGAAGGAGAAGGAGAAGGAGAAGGAGAACTGTGGGATCCCTGGTGCTCTCTGAGCTTGGCTATTTTCTTGCAGATGTTTCATGACCCAACTAGATAACATCATCAGTGTTAGAAGGTGGGGGGGGGAGGTTGCTCAAGTCCCACTTCCTTCAGAGAGCACCGAGGACCCCACAGTTCTCCTCCTTCTCCTTCTCCACCTCCACCTCCTCCTGCTCCTCCTCCTCCTCCAACCCCACTCCCTTCACATATCCCACTCATAAAAATTGCCAGTGCTTTTATTTATTTATTTATCTATTATTTATTTATTTATTTATTTATTAAATTTTTATACCGCCCTTCTCCCGAAGGACTCAGCGCGGTGTACGGCCACAATAAAACCACATGGAAGACAACATTTAAAAGCAATTAAGGACTAATTCAATATTTTGGCCCCAAAGTTGCTTTGGAAGTTTGCAACTCTAAAAGGCTCACGAGAGAAAAATACCTCATAAAAGTGCAATGTTGATGCAGCAACCCTTACGTCAATCACAGTTACTAACACACACACACACACCCAAAAAAAAATTGGTCTCCGGCATTCATTGTCAATTCTCTGTTGTCGGGAGGCAGAGAGAAAGAGGGAGTCAGACAGCTGAAAAATCAAGACCCCCCCTCCCCACTTTGCTGTTCGAGGGACCATCCTGATGCCCCAGACCTCCCCAGATACCCCTTCGCCCTTTTCTTCCCCCCCCACACACCTGCTGGGATCCCAGGGCAGGTGAGGAGGTAGAGCTGGCAGGCCAATTTAAGGGAGAAATTTATTTAATTATTTTATTTATGCAATTTATATGCCGCCGTATCTCCGAGGACACAGGGCGGCTCACAACAATAAGAATGCATAACCCCTCATTAAACAATGAGAGTTAAAATCCGAATTTAAAACAATTAAAATTGATTAGGAAACCCCCGTCAGTCCAACCAGGTCTTCAAACCGCGGCGGAACGAGCGGCGGTCAGGAGCCATCCGGCGCTCCAAAGGAAGTTGGTTCGAGAGGGTGGGTGCGCCCACGGAAAAAGCTCTCCCCCCCCCGGGGGTCGCCAGCCGACACTGTCTGGCCGACGGCATCCTGAGGAGGCCCTGTCTGTGGGAATGCACCGGGCGATTGGAGATTGTCGCTGGCTGCAGGGGGTCCGACAAATATCCCGGGCCGAGGCCATGAAGGGCTTTATAGGTGATAACCAGCACCTCGAACCTCACCCAAAGGGCAATCGGTAAACCAATGCAGGTCGCGTAGGAGGGGTATAACATGGGAGTGTTGGGATGCTCCCATCACAACCCACGCGGCCGCATCCTGCACCAGCTGAAGCCTTCAAGTGGTTTCCAAGGCAGCCCTAGGTAGAGAGCTTTACAGTAGTCAAGATGGGAAGTGACCAGCTTGTGAGTAACAGTGCGTAGGGCATCTACAAGGAGCCTGTGTAGCGTAGGGGGCTAATGCCTCCTACTAAAGGCAGCAATTAACACTAGCTGCCTGTAATTTCTGCGAGTTCAATCCTAGCCAGGCTCCAGGTTGACTCAGCCTTCCATCCTTTCTAAGGTGGGTAAATTGAGGACCCAGTTTGTGGGGACAATAAACTGACTTTGTATAAATATACAAAAGTATGAAGGTTATTGCTTAACGCATTGTAAGCCGCCCTGAGTCTCCGGAGAAGGGTGGAATATAAATCTAATTAAAATAAATAAATAAATAAATAAATAAATAATCTTGCTCCAAGTAAGGACGCAACTGGCGCAGCAGGAGAACTTGGGCGAAGAAATGTTGACATTGTGGTCGGAAAAGCAGGGACATGATGTCCCCTTGCCTCTTCCGCTCAAACAGCCACAGGTCCGGGGCAGAGCCTTGCTTGCCTCTTGGGCGAATCTCATTTGGGGGTGGGGGTGGGGGTTTGAACCCTCATCCTCCTGGCCCCTGCTGGGTTTCGCAATCAAATAAGACAACGGAGTAGCTGCGGTCTGGCCCTCGGCAGCTTCCGCAAGCAGAGTTTCCCACGATACCTTGGAAAGTTTGTTGTTCGAGGGGGTGGGTTCCCCTTGCCAGCCCCCTTCCCCGGGGGAGGGGGACCTGCTCAGCTCCTGGAAGGACCCAAATCTGCTCTCCAGGAAGAGGTTCACAATATTGGGAGGGTATTGCAAAAGGAAATCCTGCTTGGGGGCGGGGGGAATTGCAATGGCTAAGGTTGACTTTCTGAGATGTGATTCCCCCCAGAGGGAGAGTTGGAAGGGACCTTGGAGGTCTTCTAGTCCAACCCACTCCTCAAGCAGGAGATCCCATACCATTTCAGACTGCCCGGTTTCCGTCTTGAAAACCTCAAGTGATGGAGAACCCACAGCTTCTAGTAGCAAGTGGTTCCACTGGTTAATTGTTCTAGGTTGCTTCTCTCCTAGGTTACTTTCCATCAATTGCTTTCTGTCTTGCCTTCTGGTGCTTTGGAGAAGAGTAGAACAGAACAGAACAGAATAGGAACAGAACAGAATAGAATGGCATTAGGAATAAGAACAGAACAGAATAAGAACAAAACAGAACAGAATAGAATAGCATTAGGAATAAGAATAGAACAGAACAGAAACAACAGAACAGAATAAAATGAAAATGAAACAGAACAGAATAGAATAGCATTAGGAATAAGAACACAACAGAACAGAATAGAATAGAATAGCATTAGGAATAAAAATAGAATAAGAACAAAACAGAATAGAATAGCATTAGGAATAAGAACAGAACAGAACAGAATAGATTAGAATAGGAAACAGAACAGAACAGAACAGAACAGAATAGAATAGAATAGAATAGAAGAATAGAATAGAAACAGAACAGAACAGAATAGCATGAGGAATAAAAATAGAATAAGAACAGAACAGAATTAGAATAGAATAGAATAGAATAGAATAGAATAGAATAGAATAGAATAGAATAGAATAGAATAGAATAGAATAGAATAGGAACGAAACAGAACAGAACAGCAGAACAGAACAGAATAGCATTAGAAATAAGAACAGAACAGAACAGAACAGAACAGAATAGCATTAGGAATAAGAACAGAACAGAATAGAATACTTTATTTGAACAAGTGTGAACAGATACACATGGGATTTGTCTCTGGTGCAGAAGCTCTCAATGTACAAACAGGTAGTCCTCAACCTACGACCACAATTGAGCCCAGAATTCATGATGCTAAGCGAAACATTCGTAAAGTGTGCTTTACCCCAGTTTACGACTTTCCTTGCCACCGTCGTTAAGTGAATCACTGCAGTTGTTAAACTAGTAACACATTCTTTCCGTGAATCTGGCTTCTCATGGACTTTGCTGGTCAGGAGATCGCAAAAGGGGGGGTCACGTGACAGCCCCCCACCCCTCACCCCCAGGGACACTGCGACTGTCATAAGTATGAACCCGTTGCCAAGCATCTGAATTTTGATCCCATGACCCTGGGGATGCTTCAGAGGTCGTAACTGTGAAAAACAGCCATAAATCCCTTTTCTCAGTGACCGTTTCGGTCACTCAACAAACCGTTGTAAATTGAGGACTACCAATACAAATGACGGACTCTATAATTCCCCTGTAGGACTGGATCATTATCTCATTAGCTTAACCATTTCTAAAAAATATATATATGATAAAATCAGTGCCAGTTGTGTGAGTTTCTCAAATTATGATTGTTACGACTTTCAAAGGAAATTCCAGGCTGCATTACAGTCGTAAGTTTGAGGAGGACTCGAGCAAACATGTTGGGGACACGGCGTTTCTCAAATGACGCCCATTGTGTGACTCCGGTCATTTGCATGACGCTGTCGGGACACGCGTGACCTCACTGCAGCTTCCCCGGGATGGTCCAGGACCATGTAGCGTGACTCAGAGCCGCCAACGAAGAAATATTACGCAATTGCAGCCATGTTGCTTCACTGTCACTTGAAATAACCTTCTTTAAATCCCTCACCGCTGAACCGCTAGGTGCAGCTTCACTCCGTCTTTCCCCCTTCCGTTCAAAACCACAATTAATTAATCAGGATTCTGATTAATACTGATTAAGCTGGAAGGGACCTCGGAGGTCCTCTAGTCCAAATGTTCAAGAGGAACATCTGGGAAAAAGAAAACCTAGCCAGAATTCCCATCCATTTTCCTGGATCTGAACGGGGCTCATACATTAATCAAGTTGCCTTCCATTGGAAATTTTGAGATCTTTGTGTAAAAATTTAAGATTTGAAGACTGGATGGGTCTAGATACTAAAAAGCACAGGAAGAATTTTGATCAATAAATGGAAAATAAAGATTAATGTTGCATATATTTGGAACTTAAGATAGGAGGTGATAAAATAGTAAGGTAAACATTTAGATTAAGAAGTTAGATTATTATTATTAGTATTACTTTTTAAGGGGGAAAAAACTTTTGTATTTTGATATTGTCGTTAAAAGAAGTAATGGAGAAGAATTTGGAAATAACTGGATTGATTTTTGGTATAATAGAATGGTTTCATTAAGATGCTAGAATTTATGTTATAAATATTTGTTTTTATTTGGAATTAAAAGATGTAATGGTGAAATTTTTTTATTGTTTTATTTTATTTATTTATTAGTTAGATTTATATGCCGCCCTTCTCCGGAGACTCAGGGCGGTTTACAATGCGTTAAGCAATAGCCTTCATACTTTTGTATATACCTGATTAATAGGGCTTTTGGCCCCCCCCAAGCGGTGTTCTTTTTTATACAAAGTCAGCTTATTGCCCCCACAATCCGGGTCCTCGTTTTACCTACCTCGGAAGGATGGAAGGCTGAATCAACCTTGAGCCTGGTGAGATTTGAACTCACAGTAATTGCAGGCAGCTGGCAGCTAAGTGCTACTTTAACAGCACTTAGTTCACTGCGCCACCAAGGCTCTTGTTGAAAATGTAAGAGAGATTACCTACCTATGACCGGATCAAGACTTCGTCCCTGAAAGATATATTTTATGATTATGTTTGGAAAAAATAAAAAATATTTTGCAAAAAAATTAATAATAATGCCTTCCATTTTAGACTCTAGAAAGAGTGCAGAGAAGAGCAGCAAAGATGATATGGGGACTGGAGGCTAAAACATACAGGAACTGGGTATGTCTAATGAAGAGAAGGACTGGGGGTGACTTGATAGCAGTCTTCCAATATTTGAGGGGCTGCCCCAAAGAAGAGGCAGTCAAGCTATTTTCCAAAGCCCCTGAAGGCAGGACAAGAAGCAATGGACGGAAACTAACCAAGGAGAGAAGCAACCTAGAACTAAGGAGAAATTTAGATGAGAACAATTCATCAGTGGAACAACAGAGATTATGATGCTCCACCACTGGAAGTGTTTAAGAAGAGATTGCACAACCATACATGAAATGGTATAGGTTTGTTGTCTGCCTTTGTAGGAGGTTGGACCAGAAGACCTCCATGGTCCCTTCCATCTCGGTTATACTGTTAACCACCGGTGCATTCTTGTGCCTTTGGGGTTGAAAGATTAAATAAACTATCATTCACCCAACTTCAACGGTTGAGCTGCTAATCCGCTGTCTCAACCTGACCTCCCAATTCTTCGCAACCTCCGAAGGCCAAAATTAAAAAATAATAACCTGGTGCTTAAAAATATGATGAGTTATGGATTGTTCCTCCCAATTGCAATGCTGGAAGAGGATTACCTGTGAGAGCATCTTAATAAAATGATCCCTTGTAGTTCACCTCACCTGGACCATTGCAAATAATTATCCAGAGAGATCATCCTGTTGGCCTTGAATGAAGAGGGGGGAAAAAAATTAAGCCATTACCTGTCTGAGGATCTGCTGCGGCTTGGTGGAACATCTAGCTGGGAAGGCTTCTTATCCATCTTTCCAAAAAGGGAGGACACGCCTCTCTCCCAAGCTTTCGGAGGAAGGATGGGTTTCCTGAAGCTGGTTGGACCAGCAAACCTCCACAGATGCTATTCCTGAGAACTATTTCCTCCCCACTGAATCACCACCTCCTTAAAGCTGGCTTAGGAAGAAGGAGATGTTGACTTGGATTACAGAAGGTGTGGGAGCTATCTCAGTGGACAGAGGTACAATTGGTTGCTGGGTGGGAGAAGAAGTACAGTACAATCTCTTGGATGATGTCAAGAGATGGACCTTTGGCCCTTCTTTGCCAACCCAGTTAGAGGGTCTGATTTGATGGCATGGTGATAGTGGCTTCCATCTCAACTTTTCTGATGCTCTCCTGCACATTAGAATAGAATAGAATAGAATAGAATAGAATAGAATAGAATAGAATAGAATAGAATAGAATAGAATAGAATAGAATAGAATAGAATAGAATAGAATAGAATATAGAATAATTAGAATAGAATACAGAATGGAATAGAGTAGAATACAGAATGGAATGGAATGGAATGGAATGGAATGGAATGGAATAGAATAGAATAGAATAGAATAGAATAGAATAGAATAGAATAGAATTCTTTATTGGCCAAGTGTGATTGGACACACAAGGAAATTGTCTTGGTGCAAATGCTCTCAGTGTACATAAAAGGAAAGATACATTCATCAAGAATCATAAGGTACAACACAATGATAGTCATAGGGAAACAGTCAATATAAATCTTAAGGATACCAGCAACAAACTATCATTAAGCGTTGTACTTATGATTCTTGATGAACGTATCTTTTCTTTTATGTACACTGAGAGTGTATGCACCGAGACAAATTCCTTGCGTGTCCAATCACACTTTGCCAATAAAAAATTCTATTCTATTCTATTCAAATTACAGTCATGCAGTCGTAAGTGGGAGGAGATGGACGATAGGAACGATGAGAAGACTAATAGTAATAGTAGTGCAGATTTAGTGAATACTTTGACAGTTTTGAAGGAATGAGTTGTTTAGCAGAGTGATGGCGTTGGGGAAAAAACTGTCCTTGTGTCTAGTTGTTCTGGTGTGCAGTGCTCTATAGCGTCGTTTTGAGGGTAGGAGTTGAAACAGTTTATGTCCTTGCAGGGACCTTGCAAGGTCATCTAGTCCAACCCCTGCCCCCTGCCCAAGCAGGAGACCATACACCATTTCTGACAAATGGCAGTCCAATCTTTTCTTGAAAGCCTCCAGGGATGAAGCTCCCACAACTTCTGAAGGCAACTTCTGTTCCATTGGTTAATGGTTCTCACTGTCAGAAAATGTCTCTTTATTTCTAGGTTGAATCTCTCCTTGGTCAGTTTCCATCCCTTATTCCTTGTCTGGCCTTCAGGTGCTTTGGAGAATAGCTTGACCCCCTTCCTCCTCTCAGGGGCAGCCCCTCAGATATTGGAAGATGCTCTCCTGTCTCCCCTGGTCCTTCTCTGCACTAGACTAGCCAGGCCCAGTTCCTGCAACCGTTCATCGTATGTTTGAGCCTCCAGTCCCCTCATCATCCTGGTTGTTCTTCTCTGCACTCTTTCTAGAGTCTCCACATCTTTTTTATAGTGTGGTGAGCAAAACTGGATGCAGGATTATAGATGTGGCCTTACTAAGGCTTTATAGAGTGGTATTAGTACCTCCCTTGATCTTGATTGTATCCCTCTGTTCATGCAATTTAGGATTGCATTGGCTTCTTTGGCTGGCGCCGGACATGGCTGGCTCCTATTTAGCTGGTTATCCACTAAGACTCCAACCAAAGACTTCAACCAAAGGAAGGAGGAGGGGGGAGAAAGAGGTTTTCCATATCTAAAAAGTTCTTAGAATAGTATTTCTCAACCTTGGTAGCTTGAAGATGGGTGGACTTCAACTCCCAGAATCCCCCAGCCAGCGCTGCTGGCTGGGGGATTCTGGGAGTTGAAGTCCCCCCATCTTCAAGCTTCCAAGGTTGAGAAACACTCTCTTAGAAGATGTTTTCCTCCAAAAAGGGTCCCAGTGTCTGCTTTTTATTGCTTTTTTTTAAAAAAACATATGCACATGCCCAACTTACTCTGGAACAAGTGTTCAGGCCCCACCCCAGATCTATAACATCGCTATTGCTTCCTTTCCGTGCAGCTCATCGTTGGCTGGCTAGGAACTCAGGATCTGCACAGAGACATTCTGTCCTCTCAAGGAGGCGCATGGGAGGCTCGCCTGCTGTGGGGAGATGCTGAGCTCATCGACAATCTCAGCCACACGTATCCTCACCACTTCCTCCTTCGGCAGCATTTGCGTATCTGATGGGAGCTTAGTAATAATCTTCAGAAAACAACCAGGAAGCGGTTGTGTGGAGGCTGGATTCATATCCCAAGTGCACGGAATGTCAGGCAGCGCTTTAGCAGACAAAGAGAGGAAATGAGACGGTTCCACGAGGTCCTTGGTGAGCTCTGAGGTTGTTTGCTTCCTTCCAGGCGTTTCAGGACCCAACGAGGTAACATCGTCAGTGCTGGAGGAGAGTGGGGGCTTGCAGAATGGAGGAGAAGGAGAAGAAAGCAGAGGAGCAAGCGGGAGCAGGAGGACTGTAGATCCTTGGTGGTCTCTGAGCTTGGTAATTTTCATGCAGACGTTATATGACAGTACAACAGAAGAGAAGAGAAGAGAAGAGAAGAGAAGAGAAGAGAAGAGACGAGAAGAGAAGAGAAGAGAAGAGAAGAGAAGATACTGAACAGAGAACAGAACAGAACAGAATAGAATAGAATAGAATAGAATACAGAAAGAAGAGAATATACTGAATAGAGAATAGGAGAGGAGAAGAGAAGAGAATGCAGAATAGAATTGAATAAAAATGCAGAATAGAATAGAATAGAATAGAATAGAATAGAATAGAATAGAATAGAATAGAATAGAATAGAATAGAATATTGGAATGGATAGGATAGGATAGGATAGGATAGGATAGGACAGGACAGGACAGGACAGAATAGAATAGAATATTGGAATGGATAGGATAGGATAGGATAGGATAGGATAGGATAGGATAGGATAGGATAGGATAGGATAGGACAGGACAGGACAGGACAGGACAGGACAGGACAGAATAGGAATTGGAAGAGAAGAGAAGAGAAGAGAAGAGAAGAGAAGAGAAGAGAAGAGAAGAGAAGAGAAGATACTGAATAGAGAACAGGACAGGACAGGACAGGATAGGATAGGATAGGATAGGATAGGATAGGATAGGATAGGATAGGATAGGATAGGATAGGATAGGATAGGATAGGATAGGATACAGAAAGAAGAGGAGAATATATTGAATAGAGAATAGGAAAAGAGAAGAGAAGAGAAGAGAAGATAATGCAGAATAGAATAGGATAAAAATGCAGGATAGGATAGGATAGGATGGGAGAAAAGAAGAGAAGAGAAGAGAAGAGAAGAGAGAAGAGAAGAGAAGAGAAGAGAAGAGAAGAGAAGAGAAGAGAAGAGGACAGGACAGGATAGGATAGGCTAGGCTAGGGTAGGGTAGGGTAGGGTAGGGCAGGACAGGACAGGACAGGACAGGACAGGACAGGACAGGATAGGATAGGATAGGATAGGATAGGATAGGATACAGAAAGAAGAGGAGAATATATTGAATAGAGAATAGGAAAAGAGAAGAGAAGAGAAGATAATGCAGAATAAAATAGGATAGGATAGGATAGGATAGGATAGGATAGGATAGGATACAGAAAGAAGAGGAGAATATATTGAATAGAGAATAGGAAAAGAGAAGAGAAGATAATGCAGAATAAAATAGGATAAAAATGCAGGATAGGATATGATAGGATAGGATAGGATAGGATAGGATAGGATAGGATAGGATAGGATAGGATAGGAATAGGAATAGGAATTGGAATTGGAATTGGAATTGGAATTGGAATTGGAATTGGAATTGGAATTGGAATTGGAATTGGAATTGGAATTGGAAGAGAAGAGAAGAGAAGAGAAGAGAAGAGAAGAGAAGAGAAGAGAAGAGAAGAGAAGAGAAGAGAAGATACTGAATAGAGAACAGAACAGGATAGGATAGAATAAGATAGAATAAAATAGAATACAGAAAGATGAGGAGAATATATTGAATAGAGAATAGGAGAGGAGAAGAAAAGAGAATGCAGAATAGAATAGAA
Organism: Masticophis lateralis; assembly: GCA_030761175.1. Taxonomy (NCBI): domain Eukaryota; kingdom Metazoa; phylum Chordata; class Lepidosauria; order Squamata; family Colubridae; genus Masticophis; species Masticophis lateralis. The sequence goes on along the minus strand of JAUDYJ010000003.1, from coordinate 212,085,478 downwards.
TAAAAATGCAGAATAGAATAGAATAGAATAGAATAGAATAGAATAGAATAGAATAGAATAGAATAGAATAGAATAGAATAGAATAGAATAGAATAGAATAGAATTCTTTATTGGCCATGTGTGATTGGACACACAAGGAATTTGTCTCTGGTGCAGAAGCTCAGCCTACAAACAACCAACAAGGTGATAAATCCTGATGGTGATAATCATAAAATGCCATCATCATAAATCACAACCTACAACACTCACTGATAATCACAGGATACTAAACAATCAATCCACACACATCACAGTCGGAGACTAAATAAAAGACACAAACAACCCAGCTATCTAGTCAGAGGACGCTCAGGAAGCAGGTAACAGGGAAGATGAGATGGATAATAGTGATAAGGATACTCCAGTTCCCATCTTCCCCAGCCAATGAGCCTTTGGGGGCTTTGTAGTTGGGAGTAATGGGGGTTGTAGTCGCGCCGGGACACACAAACCGGGAAAAGCTGGTCTGTAAGACAGAGAAAGTTTTTTTTTTAAATTGCTTCCTTTCCCCAGGGTGGGATTTAAGCCCCCTCCCCCAATTCTAACATGCAAATTGGCTGTTGCTGCCCATTAAGATGCCGAGAACTGCAAATCTCCAGGGCTGCAGCGGAGTCCCTGCCTAATTATCACCTAACTTGTGTTCATTAAGCAACCACGGATGCTCTGCCCGGCTGCCCGCCCTCCCTGGGGTCCTTTCCCCCTCTGGACCCCTCCGCTATGCATTAGCCTGCGATGCGATAAGCCTGCATGGACACTAGAGGGCGCCGCAAGCCTTTCGGGAGACGATGAATAGCTCTCGAAGGCGGATCTACGGGTCTGTCTCGGGAAGGGATCAGGTGGCGGGATCCAATCTGAGTCCTGGATCACCAGCTTTCAGACTCGTGTGCTGGAGCCCGTCCTCAGGGACCTTCTCTCTAGCTGGCCATGTGCTTTTGGGTGTGCTATAGCCATTGTTATATGCATCTGTCTATTCGTTCTTTCGTTTCGTTTTTTCGTTCTTCCGTTCTTCCATCCATCTACCTACTTACCCACCTACCTGTATCATCTATCTGTCTCTATCTAAATCTATCATTTGCCTATATCTTTCTGTCTGTCGATCTGTCCATCTCACCTATCTATCTCTATCAATCTCTCTATCTAAATCTATTCTTTCTCTCTCTATTTATTTTTCTATCTATCTATCTCATCTGTCTCTCTCTCTCTATCATCCATTTATATCTATCTATCTAGCTATCTATCTATCTATCTATCTATCTATCATCTATCTATCTATCTAATCTATCTCATCTGTCTCTATCTCTGTCTCTCTCATCCATTTCTATCTATCTATTCTATCTTTATATCTATCTATCTATCTATCTATCTATCTATCTATCTATCTATCTATCTATCTACCTACCTACCTATGTATCTATCTCATCTCTCTCTCTCTCTGTGTCTCTCTATCATCCATTTACCAGTATATCTATCTATTCTATCTTTATATCTATCTATCTGTATCCATCATCTATTTGTGTATCTGTCTATTTATCTGTCCGTCCATCTATCTATCCATCCATCCATCCATCCATCCATCCATCTATCTTGTCTCTATCTCTGCCTCTATCTATCATCCATTTATATCTATCTATCTATCAATCTGATTTTTAATCCATCTTTATAAGTAACCCAAGGTGGCGAACAGACTTAATACTACTTCCTCCACTTTTTCCCCACAACAACCCTGTGAGGTGGACTGAGAGAAAGAGTGCCTGTCCCAAAGTCACCCAGCTGGCAACTGTGCCTTAGGTGGGACTAGAACTCACCATCTCCTGGGGATTGGCCCGAAGAAAGATGGAAAAAGTCATGAGGCAAAGAACAAATGAACGGACAAATTCAATTATATTTTCACGCAATCACATTCTCAGGAACCGCTGAAGTGGGGTTTGGAGAATATTTTCCTCTTGCTACAGAGATCAATCCTAATCATAAAATTCTCAAACAGTTTGCTGAAGGAAGGTGGGACCGGGGGGAGGGGAGGTGGGCCTGGTTAGAAGTGGCAGCAGGCCTCCATCTCCATTTATTTATTTTAATTTGATTTATATGCCGCCCTTCTCTGGAGACTCAGGGCGGCTTACAATGCGTTAAGCAATAGCCATCATCCTTTTGTATATATTTATACAAAGTCAGCTTATTGCCCCCACAAACTGAGTCCTCAATTTACCAACCTTAGAAAGGATGGAAGGCTGAGTCAACCTTGAGCCTGGTGGGATTTGAATTTACAATAATTGCAGGCAGCTGAATGTTCTTCTTTCTTTCTTTCTTTCCTTCCTTCCTTCCTTCCTTCCTTCCTTCCTTCCTTCCCCTTCCTTCTTCTTTTTTTAATTTGATTTATATGCCGCCCTTCTCCGGAGACTCAGGGCGGCTTACAATGCGTTAAGCAATAGCCTTCATACTTTTGTATATTTATACAAAGTCAGCTTATTGCCCCCACAAACTGGGTCCTCATTTCACCTACCTTAGAAAGGATGGAAGGCTGAGTCAACCTTGAGCCTGGTGAGATTCGAACTTACAGTCATTGCAGACAGCTGGAATTAAATTACAATGCATTAGTCTGCTGAGCTATCCAGGCTCCTTCAAGGTGTTTCCTCTACTACCTGCCAGCCTCCAGGTGTATTAGGAACATGACTCCAAGCATTCTTAGCCAACAGGGGTGGCATTCTGGGAGAAGAAGTCCCAAAACATATGCAGAATTCAACTTGGGGAAGGATTTTCCTAGCTAGCTAGGCCCACATTGCAGAGAGGGAAACCGAAGTCTTTGGGGTGCAGGCAGGGCCCCCTCCCACTTCCCGGCCACATTGGGGAAGGGGGTCCCGTTTCAGGAGCAGCCTTCCTGATCCAATGCAAAGCCCCCAAGGGATCCTGCTGAGCTCCTTCCCGCGCCCAGATTGAGCCTTCTTTCTCCCCCTTTCCATAGGTCCCCGGAAGCGGAGGCTGCGAGGCTGAGTCACCCCAAACAGGATGCACAGAGCGAGCTGGGCCTGGCAGGGAGCCCAGTGCCCTGCTGTCTTCGGTCTGTTCACAACCCCGGGAGTTTTGCCCGCAGCTGCAGCTGCCCAGTTGCACAAGCGACTCGCTGATGCAACTGGCGGCTTTTTGCAAAAGCTCCCTCTGCTTCCCAACGCCCAGCGTGGCTGTTGCCGCCTGCTGAGTTGCAAAACTTCCCACCGATTAAAAGGAGAATCTTTGTAACTCAGGGTTGAAATGAGAGGTCCTTGATACTCTCTGAGCTTTGGTTATTTCCTTGCAAACATTTCATGACCCGACTAGGGAATATCATCAGTGCTAGACCTTCCCACATCCCCCTGGCTCACCTCAGGGCTTTCAGACCCTCCCGGAGGGGAGCTGGCCAGAAAAGACGTCAGCGGATTAAATTTGGCAGAACCTTCCCTCCCCCCCCCCCCCGATTTTCTCTAACACTGTGTGGGTCTCCAAAGCAAGCTGGCTGGCTGGTGTGTGCTCTCTCTCTCACACATGCACACACACACAACCACACAGAGCGTTCCCCACGGGCCAGCTGGGGAATTGGGCAACAGGAAGGCCACTGGAAACAGCTGCAGTCCTTTCCAAATGTATCTGGAAGAATTGCCCCCAGGCAGGTTTGAAATCAGTCTGAGTTGGATGTTTATCTATCTATCTATCTATCTATCTATCTATCTATCTATCTATCTATCTATCTATCTATCTATCATCTATCTTTTTTTCTCTCTCTCTCTATCTATTCTCTCTCTCACTCTGTCTATCATCTATCTATCTATCATTATCTATTCTCTCTCTCTCACTCGCTCTCTATCATCTGTCTATCATTATCTATCTTTTCTATCTATCTATCTTTTCTATCTCTCTCTCTCTCTATCTATTCTCTCTCTCACTCGCTCTCTATCATCTATCATCTATCTATCTATTCTCTATCTATCTATCTTTTCTCTCTCTCTCTCTCTCTATTCTCTCTCTCTCACTCTATCATCTATATCTATCATTATCTATCTATATTTTCTATCTATATTCTCTCTCATCTCTCTCATTATCTATCTATTCTCTCTCTCTCAGTCGCTCTCTATCATCTGTCTGTCTATCATTATCTATCTCTTTTCTATCGATCTATCTATTCTCTCTCTCATCTCTATCATTATCTATCTATATCTATCTATCTATCTATCTTTTCTCTCTATCTATCTATCTATTCTCTCTCACTCACTCACTCTCTATCATCTATCTTTTCTATTTCTCTATATTCTCTCTCACTATCATCTATCTATTATCTATATCTATCTATTCTCTCACTCACTCACTCTTTATCGTCTATCTATCTTCTCTCTCTCTCTATCATCTATTTTTTATCTCTATCTATCTATTATCTCGCTATCTCTGATTTATCTATCTATCATCTATGTATCATTATCTATCTATATCTTTTCTATATCTCTCCCTCATCTATCTTTTCTATCTGTCTTTTCTATTCTCTCTCTCATCTCTATCATTATCTAACTATCTATATTCTCCCCCCCTCTCTCTATCATCTATCTATCATTATCTATCTCTTTTCTCTATATATATTCTCTCTCATCTCTATCATTAGCTATCTATCTATCTATCTTTTCTATCTCTCTCTCTCTATCTATTCTCTCACTCACTCTCTATCAACTATCTATCTATCATCTATCTATTTATCTTTTCTATCTCTCTATCTATCTTTTCTCTCTCTCTCTCTCTTTTAGATGCTGGCTTTCTTTGTCTACATACCAGCTGGGCCTTTTCTGTTCTGAACAATGAGCAATGAGGCCTCCCCTCCTCTGAACCCCCTCTGCAAAGAAGGCCAAAGGATTTTAATCAATCAGAATAGAGCTGGAAGGGACCTTGGAGGTCATCTAGTCCAACCCCCTGCTCAAACAGGAGATCATAGACATTTCAGACAAGTGGCTGCCCAGTCTCTTCTTAAAAACCTCCAGTGATGGGAGCACCCATAATTTCTGGTGGCAAGCAGTTCCACTGCGTGATTGTTCCAGGTTGCTCCTCTCCTTGATTCATTTCCACCCATTGTTTCTCGTCCTGCCCTCTGGTGCTTTGGAGAATAATTTGACCTCCTCTTCTTTGGGGCAGCCCCTCAAATCCTGGAAGGCTGCTATCGTGTCCCCCCTTCTTTTCTTTAGACTGGCCAGACCCAAATCCTGCAGCCCTTCTTCGTATGTTTTAGCTTCCAGGCCTTTGATCCTCTTAGTTGCTCTTCTTTGCACTTTTTCCAAAGTCTCAACCTCTTTTTTTTTGTAATGTGGGGACCAAAAGTGGATGCAGGACTCCAGGTGGGGCCTTACTATGGCTTTACAAAGCGGTACTAACACATCACGTGATTTTGATTTTATGCCTCTGTTGATGCAACCAAGGATCGCAGTGGCTTTTTTGGCGGCTGGCTCATATGTAAGGAAATACATATTTCTTTAAATATATTTCATATATATTTATATATATTATAATGTAGAATATATAATATAGAAATATATGTAAGGAAACCCTCCTTGCATTTCTCTCCCTCCCCTGGCAAAACTCTCTTGGGGTGCATTATGAAGAAAGAGCCTGCTATTTTATTTTCCGAGAACTGGGACCTTCTATAATGTCTTCTATAATTGATGGACTTAAGTCTAATTAACTCACTTAAGAATATAATTCTGCCCGGTGTTTATTCAGCAATCGGTCCCTTGTGTAGCAACCGACTTTTCTTCTTCCTAAGCAATTAAAGTTTCGTCTGCAGAAGAGGAGGGGGGAAGTACAGCTGGTCCTTGACGTACAGCCACCATGGAGCCCCAAATTTCTGCCGTTAAGTGAGACGTTTGTTAAGTGAGTTTCGCCCCATTTTACCACCTTTCTTGCCAGAGACGTTAAGTGAATCACTGCAAGTTGATAATCGAATTGAATCAAATAGAATAGAATAGAATAGAATAGAATAGAATAGAATAGAATAGAATAGAATAGAATAGAATAGAATAGAATAGAATAGAATAGAATAGAATAGAATAGAATACTGGAGTGAATAGGATAGGATGGGAGGGGAGGGGAGGGGAGGGGAGAGGAGAGGAGAGGAGAGGAGAGGAGAGGAGAGGAGAGGAGAGGAGAGGAGAGAAGAGAAGAGAAGAGAAGAGAATATTGGGATAGGATAGGATAGGATAGGATAGGATAGGATAGGATAGGATAGGATAGGATAGGATAGGATAGGATAGGATAGGATAGGATAGGATATGATATTGGAATGAATAGGATAGGATAGGATAGGATAGGATAGGACAGAAAATAGAATAGAATAGAATAGAATAGAATAGAATAGAATAGAATAGAATAGAATAGAATAGAATAGAATAGAATACAATACAATACAATACAATACAATACAATACAATACAATACAATACAATACAAATATGGAAAAATATGGAATGGAATGGAATGGAATGGAATGGAATTAAATAGAATAGAATAGAATAGAATAGAATAGAATAGAATAGAATAGAATAGAATAGAATAGAGAATGGAATGGAATGGAATGGAATGGAATGGAATGGAATAGAATAGAATAGAATAGAATAGAATAGAATAGAATAGAATAGAATAGAATAGAATAGAATAGAATATTGGGATAGGATAGGATAGGATATTGGAATGAATAGGATAGGATAGGATAGGATAGGATAGGATAGGATAGGATAGGACAGAAAATAGAATAATAGAATAGAATAGAATAGAATAGAATAGAATAGAATAGAATAGAATAGAATAGAATAGAATAGAATAGAATAGGGGAGGGGAGGGAAGGAGGAGAAGAGAGTAGGGACCTTGTAGGTCATCTAATCCAACCTCCCACAAGTAGGAGACCCCACAACATCCTATCCTATCCTATCCTATCCTATCCTATCCTATCCTATCCTATCCGGACAAAGGGCAGTCAAGTCTCTTCTTAAAAACCTCCGGTGATGAAGCACCCACAACATCTGGTGGCAAGCAGTTCCACTGGTTAATTCTCCTCACTGTTAGGAAGCTTCTCCTTAATTCCAGGTTGCTTCTCTCCTTGATTAGTTTTTACCGTTGATCAATTTTATCAATTTTATCAGTTTTCATTCTTTTTCTCTTTGATTTTTAAACTGCCCAGAGTCCCCTTAAAGATAGTCCTTGACTTACAACAGAGTAAATTGAAGTCGTCTCCAAATCCCAATGGAGCACATATGAATTTGGAGTTACAGTGGCATTGAATAAAAAGTGATTTACGTCCCTTTTTCACACTTATGACCGTTGCAACACCTGGCCACGCCCCCTCCCCTTTTGCGACCTTCTGACAAGCACCATCAGTGGGGAAGCCAGGCTCACTTAATGGCCATGTGCTAAGTGATTCACTTAGCAACGGTGGAAAGAAAGGTTGTAAAATGAGGCAAAACCCATGTAAATTTAATAAATAATCATAAAATTATAAATTTTCAAAAAGGAGACAGAAAAAACTTGTATAATACTAAAATAGAATAACTTTTATAAAAGGTGGGAGAATCTCATATAAATGTAAATATTACGAGCCTAGTAGCTCAGCAGACTAAAAGCATTGTGATTAACACCAGCTGTCTGCAATTACTGTAAGTTTGAAGCTCACCAGGCTCAAGGTTGACTCAGCCTCCCAACCTTTCTAAGGTAGATCAAAGAGAACCCAGTTTGTGGGGGCAATAAGCTGACTTTGTATAAATATACAAAAGTATGACGGCTATTGCTTAACACATTGTAAGCCGCCCTGAGTCTCCAGAGAAGGGCGGCATATCAATCAATTTTAATAATAATAATAATAATAATAATAATAATAATGAAATGATTATAATTTTTGAAAAAGTAGACATGAAAATCGTGTTCATATAAATTCATATAATAGAAATTATAAATTAAAAAATAAAATAACAAATTAAAAGAAAATAGTAAAATTAAATTTAAAAAAGAAATAAGAAAATTAAAATAATAAAATAAAATAAAATAAAAAATAGGATCGCCAATATGATCGCCAATGTCCGATTAAGGATATGGCACAAGAAGAAGAAAATAAAAATAATAAAGTAAAATAAAATAATGAAAGGAAAGGAAAGGGAAAAAATAAAATAATAATAAGATTACAATAAATTAAATTAAATTAAAAAATAAAATAATAAAAGCAAAGAATAATAAAATAAAATAAAAATAAATAAAAATAAAATAAAAAAGTAAAAAATAAAAAAGTGAAACAAAGCAAAATAAAGTAAATTAAATAAAGTAAGTAAAGTAAGTAAAGTAAAATAAAATAAAATAAAAAATAAAATAAAAAAATAAAAAAGTAAAATAAAGCAAAATAAAGTAAACTAAAATAAACTAAAATAAAGCAAAATAAAGTAAACTAAAACTAAACTAAAATAAAGTAAAATAAAAATAAATGAATAAAATAAATAAAATAAAATTAATAAAATAAAATAAAATAAAATAAATAAAAATAAAATAAAATAAAATAAAATAAAATAAAATAAAATAAAATAAAATAAAATAATAAAATAAAATAAAATAAAATAAAATAAAATAAAATAAAATAAAATAAAATAATATAATATAAAATAAAATAGAACAAAACAAAATAAAATCTTGGAAGAATAACCCACTCAGATAGGATTTTACAACATCATCCTGGGCCACGTATATTGACTTTCATTCGTGTAAAATAAAATAATTATAATTTCTTTTTCTTTTCTTTTTTTTTAAAACACATGGGGGCGGAATCTTCCTGGGTCTTCCCAGGAAGATTTCTCCTCTTCCCGCCTTGCTCTGTGTCCAAGCCCGCGTGTGGCCGGCTGGCTGAGCCGTGGGAGGGAGAGCGAGGACTCATGAGCTGTGCAAGGCAGCAGCTGTGCGCTCAGCACACACCCAGAATGTGCAAGGGGGTGTGTGGGTGTGTTTGCTCACCCACTGGGGGGTGTGGGGCGGGGGGGGGGGAGTGGAGAGTCATGTTTAGATAAGTGCAGTCCTGCCAAAAGGAGGAGGCAGGCTGGGAAGTTTGCCGCAGACAAGCTGGCGCCTCGGTACACCTGGGGAAGCTCAGGTTAAATGCGGTGCACATTCCAGAGGCTGCGCATACAGCTGATTGAAACATTAACAAACAGGCGAGCCGAGCCAGGCTCCAGATGGGCTGGGTGGGAGCCAGAGGTGTGGAGGGGGGGAGGAGGAGGGAGAAAGGGAGGGAGGGGAAGCCCAGGGATGAGCAGCAAACAATACCACCAGATTATGCGCTGGCTATATGCGCTGCCTCCATTCTGTGCTCCAGATTATGGATATTGGACACGTGCAGAAACCCAAAGGCCCCAGCCAGCAAAAGGGTCTTTCCTGAAATTGGAGAGGGGGAGGAAAAATGATGAGAGAAAAACAGGGTTGGAGGGACCTTGGAGGTCTTCTAGTCCAACCCCCTGCTCAAACAGGAGACCTTAATCAAAGCAGGCTTTGCAGAACAGAACAGAACAGAACAGAACAGAACAGAATTGGAAGGGACCTTGGAAGTCTTCTAGTCTAACCCCCTGCTCAAACAAGAGGCCCTATACCCCTGATGGCGAAGCTATGGCACATGTGCCACAGGTGGCGTGCAGCACCCTTTCTGCGGACACGTGAGCCCCAGTTCAGCTCCGCCACGCATGGGCACACGCCTCCCGCCGGCCAGTTGGTCATCAGATCTCTGCTGCGCATGCACGGGGGAGCAGGGCAAGGATGGCGGGCGGACGCATGCGTGGGGTGCGTGCAGGGGGTGGGGCGCATGGGGGCCGCACGGGCATTGCATTTGGGGGGTTTGGGTACACGTGTGTGGTTTGGGCACTCGGTCTGGAAATGGTTAGCCATCCCTGTCCTATACAATTGTGGGCAAATGGTTGTCCAATCTCTTCTTGTAAAACTTCCAATGATGGAGCAGCCACAACTTCTGAGGGCAACTTCTGTTCCACTATTTATTTATTTTTTTAAATTGGATTTATATGCCGCCCTTCTCCAGAGACTCAGAGCAGCTTACAATGCGTGAAGCAATAGCCTTCGTACTTAGGTATATTTATACAAAGTCAGCTTATTGCCCCCACAAACTGGATCCTCAATTGACCTACCTTAGAAAGGATGGAAGGCTGAGTCAACCTTGAGCCTGGTGGGATTTGAACTTGCAATAATTGCAGGCAGCTGAATGTTCTTCTTTCTTTCTTTCTTCTTTCTTTCTTTCCTTCCTTCCTTCCTTCCTCTTTCTTTCTTTCCTTTCTTCCTTCTCCTTCCTTCCTTCCTTCCTTTCTTTTTTTAATTTGATTTATATGCCGCCCTTCTCCGGAGACTCAGGGGGGCTTACAATGCGTTAAGCAATAGCCTTCATACTTTTGTATATTTATACAAAGTCAGCTTATTGCCCCCACAAACTGGGTCCTCAATTGACCACCTTAGAAAGGATGGAAGGCTGAGTCAACCTCGAGCCTGGCTAGGATTGAACTCGCAGAAATTGCAGGCAGCTGGATCTTAATTGCTGCCTTTAGTAGGAGGCATTAGCCCCCTACGCTACTCAGGCTCTTAATTCCAGATCCTCATAGAATCTGGTTTCAACTCACAACTTCTGGAATTCTGTTCCACTGCTTAATGGTCCTCCCTGTTAGAAAGTTTCTCCTTAGTTCCAGGTTGCTTCTCTCCTTGATGAGTTTCCATCCGTGGCTTCTCCTCCTATCTTCTGGTGCTTTGGAGAAGAGAGCAGAACAGAGTCGGAAGGGACCTCGGAGGTCTTCTAATCCAACCTCCTGCTCAACCAGGAGACCCTTGACCATTTTGGACAAACGGTTCTCCTTCATGAGTGTCCATCCATGGCTTCTTCTCCTGCCTGCAAGTTGGAACAAGGTGCCTGCAGAAGTTGTGAATGCTCCAGTTTTTAAGAAGAGATTAGGTAACCCTTTGTCTGAAGGGGTGTAGGGTTTCCTGGCTAAGCAGGGGGTTGGACTAGAAGACCTCCAAGGTCCCTTCCAACTCGTTATTCTATTCTATTCTTCAGGTCCTTTGGAGAACACGTGGGCCCTCTCCTCTCTATGACAGCCCCTCAAATCTGAATGGCTCCTTCCACCCAAGTGATGCCAATGAAGCCATGTGTGAGCTCTCATATTCTGTGGTGGGTCAGAAGATCTGTGGCGGGTCAGTAAGTTGGCTTAGACACCCACCCACCCCGCTCGACAGCCAGAAAAAGCCAAGTCTTCTTTTGGGTAAGCGTAGCTCTTGATGTCTTCTCAGAAGCAGATATGTGGTTCACTTTTTTAAAAAAATTTGATTTATCTGCCGCCCTTCTCTGGAGACTCAGGGCAGCTTACAATGCCTTCATACTTTTGCATATTTTATACAAAGTCAGCTTATTGCCCCCACAAACTGGGTCCTCAATTGACCTACCTTAGAAAGGATGGAAGGCTGAGTCAACCTTGAGCCGGGTGGGATTCGAACTTACAGTAATTGCAGACAGTTGGTGCTAATCACAATGCTTTTACTCTGCTGAGCTATCCAGGCTCTTGAAGCCAGCATGGAAGTGTCTTCTCCATCAGGGGTCTCCAACCTTGGCAACTTTACAACTTGTGGACTTCAACTCCCAGAATTCCTCAGCCAGCAATGATGGTTCAGGAATCCTGGGAGTTGAAGTCTACATGTCATCCTAAGGGCCAACCTTCCCCATGGTGGCTCAGGGATTCTGGGAGTTAAAGCTCAGAAGTCATCCTAAAGGCCAACCTTCCCCAACCATGCTCTAGACCAGTGTTTCTCAACCTTGGAAGCTTGAAGATGGGTGGACTTCAACTCCCAGAAGTCCGCCCATCTTCAAGCTTCCAAGGTTGAGAAACACTGCTCTAGAGCAAGGCCTATCATACAGAGAACCATCATACAAACAGCTGGCCGGTCACTCAACAGGTGGACGAATAGCATATAAATTGCCCAGGTAAGGATAGGTACTCCTCCAACAAGGAGTAGGTAGTCCTTACAACAATTCGATTTAACGACCATTCAAAGTTGTATCATTGAATAGTTATTCATGACTGCTTTTTCACGCTTACAACTTTTGCAGCATTCCTGTGGTGTCATGTGATCACCTTTCAGATGCTTAGCAACTGGCATGTACTTATGACGGTTGCACTGTCCAGGCACAGTTCACAGGATCCGCTTTTGCGACATCCATGGGGGAAAGCAGATTCATTTAACTATTCTCTTTACTAACTGAACCACACTGCGTGGCTTGACTTAACGACGGTGGCAAGAAAGCTCGTAAGATGGGGCAAAACTCACCGAACCCACGTCTCGGCTTAGCGACAGAAATGTCGGGGTCCATTGTGGTCGTAAATCAAGGACTACCTTTAGGAACAGTCTGCATTTAATAGCAGATGGAGTCTGTCTGCCTTTTCTCACTAGTTTTGTTTAGAGGTAAAAGTTTTTGGGAGCCAAATAAAATCAGGGGCTGCCCCAGAAAAGAGGCAGTCAAGCTATTCTCCAAAGCCCCTGAAGGCAGGACAAGAAGCAATGGATGGAAACTAATCAAGGAGAGAAGCAACCTGGAATTAAAGAGAAACTTCCTAACAAGTGAGGACAATTAACCAGTGGAACTGCTTGCCACTAGAAGTTGTGAATGCTCCAACACTGGAAGTTTTTAAGAAGAGGTTGGATAACCCTTTGTCTGAAGTGGTGTAGGGTTTCCTGCCTGGGCAGGGGGTTGGTCTAGAAGACCTCCAAGGTCCCTTCCAACTCTTGTTATTCTATTTCCAAAATTAGGGAGCCAGAAAAGACACACTAGGAATTACTTCTGATTTTGAGCCCTGTAGATTAACATGGCTTTTTTCCTACCATAAATTGTTCTCAGGGAATTTTAATTCTATTTCCCTTCCTCCAAGGAAGGGCTGCAACAGAGAGGAGGAAGGGGGTCAAGCTATTTTCTAAAACACCCAAAGGCCAAACAAGGAATAACGGATGGAAACTGACCAAGGAGAGATTCAACCTAGAAATAAGGAGAAGTTTTCTGACAGTGAGAACAATCAACTGATGGAACAGAAGTTGCCTTTGGAGGCATCACTGGAGGCTTTCAAGAGGAGACTGGACTGCCATCGGTCAGAAATGGGGTAGGGTCTCCTGCTTGGGGTTGGACTAGATGACCCACAAGTTCCCTTCCAACTCTGTTAATCCTGCAACCGTTCATGTTTTAGTTTCCAGGCCTTTAATCATCTTAGTTGCTCTTCTCCGCAAACCTCCTAGGACTCGGAATTCCAACTCTGTTTTTCTCCAGTTCCCCAAACTCCATGTGGTAAACTCTGCCCCCAGCTTAGCAGCTGCACAACTAATTTACACAGCCATGCCTTCTCCACCTCTAGGGACTGGCAGGGACGGGTTCCTTCCCACTCAAGCGGCAGCATTACTCACAACCCTTGAGCACACAATCTTAACCCACCCAGTTTCTACAGAAAGTCACTCCGATGGGCAGGCTGATGATTGTGTCTGCACCACAGGGCACTGCACCCAGGAACCCCAAAAAAGGCACTGTGCTGCCTTTGGGGGTTCAGCCTCAGTTTCCCAAATTTGCAAGAAGGAAGAAGAGGAAAAGTTGCAAGGGAAAAGTACATATGAAGCTGGAAACCTCCTAGGACAGTGATGGGTAACTTTTTTGCCGTCGTGTGCCAAAAGTGGGGGCAGTGTGTGTGTGTGGGGTTGCACGTGAGTATATCCACACCCATAATTCAATGCCCCCCCCCGGTGCCTCCCCCACTTTTGGCATGTGACAGCAAAAAGATTACCGGTGGGCCTGGTAGGCTCATTTTTTGCCCTCCCCAGGCTCCAGGGGCTGGCTGGAGAATTCTGGGAGTTGAAGTCCACAAGTCTTAAAGCTGTCAAGTTTTAAGACTTAAAACTTAAAGCTGCCAAGTTAAGACCTCTGATATAGACTGTGACATCAAACCCAAGATTCCACTAACAAGAATAGCTTGGATCCGGGGGTCTCAAGCCCCCCCCCACACACAACCAGCATAGCTGGGGTCTGGGGTGGGTCTCCCTAACACTCCCTCAACCCGTCCTTCCCAGCCCCCATGAAACGACACTACAAATAGCCTTTTTTTCACAGCACATAATGCATTTGTTCCCTAACAAAAACAACGGTAGAAAAATATTCTCAGAAATAGGAGCATTGTAATATACAATAGTCGATTCTCAGAAAACTGAGAAAATATTCGCGTGAGGTTTTTAGTCCCTGCTTTTAAGAAAGCAGGAAAAAAATAAGGCACTGTCCCATCAAGGCAGTTATAGAGATACGGGATGGAATTATTTTGAGTCCAATTCTAGCGATCGGTCCCGTCTGGAATTTAAAAGCACCAGAGCGACGTGTCTTGGTCTCCAAGTCAGTTTTCCATCTGCCATCCAGCTCAAATCTTTGGGGAGATAAGGACATGGGGTAGAGACAGGCACCCCCACATCACCACCGAAGCACCCCATTTTCCCAGCCATGGGAGGGATATAGGAAGCATTTCAAACAGGTTTTCCGGCAGGCTTCAAGGGATCTTCAGCGGCACAAAATTCGGTCGTCTGAGCAAGCAGGCTGTTTGAAAGACGAAACCAAAAAAACAAACTGTTAAAAGACAAAAGATTAGCAGTTGTGTGGCCATCTGCCCCTTCCCACCTCCCAAAGCAAAAAAAAAAAAAAAGATGAATTAATCGTGGGGTTTTGGTGGTCAAAAGAGGAACAGAAAAGAAAGGCGACACCAGAGTGAGGTCAACAAGGTTCAAGAGTGTTGTGAAACTCGGAAGCTGACATACCCTAAAAGCAGCTGTTTCATCTAGAATTTTTTTTTCTTTTCCTGCAACTGGTTTTTTGATTGGGAAAAGCCACAGAAAAATAAATAAATAAAAATAAAATGCCCACGCGGCCAGAATTCAACAGCAGATGCTCTTGACTGGCATATTTAAAAGAATCCTTCACATCATCATTAAATAATAATTAAAAAAAAGAAATAAACAATTTATAATGGGGTAGGGGGATGGACAGCTGTATACATGCAAATCCTCAACCTACAACCGCCATTGAGCCCAATGTTTCGGATGCTAAGTGAGACATTGGTTAAGCGAGTTTTGCCCCCCTTGGTCATATGTGTGGGGAAATGTTCTTAAGTCACTTTTTTCAGTGCCGGTTGTAACTTTAATTGGTCATTAAATGAAGAGTGGCTACCTGTAAACAAGCCTGGGTGTATAATTGGGGGGGGGGGAAAGCAGATGAACAGCTGTAAACTTTGTACAAAAGAACGGAGTTCTTAGAAAAAAATATATTTTATATAAAAGCATAAAAATATCAGGAACTTTTTTTTTTTAATCCTTCCTCCATCTGAGCACTCTGCAAAGAGCCCAACAGCCTTGGACAGATCTGAAAAGGGGTGACACAATTCACAAGGCACCTTAAGAGAATTGTAGAGAAATCGTTTCTAATCTCAAGATCCTACAAGTGATCCCCCCACCTTTTCTTCTAAGAATCCAGAGAGAGAGGATGGCGCCTTCTGTGGCTCCCTAGTTTTACTGAAAATCAAAAACTTTCCAAAGCTTCTGGTCTTGTTTGGGAAGTGTTATCATCCCAAACGGGGCACCAGTATCCGCTGGATTTGCAAACGATCAAAATTCAGGAAAAATTCCCTTTCTACTTGTGCTACAAAAACTTGGCCATGCTTCAGCTGGGTGGCCAACAGGTTGCTGGCATCATCTCCTGTAACCAACCTGGGGGGATGGGCCTTCAATGCCCACCAGAAGAGCTAGCAAGGATGGCACTTGGCACGGTTGTGAGAATTGCCCCTCGAATCACTGGCGCTTCCTAAGCACGATTCCTGTTCCGTGGGTCGCTAATTTATTTGGGGGAGGGCAAGAGAATCCCACGCCAGCAATGGGAACACGGAACTGGCAAAAGCCTATACAAGAAACCACTCCAGAGTCCGGCAGCGCCCATGAAAGAAACTTAGGTGCTAGGGTGGGGGAGGCAGATGGGACACAAACCCCCACGGAGCCCTGGCTGCGCGATCTGGGCGCGTGGGGCAGATGGGCACGCACCCCACGGAGCCCTGGCTGCGCGATCTGGGCACGAGGGGCAGATGGGCACGTACCCCACGGAGCCCTGGCTGCGCGATCTGGGCGCGTGGGGCAGATGGGCACGCACCCTACGGACCATTGCTGCGCGATCTGGGCGCGAGGGGCAGATGGGCACGTACCCCACGGAGCCCCGGTTGCACGCGCTGTCCTCCTCTCTCCTGGAGGGGGGGGGATCTTCCCTGGTGGGGGAGAGGGAGAGGCTCACCTCGGCTCCTCCGGCCGGCTCGTCCACGCCCCGCGGAGGGGGCACCCCGGTGCCCAGCGGGTCCTGCAGCTCGAGCTGGAGATCCCAAATGTAATCGATGACGTGCTGGAGGATCTCCACTTTGGAGACGCGGCGATGGCGAGGTAAGGTGGGCACCAGCGCGGCCAGGCGCGAGTAGCAGCCTTTCATGTCCAGAAGCAGCGAGGCGGCGGCGGCTGCAGCCGCTTGATCCGGGCCGAGGGGCAAACCCCGGGCAGGGGGGCTGCCCACGCGGGACAGCGACACGCTCTGCTCCGAGAGCCCCCGCGGCAAAGGGTCGCCCCCGGCGCCCTTGAGAGAGCAGCTAGGGCCGGGGGACACGGCGGGGGCGGCGGGGATCACCTTCATAGCCGGGAGATACCAACGGACGCAACTCCGAGGACAGAACACCAACACACGCGCGCGGACACACCCGACCACCCGTCTAACGCAGCCGCGAGTGGCGCTCCGGCAGAGGAGAGGCGGCTTTTATACCGTCCCGACCTGCGGGGCGGAGCCTCGCGGCTGCCGGGCCACCAATGACAAAGAGAGGGGCGCGGCTTCCCGCTCTCACGCTTTCATTGATGGGATTGGCGTCCCCGGGAGTTTTTGCAACGCGCGTTTCGCCCCCTCTGCTGGTCGTGTGGAGGGCCGGGGAGGCGGGGCGGGGAGGAGAGGAGAGGAGGAGGGGATCGGGGCCAGGTGCAGGTGGAGGGCGCCCCGGGACACGTCGTCGGGGTGGGGGAGGGGAGGGGAGGAAAGTTGAAAGGAGTTTTGATGGACAGCTTTGACACTTCCCCCTCCGCCTCCCCATCGCCGCGACCCGCAGAGACGGAAACAAACGTGTGTCTGAACATTCCTTTTCTCGCCTCCTCCTTCCGCACCTCGAGGCTTCCCTCCCTCCCCCCCGCCCCCCCCCCACCCCGGCAAATTTCCTGGGGAGGGGCGCCCATTGAAAAATTCAGCCAGGCGATGCTCCGGAGGAATTTCGCTTTTAACACCTTTTTCTTTTCACCGGAATCTGCTCATTTTTTTGGAGGGGAGGGGGCGATGATAAGACTACAAAACCCATCTCCGCCCCGCTGCAAATGAGGCACTGGATCTGTGCCTCTCGAGGCATCAGGAGGGCGCTAGGACAAGGAAGGGCACTACCTGGATGGGGGTTTTCTTTGCCCCCCCCCCCGCTTTCCTGGGGAGGTCCCTTTAAACGCCTTCCTCCCCCCCCACTTGGGGGGGAAAAAAACCTGGACGGTGACAAGCCAGCATCTAATCTTGGCTTCATCTAGTTGGGCTTGTTGTGTGAACGGAGCCATCGAATGCGGCCCGGGAGAATTGAGAACGGCAGTTATTCTCATTGGACTAGAAGACCTCTTAAGGTCCCTTCCAGCTCTATTCTATTCTAATTCTAAGCTTCACACGCGCGTGTCGTCTCAAGTTGTCCCTGGCAGGAAACGTGTCGAGGTGGATGGCTGAATTTACTCACTTAGCGGTCAGAATCTGCCCTCTTTTCCTCCGTGTGCGTGTGTGTGTGTGTGTGTCATTGTGTGTTTTGTGTGGTTTATTTTGCGTTTTGTGTTATTCACTGCATGTTTGTGTATGTGTGTCGTTTTATCTCTTATGTTTACTGTTTTGTGTTATCTCTTCTACATTGTGTGTTTTGTGTGTCCTTTACTGCGCATTTGGGAGTTGTGTCATTTTGTGTGTGTGTGTGTGAAATCGGCCTGAATTGTCATAGAACTGTCCAGTTGGCGTCCACGTTTACTTTGAATGTGAAAATAACCAGCCTGGGGAAGAGGCCACACAAGGAGCTCTTAAATTACACCAAAATCCACGCCAAAAGCATCCCCGCGCCATGAGCGGGGCTGCGGGTGGCAAGGAGGGTCGCTGCGTGGTCTCCCGACCCGCCATCCGAATGCGACCGGGTCCTTTCGCACGTGCCTTTGCCCTCTCCCCTCCCCCAAAAAAATTGTTTCGCCTCTTGCAAAGATTTCAGCCCGCTTTACATTCACACGACCACCAGATCCCTGCCCGGACCCCGACCTGGAGGGGTGCCATTTATAGCCGTTTCCCACAGCCGCTTCCCTGCCTTAACAAGCCGCTCAGACCTTCAGACGCCAAGGCCCGTGACGTCACCCATTCATAAAAATCCAAGGCGCTGTCAACTTGGCGCCGGGCGGCCGGTGCCCATGGCAACCAGAAGAGCGCGGGGCGGGGCTATCTGAGCAGCGTCTCCGCCCACCGCGCTCTTCCAGTCACTTGTCAGGCCGCCCTGGGAGCCCAGAGAGGCACTTTTATCATCCCCACCGCCAAGATAAGAAAAATGTGCGCCCCCCTCCCACACCTCCAGGGAAGCCCCTGCCCCAAATTGAGCCCCAAATTTCTATTGCTAAGCCAGACACTTGTTAGGTGGCTCAGCAGATTAATGCGTTGTGATTAACTCCAGCTGTCTGCAATTACTGTAAGTTCGAATCTCCCCAGGCTCAAGGTTGACTCAGCCTCCCATCCTTTCTAAGGTAGGTCAATTGAGGACCCAGTTTGTGGGGGCAATAAGCTGACTTTGGATAAAATATACAAAAGTATGAAGGCTATTGCTTAACGCACTGTAAGCCGCCCTGAGTCTCCGGAGAAGGGCGGCATATAAATCAAATTTTTTTAAAAAAGTGAGTTTTGCTCCGTTTTACAACCTCTTAACTTCAGTGAAGTGAATCACTGCGGGTTGTTAAGTGAGTTACACAGTCATTAAGTGAATCTGGCCTCCCCATTGACTTGGCTTGTCGGAAGGTCACAAAAAGGGGAATCATCTGAGCCCAGGACACTGCAACTGTCATAAATACGAGTCCAGTTGCCGAGCGTCTGAATTTTGGGATCACGTCCAACGGTCGTAAGTGTGAACAACAGTCATGTCCATTTTTTCAGTGCCATTGTAAGTGGGAACAGTCGCTAAATGGATGGTTCTAAATCAAGGACTATCTGTATAGTAGTAGCTGAGGGCATATAGCTGTGCAAGACCTGGCTTGGCTCACTGGCGAGAGCAATGTAAGCAGAAAGAGGCTCTCCCCACTGACACCCCAAATTTTTGAGTGAGATCTGGCTTGGCTCACTGGCAGGAGTCACCTAAGCAGAAAGAGGCTCTCTCGGCTGATACCCCGAATTTGAAGCAAGATCTGGCTTGGCTCACTGGCAAGAGCCATCTAGAGGCTCTCCCCACTGACACCCCCACATTTTAAAGTGAGATCTGGCTTGGCTCACTGGCAGGAGTCACCTAGGCAGAAAGAGGCTCTCTCGGCTGACACCCCGAATTTGAAACAAGACCTGGCTTGGCTCACTGGCGAGGGCAATCTAAGCAGAAAGAGGCTCATCCCCACTGACACCCCAAATTTTAGAGCGAGATCTGGCTTGGCTCACTGGCAGGAGCCATCTAGGCAGGGAAGATGTTGTCTCGGCTGACACCACCAAATTTGACGCTCCAGAAGCCTCCCCACCCCCAAAATTTGGGGGTGGTCCTTCCCGCGCCTGCCTCTCCCTTCCCCCCCGCCCCCCATTCACAGCCTGGAAGGAAGGCAGGGAAAGGGGGAGGCAGCCGTGCAGCTGTGCGGGCTATTGTCGGCGTCGCTCGGCTTGAGACGGCGAGCCCAGACAGAGTGGCTCCATCGCTGCCCTGCATTGTTCTCCGCTGCCCCGGGCGGGCAGGCGGGCGGGAGGGGTGGGGGGTGGGGACCGGCTGCCAAGAGCGCCGGACGCGAGCGAGGACTGCAGAGGGGATCGAGAGGGCTTCGCGCACCGCTGGAAAGTTGGAGAAACGGGAGGCGGAGAGAGAGATTCCGAAGGATGCGCGGATGGCGCCCGACTGAGCCCGGAGCAGAAAGGAAGCGGGGGTTCTCAGGAGACCCACCGTGGTGGGAATGCGGGGACACGTGTTGGCAAGTGACCCGAGTTTTGTTGCTGCTACTCCTCATGCCTATCTCCATGCAACAGTTCCCAGCCCTTCTTTAATAAAGGAGAATATTTGAAGCCCAGGCTTGAATTGAGGGGTCCCTCATGACCCAAACTATCCTTACTAGCACTGATGATGTTACCTGGTTGGGTTATGAAATGTCTATAAGAAAACAGCTCAGAGAGCACCAAAGACCCCAAAGTTCTCCCCCTCCTCCTTTTCCCCCTTTTCCTCCTCCTTCTCCCCCCTCTCCTCCTCTTCCCTTTCTTCCTCCTCCTCTTCACCCCACTCCCTTCTAACACTGATGATGTTCCCTAGTTGGGTCTGCTCGGAAAGCACCAAGAACCCCAGCCTTTCTTTCTCTACGGCCGTGTCGGCAATTGGAAGACAGGTGGACTTCCACTTCCTTGCTGGCTGGGGAATTCTGAGAGTTGAATTCCACACCTCTTAAGTTGCTAAAAAACTGAGCAGCCCAGCTCTGTTCTCCAGGCTGCTTGTTGTAAAATTCCCTAAACCTGTGCCAAAAGTTGGTGGACTGAACTGACCACCAAACTATAAACTGCCCAGGAATGAGCTGTGTCCATACAACAGGTTGTATGGACACAGCTCATTCCTGGGCAGTTTATAGTTTGCTGGCTGTACCCTTGCCAACTCAGAATATGGCATCTCTTGAGTTAAACAGGTTATGTGAACGCAGCCATTCGTTCCCCAAATTTGTGGGAGGGGGGAAGGAGGCTTGGCATCTGCAGAGGACCTGAATATTTCTTGCTTCGCAGGGAGATCAAAGGTGGAAGTTCAAAAGACAGCACAGTTTTCAGGAAGGTGCAGTTTGCAAATCGTTGCCTAAACACCACCTGCAGCTTCGAGAAAGCACCTTCCTTCTCCTGGGTGCCGCACCTGGGCCCAGGTGTGCTGCCTGGCGGTGCTTCCCTTCCAGCCGGCCCCTCCCTGCCCAAGGCCGCTTCCCATGACCATTGAGTTAATCTACCCAAGGACGTTCTTATGGTGCCAGAGGTCTTCCTGTCTTCACCTCCATCTGGGCCAGCTGACCGATAGGCATCAGGTATGGGCAACAGGTGAGCTGCGGTTGTGGAACCAGTCTGGCAAGGGGCAGCGGGCAGACAACCGTCACTCAACCCCCCTGCTTCTGCTCCTGAAAAGTTCAAGGATTTTTCAGCCTTGGCAACTTCGAACACGGGTGGACTTCAACTCCCAGAATTCCCCAGCCAGCAAAGGATTCTGGGAGCTGGGAGTCCACCGGTCTTAAACTTGAGAAATATTGGTTTAACGTATGTGTGAACCGAATAAGGGAGTTTGTGCTTTTCCTCTCTTGATGGAAATCGCAACTTAAGGAAGCTCAGAAACTGGGGGATTCTGGGAGTTGGGAGTCCACCGGGTCTTAAACTTGAGAAACGCTGGCTTAATGTATGTGTGAAGTGTAGATAGTCAGCGCCCGCCCGCCCTCCTAGAGAATGAAATATTTTGTCTGCCCCCAAGCAGACACTGAGGAGACCAGCTTTTAGAATGCAGATTGGGTAATCCATTCAGAAAGACTGGGTCAGACCGAAACTCCAGATAAGCAACACAATTAGGAAAGCCAAAGGCTGACAAGATTAGCTCAGACAAACCCCTAGGATTTTACTTCCAGGTGTGTGGCTTTCCTCCCTTGATGGATGTTGCAACTAAGGAAGCTCAGAAACGTATAGTTCTCGCCTCACAATCAGGAGGCTGTGAGTTCAATCCTAGGTAGAGGCAGATATTTCTCTCTCTGGGTACACTGAGAATATTTCTGCTGACCAAAACTCCACATTGGCAACAGGAAGGGCATCCGGCCAGTAAAACACTCTGCTAGCTTCATTCAGTTGCCCAGACTCCACCTTGCAAGAAGATGATGGTTTAGTGACCATTCAAAGTTACAATACTGAAAAAAGTGACTTATGTCCATTTTTCATACTTACATATCAATATAAGTATGAAAAATGCATACCGTTGCAGCATCTCCCTGCCCTCGCGATCCAAATTCAGATGCTTGGCAGCTGACTCGCATTTACGACGGTCGCAGTGTCCTAAATGCGGAGCGACCCCCGTTGAACAGCCGTCTTGCTTAGCAACGGAATATTTGGGGCTCGGTCGTGGCCGTACTTTGCAAGATAGTCTGAGGACACGATCCAGCCACGCCGTGGGGTTTCCTTGGCAAGAACGGAATTGTCATTTTTCAGGGTAACATTTATCCGGTGACTTCATGAAAATGTCTACGTGGTTTTTTTCTTGTTTATTTATTTGCGAGTATTTATAGACCGTCCAATTTCCAGCAAGGACTGTTTTGATGCTGCTGTTTCCAGGATGTGATTTGCAAATTTCCAGTCCTGGGAATTTTTTAACGCCCGAATCCTAAGCAGGCATCAACCTCTGCTTATGTTTTGGCTTTTGGGACATTGGCCAGGTTGGGTATTTAATATTGTCACCTGGAAGACTGATAGAAAGGGAGAGGCATTGCACGTCTGAAGAGTATATTTCTATTTTATTTGGAATTTTATTTGCCCTCCAGTTCCAGCAAATGCAGTTGTCGTCCCGGCTCTGCTTTTCTGTTTGGGGTGGGTATTTGTTTTGGCCAGAGGTAACCTTTGTGTGTTTCTGAGTAAAGCTTTTGTCTATGGGATAGTGATGACCGGCTTTGGAAGAAGCTCTATTTCACCCACAGCCTTTGGAAAGAAAGCGAGTTGTTTTTCTTTTCACAAAACCTCACACACTTCAGAGAAATCCCCTCTTTTGGGCCACTTCGCGCTCTCTCGCTCTCCCTCTCTCTCTCTCTCTCTGAGAGATGGGATGAAGCTATTCAGAGAGAGGGCCTGAATAGCTTCATCTATTTTATTTTATTTTATTTTATTTTATTTTATTTTATTTTATTTTATTTTATTTTATTTTATTTTATTTTATTTTATTTTATTATTTTATTTTATTTTAATTATTTTGTTTTGTTTTATTATTTATTTTATTTGTTATTTATTTTATTTTTATTTTATTTTATTATTATTTTATTTTTATTTTATCTAATTTAATTATTTTGTTTTAGATAGATAGATAGATAGATAGATAGATAGATATAGATAGATATAGATAGATGATAGAAAATGATAGATGATAGATAGACGATAGAGAGAGAGATGATGGATGGATGGATGGATGGAGGTAGGTAGGTAGGTAGATAGGTAGGTAGATGATAGATAGATAGATAGATAGATAGATAGATAGATAGATAGATAGATAGATAGATAGATAGAAAAAGATAGATAGATAGATGATAGATATAGATAGATGATAGAAAGATGATAGATAGATAGACGATAGAGAGAGAGATGATGGATGGATGAATGGAGATAGGTAGGTAGACGAGAGAGAGAGAGAGAGATGATAAATGGATGGATGGATGGATGGAGGTAGGTAGGTAGGTAGGTAGATAGATAGATAGATAGATAGATAGATAATTGAGGACCCAGTTTGTGGGGGCAATAAGCTGACTTTGTATAAATATACAAAAGTATGAAGGCTATTGCTTAACGCATTGTAAGCCGCCCTGAGTCTCTGGAGAAGGGCGGCATATAAATCAAAAAAAAAAAAAAAGATAGATAGATAGATAGATAGATAGATAGATAGATAGATAGATAGATAGATGATAGATAGTTAGATAGACAGATAGACAGACAGAGAGATAGAGAGAGAGAGAGAGAGAGAGAGAGAGAGAGAGAGAGAGAGAGAGAGAGAGAGAGAGAATGTGACTTCACTGAGCTAGGGCTACAGAAAAATCTTGAGTCATGTAGGAAAAACCTGGCTAAAAGAAAAACACACATAAAACCTACCAAAAGTAAGAAAATAGATATTGTACCTTTACAGGGAGGATACATGAGATGTGGGTGTGGCTTACTGATGATGGCTGACGAGCCAGAAATAGATCTATATAAGTCTCTCACGAGGCAGCACTAGGCCTGCTGGCTGCCAGAAGAAAAAAAGCTTAGAATCAAGTGAATGTGACTTCACTGAGCTAGGGCTGCAGAAAAATCTTGGTCACCTAGGAAAAACCTGGCTAAAAGAAAAAAACATAGATAGATAGATAGATAGATAGATAGATAGATAGATAGATAGATAGATAGACAGACAGACAAACAGACAAACAGACAGAAGACAGTCGTAAGTCGAGAATTACCCATATGGCTGCCCACTTCACCTGAGTGATTCTGGGGCAGCTGGCAGCAGTTAAAAACAGCAATCCAAGAAAAAAAGTGAAATTAAACAGATAAGATGAGATGTCAAGCTGTCAATCACCACATGAAAAACAAAGTAAGTGTGATCTATAGCAAAATCGATCCTTGCATCGGGCTGCGTGCAATTCTGGTGAAAATGCTTCCCCAGAACTCCGGCTGTGATGGCACAGCCATGTCACGGAAGGCCAGCAGGATGGGGGGCAATCTTAGATCGGTTGGGGGGGGAGTGACATTGCAAAGAGGAGGGGGTCACCCCAGCAGAAAAGACCCTCCTCCTGGAATCCCCCAAGATGCAACAGGTTCCCCCCAAAGGGCAGGCAGAAATTCAACCTGCAAAGATTTGTGTCGCTTGGAGCTTCCTCGGCTGACACCAGTGGTGCTGAAGCTGGGATGCTAGACTACAATTCCCATCATCCAAGATGGGAATGATGGGAGCTGCAGCTTAATCACCCCACTCAGAACCTTAAAAGGGGAAGATTGGTTGGGCTGATGGCCTTGGGGGTTTCCTCCTTCATTGAACACCAATCGTACCGGATTCGGGCTATTAGACTACAACTCCCATCATTCAGGCTGGGAGTGGTAGGAGCTGAAGTCCAAGTTCCCTCTCCCCCTAAAAAAGGAGTAGATTGGCTGGCTGAAGACCTTGAGCCCTCCTCCTCCGCGTAACCCCAATTGTAATAAAGACAGGATGCTAGACTACAAGTCTCATCGTTCAGGCTGGGAAGAATGGGACCTGCCTGCAGCTCAGTCGCCTTGACTGCACCGGGAAAATGGGAAGACCGGCTGGGATGACCACCTGGGGGTTTCATCCTCCGGTTGTGTTGAGGCCAGGGTGCTAGACTACAATTCCCATCGTTCAGGCCAGGAAGGAACGATGGGAGTTGAAGCTCAAGCCCCCCCCCCATGCCCTTGTGGGGGGGAGATTGGCGGATTGGCGGCCTTCTGGCTGAGTTTTGAGTCCTTGCAGTGTTTCTTCCCCATTCACTGGCTGCCCCCCACCTCTCCAGGGAGTGGGCTGCAGTGTTCCCACAGAGGCTCTCAAAGCAGCTAATTAGTTCCCATCTGCTGCCAGGCAGCCCCCTCCCCACCATTGGGGTCTTCTTGAGCCTCTTTTCAGCTTTCCTTTGTCTGCAGGAATCTCTGGGCAGGAGAACAATTGGGAGGGGGGCCCCACAGCCCCCCCTCCGTTTGCATCTGGGCCTTCTGCACCCATTAGCCCCATGTCAAAGCTTGGGTCAGAGGTCAGGGGACCACTGCTTCCCCTTGCAGCCCAGGATGGAGGTGCCCAGCTCACCTGGCACCATCTCTCTGGAGGAAGGTGCCCATCTTGTGTCTCTGCCTGGCCAGGGTGATGGTGGTGGTGGGTGGGAGCGGGGAAGGGGGGAAAGGGTACAGGAAGACAGTGCTCCTGAGCATGTGCTGAGGGTTCAGGTCATCAGAAGAAGGAGATAGTTGGGGGAGGGCATCCTTTCAGGTTGGGAGCGTTGTCGAGATCTGGGTTCAAATTTGCCAAGGGAATTCATTGAGTCACCTTGTGCCAGCCACTTTAGTACTTTGAGATAAGCAGGCCTTGTCAGCAGGTTAAACATTTATCTCACTTATCTATATCTATCATTATCTATCTATCTATCTATCTATCTATCTATCTATCTATCTATCTATCATCTATCTATCTATATTTATCTATCATTATCTATCTATCTCATTATCATCTATCATTATCTATCAATCTGTATCTCTCTATTATCTATATCTATCATCTTTATCATTATCGATCTATTATCTATATCATTATCTATCTATCTTCTATATCTATCATTATCTATATCATTATTTATCATTATCTATCATCTCTATCCCTATAGACATCTATATCTCTATACATATTGTAATTATAGCTATCTATCATCTACCTATCATTATCTATTATCTATATCTATATCATCTATCTACCTCATTATCTATCAATCTATCATCTATCATTATCAATCAATCAATCTATATCTATATCATTATCTATTATCTATATGTCATTATCTATCTTATCTATTATCTATATCTATCATCTTTATCATCTATGTCTGTCTGTCTGTCTATCTATCGCTATCTATCTTCTATATTATCTATATCATTATTTATCATTATCTATCATCTCTATCCCTATAGACATCTATGTCTATCTCTATACATATTGTATCTACCTACCTACCTATCTATCATCTATCTCTGTCTGTCTAATCACATTCTATACATCCATCCATCCACTATCTGTCTGTCTGTCTGTCTATATTTCTCTCTCTCTCCTCCACTCCACTCCCCTTTCAAAGAAGGGGGAGGGATGTCCTTGGGGGAAGCTTTCCTGCGCTGGCCCTCTGTATAATAATCTTGCAAACCCCAACTGCAGGCCATTCGGACTGTGCAAAGCTCGGCTGGGGTTGTGGTTTCAAATGGGGTTGTGTTGTGTTGTGTTGTGTTGCAGATGTGGCAGCCCAGAAGATCTCTGGAAGAGGGGAGGAATTCAGCCCCATCCGCGGGAGGGGATTTAAGCTCCGCAGAGTCCCCTTTCCTCCCCCTTCCCACCCTCTGGTGGGAAAACCAAACAGGTGTTTCCCAGGCGATTGAACGCCTGTTGCCTCTTGGCCCATGTTCCCCTGCCGGAGGACCGCTTCATTACCATTTGAATTCTGGGAAAGAGCTGGGGGGGGGGGGGCTCCAGGACCAGCCTCCCAGCCATATGGCGCCTGGTCTCAGCTAAGCTGGGAAACGTTGCCAGCATTCTGGGCTTAGTAGAGGTTGCCCAGCAGCAGCTAAGATAAAAGTGGGTGACCTCTAGAAGAAGATTGTGAGAAGACCACACAAGGCAAGGGAAGCCTTCTGGGGGTCTCGCCCTTCGTAGCAGCCAGTCCTGCTGGGGGACGAGCTGGACACATTCGCTCCCGTCCCCCAGGCACTCGAGTCAAAATTCTTCCTGACGCTGCCCATATGACTCTATTCTTAACTTTTTCAGACAAGGGACTGTCCAGTGTCTTCTTAAAAAGTTCCGCTGATGAAGTACCCACAACTTCTGGTGGCAAGCAGTTCCACTGGTCCTGTCAGATGGCAGTCCAGTCTCTTCTTGAAAACCTCCACTGATGGAAGCACCCACAACTTCTTGAGGCAAGCAGTTCCACTGGTTAATTGTTCTCACCTGTTAGGAAGTTTCTCCTTAATTCCAGGTTGCTTCTCTCCTTGGTTAGTTTCCATCCGTTGTTTCTTCTCTTGCCTTCCGGGGCTTTGGAGAATAATTTGACCCTCTTCTTCTTTGGGGCAGCCCCTCAAATATTAGAAGGCTGCTATCATGTCACCCCTAATTCTTCTTTTCTTTAGACTAGCCAAACCCCAATTCCTGCAACCGTACTTCGTATGTTTTATTAGTTGCTCTTCTCTGCACTTTTTCCAAACTCTCAAGCTCTTTTTTTGTAGCATGGTGATCAAAATCGGTCGCAGGATTCCAGGTGGGGCCTTACTAAGGCTTTACAAAGCGGTACTAATACTTCATGTGATTCTGATTCTATGCGTCTGTTTATACAACCCAGGATTGTATTAGCTTTTTTGGCTGCTGATCTTTCTTCCTTTCTTCCTTTCTTCCTTTCTTTCTTTCTTTCTTTCTTTCTTTCTTTCTTTCTTTCTTTCTTTCTTTCTTTCTTTCTTTCTTTCTTTCTTTCTTCCTTCCTTCCTTCCTTCCTTCCTTCCTTCCTTCCTTCCTTCCTTCCTTCCTCTCTCTCTCTTTTTTCTTTCTTTTCTTTCTTCTCGTTTTCCTTCTTCCCTTCCACTCCTCTCTCGTTCTTTTTGGCTGCTCAGTTGCTCTCCTCTGAACTTTTTCCAAACTCTCAACCTCTTTTTTTTTGTAACATGGGGACCAAAAGTGGATGCAGGATTCCAGGTGTCGCCTTACTAAGGCTTTACAAAGCGGTACGGATACTTCACGTGATTTTGCTTCTATGTCTCTGTTCATACCACCCAGGATCGTATGAGCATATTTCCCAATGGAAAGGATGGTTAAATCTGTCTAGATATGTTGTGAAATTAAAGCAAATAAAGAGAATTCGTTTCATCACCTTTGCAGGGTGAGTGGGATGGGGGGGGACGCCTCCTGTTTTTGCATCTGTCCCCTGCCATTGGTGGGGGGGGTTCGTGGGGAGGGGGTCACAGCTGCTTCCCTCCAAGAGCTGAATAGCCAGGAGAAATATGTCCAGTTTTTTTTCCCCTCCAAAATCCCACAGGCTCCCTCTTTCTGCCCCCTTCCTCAAATCTCTGGTTCTTTTCAGACAACATTTCTGAGAATTGGGAGAGGAGGAGGAAGAGGGGGTGTGAGAATGCTGAGGTGGGGAGGGTGGTGGTGGCAGAGAATGAATGGCTGGCCAGCTTTCCTCCAGATGGTGCCCCCTTGGCTGGGATATGGCTGGCTCTTCAAATGCAGATAAAGAGAATGGGAAACTCTTAGCATAACAAAGGAGGGACTCCAGGCCCAGCTGTGGAAGAGATGAGGTGCTCTGGGGTGGGATCATGGGGGGCTGAGGGGGGAGGAGGTGAAATTAAATCCACAGCTCCGAGAAGAGGGGAATGAGGTTGCACCAAAACAAGTTATTTTTTTAGGGTGTATGTGTGTGTCCGCTGCCCCAAATTTGGCAAATCTTTTGACCAAATTAGCATTTTTTAAAAAATTAGATTTGTATGCCGCCCTTCTCCAAAGACTCAGGGCGGCTTACAATGCATTAAGCAAACTTTTGTATATTTATACAAAGTCAGCTTATTGCCCCCACAAACTGGGTCCTCAATTGACCTACCTTAGAAAGGATGGAAGGCTGAGTCAACCTTGAGCCTGGGGAGATTTGAATTTACAGTAATTGCAGACATCTGGTGTTAATCACAATGCTTTTAGTCTGCTGAGCCACCAGGCCCTCCTTCCCCTGGAGTGGGAAGGGGATGGAGATTTTTTTAAAAATTTGAGTTATATGCCGCCCTTCTCCGGAGACTCAGGGCGGCTCACAATGCGTTAAGCAATAGCCTTCATACTTTTGTATATTTATACAAAGTCAGCTTATTGCCCCCACAAACTGGGTCCTCAATTGACCTACCTTAGAAAGGATGGAAGGCTGAGTCAACCTTGAGCCTGGGGAGATTCAAACTGGTGTAATTGCAGACAGCGGGATGTTAATTAGGGTGCTTTGACTTGATTCTTTCAAAATTTAGAATGTTTAGAACAGAATAGAACGGGACCTGGGGGGGTCATCTAGTCCAACCCCCTGCTCAAGCATGAGATCCTATATGAGGGATGGCTAACCTTTTTTGGATCGAGTGCCCAAAGGGAGTTCATGTGCCCGAACCCCCAAAATGAGCTGACAGTTTGCGCGCCCATAGAGAGGATGTGTGCCATTGGTTCGCCATCCTGGTCCTATACTATTTCAGACAAATGACTCTCCAATTTCTTTTTAAAAACCTCTTAATGATGAAACACCCACACCTTCTGGTGGCCAGCTGTTCCACTGGTTAATTGTCCTTACTGTTAGGAACTTTCTCCTTAATTCCAGGGAGACCTTACCGTAACTTAAAACTATTCATTTAAGGATCATTTTAAAGGTACAACGTCACTGAAAAATGTGACTTACGACCATTTTTTCACAGTTACGACCTTTGCAGTGTCCCCCATGACGGTCACATGATCAAAATTTGGACACTTGGCAACGGGTTCCAATTTATGACGGTTGCATTGTCCCGGGGTCATTTGATCTCCTTCTGACCAATGGAGAAGCCAGTTATACTTAACAACCGGTGGGACTAACGTAATCCCTGCTGTGATTCACTTAACAACGGTGGCAAGGAAAGGTCTTAAAATGGGGCAAAACGCACTTGACAGCTGTCTCGCTTAGCAACAGAAATTTCAGGCTCAATTGTGGTTGTAGGTCAAGGACTATCTGAATTGTTAACCTATTGCCTTGGTGGCGCAGCAGACTAAAGTGCTGTTAAGTAGCACCAGCTGCCTGCAATTACTGCGAGTTCGAATCCCACCAGGCTCAAGGTTGACTCAGCCTTCCATCCTTCCGAGGTAGGTAAAAGGAGGACCTGGATTGTGGGGGCAATAAGATGACTTTGTATAAAAAAGAACACCACTTAGGGGACCCAAAAACCCTACTAAGCAGGTATATACAAAAGCATGAAGGCTATTGCTTAACGCATTGTAAGCCACCCTGAGTCTCTAGAGAAGGGCGGCATATAAATCGAACCAATAAATAAATAAATAAATAAATATTTAACCACACACCAGCATGAAGATGAGCAGACTTCAACTCCCAGAATTCCCCAGCCAGTAGACGTATCTCCAAGTACACCACACACATCGTCCGGTGTGGAAGAGGGTTCAGAGAATCTCTAAAGTACAAAAGACAAGGTGAAGATAGATTCAAGATGCAGAAGGATCTGGACAGACTTGAACATTGGGCGCTATCTAACAAAATGAAATTCAAGGGTGAAAAAAGCAAAGTTCTACATTTAGGGAAGAAAAACAAAATGCACAGGTACAGGATAGGTGGTACCTTGCGCAATAGTAGTAACTGTGAGAGGGATCTTGGAGTCCTAGTGGACAATCGCTTAAATCTGAGCCAGCTGTGTGTAGCAGCTGCCAAAAAAGCCAACACAGTTCTGGGCTGCATAAACAGAGGGATAGAATCAAGATCACGTGAAGTGTTAACATCACTTTGTAAGGCCTTGGTAAAGCCACACTTGGAATACAGCATCCAGTTTTGGTCTCCACGATGTAAAAAAGATGTGGAGACTCTGGAAAGAGTGCAGAGAAGAGCAACGAAGAGTGGGGAGGGGAGGCTGAAACATATGAAGAACGGTTGCAGGAACTGGGTATAATGAAAAGAAGGACTAGGGGAGACAGGATAGCATTCTTCCAATATCTCAGGGGCTGCCCCAAAGAAGAGGGAGTCAATCTCTTCTCCAAAGCCCCTGAAGGCAGGACAAGAAGCAATGGGTGGAAACTAATCAAGGAGAGAAGCAACTTAGAACTAGGGAGAAATTTCCTGACAGTGAGAACAATTAATCAGTGGAACAACTTGCCTCCAGAAGTTGTGAATGCTCCAACACTGGAAGTTTTTAAGAAGATGTTGGATAACCATTTGTCTGAAGTGGTGTAGGGTTTCCTGCCTGGGCAGAGGGTTGGACTAGAAGACCTCCAAGGTCCCTTTCAACTTTTGTTATTCTATTCTAATTTATCATCAACAAATCCAGCTGTTGCAGATGTAGGTCCTGGACCAGTGTTTCTCGTTGTAGAATGGATGGACTTCAGCTCCCAGAAGCGGCCGAGGTTGTGAAACACTGATCCAGAACCCTATTTGTGACAATCTTGGCCAGTTGAAGACGGGGTGGATTTCAATTCCCAGCATGCTGGCTGGGGAATTCTGGGAGTTGAAGTCCACAGGTCCTAAAAGGACCATAGTTAGTCCATCTAGTGCTAAGGAACTGGTCTCATAAATCCCATGTACATATGCAGCCAAGTTATGGAAGTTGTATGAATGCAGCTAATTGAATGCCTGACCACCTCCATAATATCCTGTACATTTTCGGCTCCGAAAAGATCTAGGAATATCCTCTTGACCAGGAAGGAAGATCTGAATTCCAGCAGATCCTTCTCGCCTCCTTCTCCTCCCCCCTCCACTCCCCCCCCCCCCCCGCATATCAGACTAGACCAGTTGGAACCAGAGGCTGGAGCTGGGATTGTGTTCGGATTTCCTGCCTCTCCTCACGTCTGTTTCCGTCCTCACCACCTTCTCCATCTGAAGGCCAGACTGGAAAACTCAGGGCTATGTAAAACAAAACAAAAATAGCCAGGATCATTATAGGACCATCAGAACACCAGAGTCGGAAGGGAATTTGGAGGTCATCTAGTCCACCATCATCATCCCTGCTCAGGCACTGGTGTAGTCTGAAGTACACCAGTTCGGACTGCTGTCCAGCAGTGGTGGGTTTCACATTATGTTACTACCAGTTCGGCTGTGCATGCACCAGTGGTGGGATGCCCCAGGTTTGCACCAGTTCTATAGAGCCTGGTGGAGCAGTGGACTAAAGTGCTGTTAATTAGCACTTAGCTGCCAGCTGCCTGCAATTACTGCAAGTTTGAATCTCACCAGGCTCAAGGTTGACTCAGCCTCCCATCTTTTCGAGATACGTAAAATGAGGACCCGGATTGTGGGGGCAATAAACTGACTTTGTGTAAAAAAGAACACTGTTTGGGGGGGGGGGACACAAAAGCCCTACTAAGCAGGGATATACAAAAGTATGAAGGCTATTGCTTAACGCATTATAAGCCGCCCTGAGTCTCCGGAGAAGGGCGGCATATAAATCAAATTAAAAAAAAAATCTCCATTCCCTCCCCACTCCAGGGGAAGGAGGGCCTGGTGGCTCAGCAGACTAAAAGCATTGTGATTAACACCAGATGTCTGCAATTACTGTAAGTTCAAATCTCACCAGGCTCCAGGTTGACTCAGTCTTCCATCCTTCCGAGGTAGATGAAATGAGGACCCGGATTGTGGGGGCAATAAGCTGACTTTGTATAAAAAAGAACACCGCTTAGAGGGGCGGGGGGGGGGGAAAGCCCTACTAAGCAGGTGTATACAAAATTATGAAGGCTATTGCTTAACGCATTGTAAGCCGCCCTGAGTCTCCGGAGAAGGGCAGCATATAAATCGAACCAATAAATAAATCATAAATAAATAAACCGGTAGTGAAACCGGCAAGAGGCTCCGCCCACCGACTCTGATGCCATAAAAATGATTCCGCATATGCGCATAAGTTTCATGAGCAATGCGCGCGTCTCCGTTGCAAACCGGTAGTAAAGATAAGTAGAACTCACCCCTGGCACGCACGCATGCACCCGGCCTCAAAAACTTGGCTAAATAGGATGGCATAGAGCTGGGGCGGGGCGGGGCGGGGCGGGGTGGGGCGAGCTCACCCGCGATTTCCGCTACCACTTCAGTCGAACCTGTCTGAACCTCTGCTGTCCAGACTCTTCTTGAAAACCTCCAGGGATGAAGCACCCAGAACTTCTAGTGGCCAGCTGTTCCACTGATTAATTGTCCTCACTGTTAGGAAGTTTCTCCTTCTTTCTAGGTGTCCTGGATGAGTTTCTATCTGTTCTTTCTTGTCCTGCTTTCAAGTGCTTTGGGGAATAGGTGGATTTCCTCCCCCCCCCCCCCCCCCGCACACACTTTTCTTTGGGGCAGCCTTGAAGTGAAATGTGGAGATGGCAGAAGAGAAGTGGAAGAACTGGTGAGGATAACAGAGTTAGATGGCGATGGGTTTGGGGAGAGGAGGAGGAGCAGGAGGACGATGACTGTGCGGTCCTGGATACTCTCTGAGCTTGGAGATTTCCTTGAAGACATTTCATGACCCAGCTAGGGAACATCATCAGTGCTAGAAGGGAGTGGGAGATGCAGGGAGGAGGAGAGGACTGTGGGGTCCTGGATGCTCTCTAAAGTTCATTGCTTTCTCACAGACATTTAGCTGCCCAACTAGGTAACCTCATCAGTGCTCAAAGGGTGTCAGGTTTGCTCGCTCTGTATACAAGTGACTTGCCTCGGCAGTGTGATTTTCTCCTTGAAGGTTCTTTCATGAGAGTGTTGCTATCTGCTTAGCGGTGGCTCAGTGGCTAAGACGCTGAGCTTGTCGACCGGAAGGTCGGCAGTTCAGCGGTTCGAATCCCTGGTGCCGCCTAAATGGGGTGAACTCCCGTGACTTGTCCCAGCTTCTGCCAACCTAGCAGTTCGAAAGCACGTAAAAAAATTGCAAGTAGAAAAATAGGGACCACCTTGGGTGGGAAGGGAACAGTATTCTGTGCGCTTTTGGCGTTGAGTCATGCCGGCCACATGACCAAGGAGATGTCTTCGGGCAGCCCTGGCTCTTTGGCATTGAAACGGAGATGAGCACCGCCCCCTAGAGTCGGGAACGGCTAGCACACATGCGCAAGGGGAATCTTTACCTTTTACTTTTATCTGCTTAGTACTTTGTCTGGTGTCAATCCCTGCTTATCTAAATTGCTCACCCTTGTTAGCTGCACGGATGGTCTCTTTTCATAAAGCCAATGAAACATCTGCAAGAAAGCCAAGCTCAGAGACCCCCAAGGACCCCACGGGAGCGGCCCCTTGGGCGACCCAGTGAGGACTGTTGCGAAGGGACAGAGCCCGCATCTCGCTGCCCAGAGGTGGCCACATCTGGCGAGCAAACACTGGTGAAGGCTGCAGCCTCTTGGCTCGCTTTTGGGAAAAGGTTGTCGGGATGAGCCTGGATCATCTGGGAGATGGAGGGATGGGGGGGAGGGGGAAGTGCCATCCCGGGTTTGACAGGAAGCGATCCACAGAGGGGTGACCTCCTGGCCAGCTGTCCTGAATGTAACCATCCCAGTTCCTGGACTTTTGGGCAAAAGACTTTTTCCTGGCTGGCTGGCCGGCCGGCCGTTTCCTCCGTGGGAGGGGCCGGCAAAGCTTTTCCCATCTGGAGAGACCCCACCGTAAGCAGGAAGGTGGCCTGAACAGCTGGCCAGACAGGCTGGAGCCAGGCTTAGTGGGGAGGGGGGGGGCGCAGAGGGAGGGAGGAAAGGGGGGCAGCCGTGAAGGGAAGGTTGTGTGATTGCAC
The DNA here is from genome assembly GCA_030761175.1 of Masticophis lateralis. Classification (NCBI taxonomy): domain Eukaryota; kingdom Metazoa; phylum Chordata; class Lepidosauria; order Squamata; family Colubridae; genus Masticophis; species Masticophis lateralis. Next base: position 212,050,206 of record JAUDYJ010000003.1, on the reverse strand, counting down.
TGGTCCAGGTGTTGGGGCAACGGAGGCAGGAGGAAGGGGGGGAGAGGAAGAAAAAGGGCTTCCCTGCAGCCTCGGTGATGCGACCCCCAGACCCACCCACCCCAGGCATTCAGAATTGAAAGTCCTCGTCTTACGGCCACTCGTTTAGTGACTAAAGTTACAAGGGGCCTGAAAAAGGTGACTTAACGGCCGGGTTTTTTTCCACACTTACAACCGTCGCAGCATTTCCCGTGATCAAAATTGGCAACCGGTTCGTATTTATGACGGTTGAGGTATCCCGGGGAATACGTGGTCCCCTTTTGCGACCATCGGACCACCAAAGTCGATAGAGAAGCTGGATTTTCTTCACTCACATGAACGGCTGCGGTGAGCCAGGTGGGAAAAGGAGGCCAAACTCTCTTAATGACTGTCTCGCTTAGCAACAGAAATTTTGGGCTCCGTTGTCAGTCGAGGATTACCTGTACAGAGCTGGAAGGGACCTTGCAGGTCTTCCTAGTCCAATTGGGCATGGCACGGGCAGCCGCGATCCAAAGCCATCCTGGCAGGGCATGATGGGAAATGTTATACAAGCCAGGCAGCCCCAGGCTGGTATGGACTGGCTGAGAATGCCAGAGGGCAGAGTTTTCAAGACAGTTGGCAGGAAAACTTATGCAGGAGCCTCTCTCTCTCTCTCTCTCTCATTCTTTCTCTCTTTCTTTCTTCCTTCCTTCCTTTCTCTTTCTCATTCTTTTTTTTCATTCTTTCTTTCTCTTGTTCTTTCTCTTTTATTCTTTCTTTTTCTGTTTTTCTTCCTTCCTTTCTTTTTCTCTTTCCTTTCTCTGTCTTTTTCTTCTTTCTTCCTTTTTTCTTTCCTTTCTTTTCTCTTTCTCTTCTTTCTGTTTCTTTCTCTCTTTCTTCCTTCTCTTTCTCTTTTCTCTTTCTTTCCTTTCTCTTTTTCTTTTTTCCCTTCCTCTTTCTTTTCTTCCTTCCTTCCTTTCTTTCCTTTCTTTTTCTTTTTCCTTTTCTCATCTTTTTTCTTTTTTCTCTTTCTCTTTCCTTTTCTTTCTTTCTTTCTTTCTTTCTTTCTTTCTTCTCTTTTCTTCTTTTTTCTCTTTGTTTTTCTTCCTTCCTTTCTTTTTCTCTTTCTTTCCTTTCTCTGTCTTCTTCTTCTTTCTTCCGCTTTCTTTTTTTCTTTCCTTTCTTTTCTCTTTCTCTTCTTTCTGTTTCTTTCTCTCTTTCTTCTTTCTCTTTCTCTTTTCTCTTTCTTTCCTTTTCTTGTCTTTTTTCTTTTTTCCCTTTCTCTCTCTTTCTTTCTTTCTTTCTTTCTTTCTTTCTTTCTTTCTTTCTTTCTTTCTTTCTTTCTTTTTCTTTCCAATTCTCCCATCCTCTTCTCCGGCCCAGGGTCAGGCGCCCATCCTTGCAGCCGAGGCCACTAGTAACTGGCGAAACCACATCTGGAGTCTAGACTTGGTGACTCCTCAGAGGGCTGCACTTGTGCGGGGCAGCAGTGCCCGTCCCGGCTGAACCGTGTTTGCTTAGCTGGAGGTATTTAATCGCCACTCCAGCGGCCTCTCTCCTCCTCGCGGTGGGCCAAGGCGGCTGCAAGAAAGGAGCCGCGAGCCGTGGCGTAACATCTGCGGGAGACAGCAAAGGGTCACCCCATGGCAGGGGAGCGAGGCGCCGGGATCGAGGCTCCTCGCAGGCGGATGACAGCGAGGTTTCAATGCTGTTTTTGTGGATGCAGAAGACAGCCAGCAAACACCAGTTGTTGACTCTGGCAGCTGGCAGATTCCCCAGCCGGGCCAGCTCCCTGCCAGCAGAGAGGCAGCTCACACAGCAGGGCAGCCACAGAGCCATCCAACAGAGCTCGGCTAACCCAACCGGCGAACAAATAAAACTAAAAATGGTAGTTTTTGGCTGGAAGGCAACAGCGACAGGCCCTGGAAGGGTCTGAATTATGGGGGGAGCCTTAAAGGCATCATCTGTTCCCCCTCCCCTCCCCTCATTCTCACCCTCTACCCTCCAAACATAAGAGAGAGCTGGAGAGCTGAGCCTGGGACAATTTACGACTTCTCCGCCAAATTTGGGGAAGGGTTTAGCTCAAGGATAACAGAATAAGAGAGTGGGAAGGACCCTTGGAGGGCTTCCACTCCAACCCCCTTCTTGGGCAGGAAACCTTACACCATTACAGACAAATGCTCCCCCATGTCTTCTTAAAAACTTGCAGTGTTGGACCATTCACAACTTCTGGTGGCAAGTTGTTCCACAGATTAATTAGGAACTTTCTCCTTAGTTCTGGGTTGCTTCTCTCCTTGATTAGTTTCCACCCATTGCTTCTTGTCCTGCCTTCTGGTGCTTTGAAGAATAGTTTGACTCCCTCTTCTTTGTGGCAACCCCTGAGATATTGGAACAATGCTATCATGTCTCCCCTAGTCCTTCTTTTCATCAAACTAGACCTACCCAATTCCTGCAACCGTTCTTTGTATGTTTCAGCCTCCAGTCCTCTAACCCTCTTTGTTGCTCTTCTCTGCACTCTTTCCAGAGTCTCAGCATCTTTTTCACATCATGGCGACCAAAACTGGATGCAGGATTCCAAATGTGGCCTTCCCAAGGCCTTATAAAGTGGTATCAACACTTCACATGATCTTGATTCTATCCCTCTGTTGATGCAGCCTAGAACTGTGTTGGCTTTTTTGGCAGCTGCTGCACACGGCTGGCTCAGATTTAAGCGATTGTCCACTAGGACTCCAAGATCCCTCTCACAGTTACTACTATTCAGCGTGGTATCACATATACTAATTTAACAATTTGCAGTGACTTAATCCCTTAAACAAAAGTGGCAAAAGCAGTTGTAAAAGGAGGCGAAACTCACTTAACAAATGTCTCACTTAACCACACAAATGTTGAGCTCAATCGTCGTCATAAATTGAGGACTACATGGTTGTTAAGTGAATCCGGTTTCCCCACTGACCTTCTTTGTCAGAAGTCGCCAACGGGCACCACATCGTCATAAATACGAGTCAATTGCTGACTTTTGATCACATGACCGCCGGAATGCTGCAACGGTCATAAGTGTGAGATAGTCATAAGTCGTTTGTTTCAGTGCCATTGTAATGTTGAACGGTCACTAAACAAACTATTGTTGTCTATGGAAATTCTGTCATCCAGGTTAGGATTGTCCCAAAAGTGTTTGTTTTTTTTTCCAAGGGGCAACTGGACTGGTTTTTCTTTGAAGGTTTTTCGCTTCTCATCCCAGAAGCTTCCTCCGCTCTGACTAGAGTGCGGGTGGGCGGTTGTTAAGCCGAGGACTACCTGGTGAGATTGGCAACCTGGTCTCCACCTGGAGCAGGGGTGAAATCCAGAAGGTTATGACAAGTTCTGGAGAACCAGTAGTGGAAATTTTGAGCAGTTCGGAGAACCGGCAAATGCCATCTCTGGTTGGCCCCCGAGTTTTTGATTTGATTTTGATTTTTGATTTTATTACATTTCTATACCGCCCTTCTCCCGAAGGACTCAGGGCGGTCTGCAGCCATATTAAAACAAACCCCACACAAAAATTAAAAACCATTAAAATGATTTAAAATGTTTGGCCTTTATTAAAAGACCCTAGCTAAAACCCCTTTAAAACCATTTAAAACCCACTAAAATGAATCTATTCGGTCAGGCCGGTTTGATGGAACAATAGAGTCTTCAGAGCACGATGGAAGGCGCGGAGGTCGGGGATCCTTCTTATGTCCGGTGAGAGTGGGGTGGGAATGGAGTTTTTGCAATATCCTTCCCCCCCCTCCGGAGTGGGGTGGGAATGGGGATTTTGCAGTATCCTTCCCCTGCCATGCCCACCAAGCCACTCCATGCCCACCAAGCCACGCCCACAGAACTGGTGGTAAATAAATTTGGATTTCACCACTGACCTGGAGAGTTCCCCCCCACACCCCATCGTGTGGCTCCAGGACCCTGCTGGGGTCAGTCCATGGCCTGTTCTCAGAGGAGCTGGCCACAAACGGTCAGCCTCGCTGGACACAAAGCTCTCCCGTGCCCTCAGGCCATCGGCTGGGAGGGTCCCTTGGAAACACCCCAGCAACAGAGGGTTGCATTGATGAGGTTGGGCTCCGGACCCCCCCCTTCAAGGGGGAGGGGAGGAAAGCGTCCAGAAAGGACCCACCTGCATCTGAACAGAAGGGTCAGTGTGAAAAGAGAGGAGAAAGGCGGGCCGGAGAGGAGAGGCAGGGGGGCAAGACCCCCGCTGGGTCATCACTGCAGATGTGAAAACTGGTCATCCCCAGCTGCAGATCTGCTCATCTTCAACTTATCTGGTCCAGCCTTCGGGGTTGGCCGCTACGGAAGTCCTCGACTTATAACGCTTCACTTAGCGACCCTTCGCTAAGCAGCATTGAAAAAAGGGACCTACAACCATTTTTCACACTTAACGACTGTTGCAGCATCTTCCCCCCCCAATGGTCATGCGGTCGAAATCCATACGCTTGGCAATGGACTCATGTTTACAAACGACCGTGTGAGTCATTGAACAAGGGAAGTGTGATTCGCTTAACAACCATGGCGAGAGGTCGTCGAATGGGTCAAAAACTCACTTAACAGTCGTGTTGTTTAGCAACAGAACATTTTGAGGGCTCCATTGCAGTCTTAAAAATTGCCAGGGTTGAACAAATCCAGTTCTAGCCAGGATTGTGCTGAAAGACCCCAGATCTCCAGATTTTTTTTGGGGGGGGGGTTAATCATTTAAGCTGCGTTCTTCATCCTGGGGCCAGTATCCCTTTGTGGTTGGAGCAAACGGTGCCAAAGCTTAAATCGCGCCCTTGTGCCATCCGTCTGGGAAACTCGCAAGATTCGTTTTTCTCGCCGTGTACATGTTTACATCCGAACTAGACTGAGGTCTTTCTCTGGCGTCATCTAATGTAGGTGGGTATAGGTATAATTTTGTATTGATTGATTGATTGGTTCTGCCATGTTTATGTAAGTATATATTGGAGGTGGTGGCCCTTTTGAGAGCTGTGTGCAACGAGATTTCATTTTAACGTATGCAGATTAATGTACATTCAAAGTGAAAGTAAAGTTATTCTATTCCATACCTTTGTTATCTATTCTATTTTGTTCCATTCCATTCCATATATTGTTCTGTTCTACTTATATTCCATATTTTCTATTCTATATTTTCTTCTTTTTTTTTCTATTCTTTTCTTTTCTATTCATTTCAATGTCTATTCTATTCTAATTTCTTTTCTATTCTATTATTCTATTCTATTCTTCATTCCAATGTCTATTCTATTCTATTCTATTCTATTCTATTCTATTCTATTTATTCTATCTTCTCTTTTCTTCTCCTCTTCTATCCTCTTCTATTTCTTTTCTATGCTATTATTCTATTCTATTCTTCATTCCAATGTCTATTCTATTCATTCCATTCCATTCCATTCCATATTTTCTATTCTATTCTATTCTATTCTGTTCTGTTCCGTTCTGTTCTATTCATATGGTTTGGGCCCAGTGTGGCAGTGAACGCAACAATTGAAGCTGGGTTGACAGAATCACATGTAATTCATTTTCTTGTGTAAATTCCGCACCAAAAACAGCCGGTTTCACTGAACAGATGAGGCTGTTAAGAAGAGATAAAGTCAGCCTATTGCGTAGCAAACAAGGCCTTTTAACTGACGGGGCTCAGCGTGTTGTGTGAATGTATACAAGCTTCTGGGTGTTCCAGAACTCTTTGAGAGGCTGCGCTGTCAAATGCAAATGGCCATTTAAAGCCAAAATTCTTTCTTTGGCCGCCATATGGTCTTGATCTAAAAGCCAGGATTGGTTTTCAGCCTCCCAGATGGTTATTTATTGGGATGATCAAGACACATACCCAAATGTATGTATGTATGTATGTATTTTTCTTTAGCCAGGTTTTTCCTACGTAAACCAAGATTTTTCTGCAGCCCTAGTTCAGTGAAATCACAATCCAATAGTTTCTAGGATTTTTTTCTTCTGGCAGCCAGCAGGCCCTATGCTGCCCATTGGGAGACTAATATAGATCTATTTCTGGCTCGCTAGCCTTAATCAGTTAGTCACACCCACATGGTTGACTAACTGATTTAACTGAACTAGGGCTGCAGAAAAATCTTGGTTTACGTAGGAAAAATCTGGCTAAAGAAAAATACACATACATCCTACGAAAAAGTAAGAAAACATATGTGTGTGTGTGTGTGTGTGTGTGTGTGTAGGTCTTTGGTTATTCGGGTCTTCTCCTGCGTAAAATTGAAAGTATCTTGGCGACGTTTCGACGAAGTCTCATTCGTCATCTTCAGGCTGCTGTTCTCGGCTTCGTGCTTCCAGGAGCAATGAGACTTCGTCGAAACGTCGCCAAGACATTTCCAATTTTATGCGGGAGAAGACCCGAATAACCAAAGACCTACATATATATATGTGTGTGTACACACACACACACACGCACACGTTGATGGCTGGGGAATTCTGAGAGTTGAAGTCCACATATCTCAATGTGGCCATTAACGTGTTTATTAGTCCAATGTCATACGCTGCCCTCTGCTGTCCAGATCGAGAAATGATCTGGACATCAGGTACAGATTAAAGAACTCGAGTTAGGAAAAACACCTGAACAAAAAGGTATCCAAGGCCTTTGAGCAGGTGACACACCTGTTTGGCTTTCCCGGTGGGTGCCCACCAGCAACGTACCTGCCACTGCCACCAAGGAATGACCCTAAAGCCGAGCTTTAATTCGGCCACGAAAACTGCAGGAGCTGAAAATCTCCACCCACTATACACTGAATTTAAAGAGGTGGTGGTAGCACAGAAGATGTTGATTGCAGGTAGTCCTCGACTTACAACCGCTCGTTTAGCGACCGTCTGAACTTGCACCAGCACTGAAAAGAAGTGACACGACCGTACTTCCCACCACCATTGCAGCATCCTCATGGCCACGTGATCCCAAATTCCGACGCGTGGCAACGGACTCCTATTTGGGACCTTTGCAACGTCCTGGGGTTTTGTGATCCTCTTTTGAGATAAGCCGAGTCCATGAGGAAGCTGGATTCACTTAACAACCATGTGACTAATTTAACAATCTGTATCAGAATAAGAGTTGGAAGGGACCCTGGAGGTCTTCTAGTCTAACCCCCTGCCCAGGCAGGAAACTCTATATCATTTCAGACAAATGGCTGTCCAATCTCTTCTTGAAAACCTCCAGGGATGGACCAACCCACAACTTCTGGTGGCAAGTAGTTCCACTGGTTAACTCTTCTCACTGTTAGGAAATTCCTCCTTAATTCCAGGTTGCTTCTCTCCTTCATGAGTTTCCATCCGTTGCTTCTTGTCCTGCCTTCGGGGGCTTTGGAGAATAAATTGACCCCCACTCTTCTTTGGGGCAGCCCCTCAAATATTGGAAGATGCTACCATGTCCCCCCCGGTCCTTCTTTTCATCAAACTAGACATACCCAATTCCTGCAACCATATTTACTGCAACCCTACTGTTGCTGTCACAGTCGTTCTATTTCTATTTGCAGGCCTTCGGATTTGGTTCCCTTTCTCCGAGGTTTATTATTTATCACATTTATTTGTTGACCGTCTCTTGTAACCGATCTCCCCTGAGCTGCCTGTGAAGGCCAAGAGACCCCCCAAATCCAGTCCAGGAGAGAGAATTCATTCCCAAAAATTATCCGGTCCAATCTGCTTTTGGCTTTCATTTTTTTTCCCCTTTTAATATGAGAAGAAGCAAATCCACAATACAAAATTTAAAAATCAGCACCCAGGACCCCTCCCTCTACCTCCCCCCCCCCCCGGCAACGAAGAAGGGAAGAGGGACTGGTGTCAAAAGCTTCTTTTTTGGGGGGGAGGGAAGTGGGGAGGGAGGTGGGGGGGAGGAGAACTGTTAACTCCACATATACCCCCCCCACCTGCCTGTTTCCTCCCCAGGGAGGGGATTCTAAGTCCAGGAAGGCAGATCTGAGATCCAAACCACGGATCGGCCTCCGGGGCTGCCCCAAGTCCGACAGACAGACAGACGCACAGAGACACAAGCGCACCAGCACTACGGCCGTGACGCCATCCAGTTGGCTTGGAAAACAAAAATGAAAACCATTTGCGATAGGGAAGGGGGTCGGAGGGAGGGGAGGGGATGGGGGAGAAAGCCCAGCCTGGCCAGTCGCTCGCCGTTATTTCTCTTTCTTCTCGGGGTCTGTCTCTGTCGTCTCTTCTTTAGGCTCTTCCTTTGCTTCCTTTGGGGCGGTGTTCTCCTCGTAGCTGGGGAGCAAGAGAGAAAGGAGGGTGAGGCCGACTCGTGGCCAGAGGGGGTCAGTTATAGAACCCTTCCCCACCATAATCACAATTTAGGTCGTTTTAAGTTAGGTGGGCTTCAAGTCCCAGAATTCCCCATCCAGCTGGATTTAAGATGGGTGGACTTCAACTCCCAGAATTCCCCAGCGAGCAGGATTTAAGATGGGTGGACTTCAACTCCCAGAATTCCCCAATGAGAAGGCTTTAAGATGGATGGACATCCATTCCCAGAATTCCCCAGCCAGCAGGCTTTAAGATGGGTGGACTTCAATTCCCAGAATTCCCCAGCCAGCAGGCTTTAAGATGGGTGGACTTCCACTCCCAGAATTCCCCAGCCAGCAGGCCTTAAGATGGGTGGACTTCCACTCCCAGAATTCCCCAGCAGGCAGGCTTTAGGATGGGTGGACTTCCACTCCCAGAATTCCCCAGCTAGCGGGCTTTAGGATGAGTGGCCTTCAACACCTTAAAAAATGCTGGCTGGGGAATTCTGGGAGTTTTAAGTCCTCTTAAAGCAGTTGGGAAACACTAATCCAGAGTGAGGCCTCGAACGTGGAGCACCAAACCCTGAAGGAGCTGGGGAAAACCAGCCCCACACATTCCCCCTCAAGACCCAAGGCATCCCCAGAGATAGAATTCAATTCAGTTTTCTGACTGACCCACCGCTTAAAACCCCCTCCCCTTCCACAGTTCAACCTCCAACAAGGTTGCAGAGCTTAGAGGGGAAACTGGGTTAGTCTGTGGCTGATGGAAATCTGAACTGCAGGGACTCCTTCCCTTATAACCACAATTGAGCCTGTGATGCTCCTGCTTATACTGTATATTTTATATACTGTTGTGGCTCTTTAGTTCCATCTAGTGGCCAGAGGGACAAATATGCCCCAACATGCAGTCTTTATATACTGTTGTGGCTCTTTAGTTCCATCTAGTGGCCAGAGGGACAAATATGCCCCAACATGCAGTCTTTATATACTGTTGTGGCTCTCTAGTTCCATCTAGTGGCCAGAGGGACAAATATGCCCCAACATGCAGTCTTTATATACTGTTGTGGCTCTCTAGTTCCATCTAGTGGCCAGAGGGACAAATATGCCCCAACATGCAGTCTTTATATACTGTTGTTGCTCTCTAGTCCCATCTAGTGGCCGGAGAGACAAAATACAGATGAACAGAGTTGGAAGGGACCCTTATAGGTCACCTAATCCAACCCTCCCATTCAAGCAGGAGACTCTATACCATTTCTGACAAATGGCAGCACAGTCCCTTCTTGAAAGCTTCCAGGGATGAAGCTCCTACAACTTTCGAAGGCAACTTCTGTTCCATGGGTTGATTGTTCTCGCGGTCAGAAAATTTCTCCTTATTTCTAGGTTGAATCTCTCCTTGGTCAGTTTCTATCCCTTATTCCTTGTCTGGCCTTCAGGTGCTTTGGAGAGTAGCTTGATCCCCCTCCTCTCTGTGGCAGCCCTTCAAATATTGGAAGATGCTCTCCTGTCTCCCCTGAAGATCTTGAGCCTATCTTGTAGGAGGTTGGCTATTCCTGCCAGTGAATAGCCAGACACTGCCAGACAGTGTCATCAGCAAATTTGGTGAGTTCCCCTTCTATTCCCTCCTCTTAAGGCGTTTATGAAGATATTGAAGAGTCCTAGGCCTAAGAAGGAACCTTATGGTACCCCACTGCTTACTTCTCTCCATGCAGACTTAGACCAGTGTTTCTCAACCTTGGAAGCTTGAAGATGGGTGGACTTCAACTCCCAGAATCCCCCAGCCAGCACTGCTGGCTGGGGGATTCTGGGAATTGAAGTCCACCCATCTTCAAGCTTCCAAGGTTGAGAAACACAGACCCATTAAGGGCTACTCGTTGAGTACCAAGTATATTGTTTGAAGCTGACCCCACCTCTCTACCCATCAGCCTGCACTCTCAAACCAAGTGAACCCTGAGAAGTCAGACTCCATTCCCTTTAGCATTTGGAGAAGGCAAAAGCACAAAGAAAAATCCATCTTAATTCTGTGGCACAAGGTCATCCAAGGACAAACCCACATCCCACACACAGAGCACGGCAGGCGAAGATTTAAATCGCTTGTAATTTATTCACTGTTGCGCTCAGCAGTAACTCAATACTTCTGACTGACAAAGCCACCGGGGAGAAAAAGCCGGATCCGCTTAATGACTAATTTAAGAACTGCAGTGTTTCACTTAAAGACAGCTAAGGCCAGAAAAATGGAGTAAACTCGCTTCAGTTTCTCGAGTTTACCACCTAAATTTCGGGCTTAATTATGGTCACGATTCCAACAACGGTTGGAAAGGAAGAAATGGGACAAAGCTCTCTTGCTCAGCAGTGACAATATTGCACTCAACTGCGGTCGTAAAACGAGGACTGCCCTGTCGTTCCCTAACGCCCCGTTCGTGAGAATTAAAAATAACCTCTTACTGATAAGTGGCTCACACTGTGCCCACCCACCCCCCACCCCAGACCCTCCCCGCTCCATGGGGCCCTGGGCTCTCTCCCTACCTGGCCAGAGTGTCGCAGGTGGGCAGGGCCTTGCCTTTAGGAGGGGAGGGAAGGGGGGGCTACATAACGCTGGGACTCTGCTGGCGGCGTCTGTGGGAACAAGTCGGGCTCTGCTGCATGGAATCGGCCAAGCTGGACGGAGACCCGGAGACGTTAGGGAAATGGGTCAGCCGTGGGGTGTGGGGCAAGATTTCGGCAGAAGACTCATAGCTGCAGGAGAGAGAGAGAGAGAGAGAGAGAGAGAAAGGGGGCAGGTAGGAAGGAGGGGGAGGAGAGACAGAGACAAAGTGGGGAAGGGGCGAAAGAGAAGCTTAGGAAGAGTTGGCGAGGCATAGACGAGCTTGGCAAAGCTGCCCACATTCCCTCCCTTTCCAGATGGATTAAGAGAACGGAGAAAGAGTTCGGGGTGGGTGGGTGTCAAATCTGGGGCGGTCCCATGGGGTGATTCGATGACAGAATTAACAAGAGTTGGAAGGGACTTTGGAGGTCTTCTAGTCCAACTCCCTGCTAGAGCAGGAGAACTTCTACTAGAGATGTTCAACATTGGCCACCTTTAAGTCTTGTGGACTTCAATTCCCAGAATTCCCTAGTCCGCTATGGGAGTTGAAGTCCACAGGTATTAAAAGGCACCAAGGTTGGACATGAATACCTCTTGGAGGGGTATTCATGTCCAAGTCCACAAGTCTTAAAGTTGCCAAGATTGGAGACCCCTGTTCTAGCCCAACCCCCTGCTCGAGCGGGAGATCCTAACAACAAATGGCTGTCCAATCTCTTCTTCAAAACCTCCAGTGATGGAGCACCCACAACTTCTGGAGCCAAGTCAGAAGACCAATTTCAAATCTTCCACTAAGAAGAGAAACTGAGTTATCTTGAAGGCCCGACAGGGCTTGTCAGACTAATCCAGGTCCACCGTGATCCCCGTCCCATCTTAAACCCCCTCTTGCTGACCCTCAAGTTTCTCCCATGGTAAGAGGATCTCAGATGAAGCTTGAAGAAGTAATGGAACAAGTCATCTCCTGGCTTGTCCCATCTGGGCAGAAAAGGGTTGCAAGGATGGAATGGAAGGCCACCACAGATTCCATGGTACAGACTAGATGCCCAGCATATACAGAAGGTGATGGCGAGCTAAACCCATGCCAGAAAACAAGATGGACATCTCCATATGGTTTCTAGGAGGTGTTCCTGATTGAAGGAGGTCCTATCGGGCCAGTTCAATTAGGCTCAGAGCTTCTCAATCTTGGAGACTTTGAAGATAGGTGGACTTCAAGTCCCAGAATTCCCCAGGAGAAACGAGACCAGCTGGAGCAGAAGATGGAGAATTTCCGGGTAATGCTTGCAGTCCACCACATACTACTCCACTCAAAGCCAAGCCAAGCATCACAGAACAACAATCCAATAATGTTCTGAAGAATTTTTCTGGTGGATGTATCTCCGCAGATGCCATAACTCTTAGAAATGGGTCATGAGATGCCTCCAAGCCAACAAGCCGGGCTCAGAGAACATGTAGGACCTCACAATCTTCTTCCTCCTTCTCCAATCTGCAGACCCCACTCTCCTCTAGCACTGATGAGGTTCCCTAGTTGGGTCATGAAACATTTTCAAGAAAACAATAATGCTCAGAGAGCACCACGGACCCCATAATCCTCTTCCTCCTCCCCCATAGTCACGTGATCAAAATTTCCGACATTTGTCAACTGGTTCGTATTTATGACGGTTGCAGTCTCCCGACATGACGTGATCGAATTTTGGGCTCAAAATTGTGGTCGTAAGGCGAGGATTAGCTGTATCTGGGTTTTGAGCCTGGTGGGGAGACCCTAACTCACAAAGGAAGCTACTCTCTAGGGCAGGGGTCTCCAACCTTGGCAACTTTGAGACGTGTGGACTTCAGCTCCCAGAACTCCTCAGCCAGCTGGCTGAGGAATTCTGGGAGTTGAAGTCCACACGTCTCAAAGTTGCCAAGGTTGGAGACCCCTGCTCTAGGAAAGTCTGCCCACTTCATTATCATCTCAGCACCCCTCAAAACACTGCGTTCGCTTAACGACCGCCCAAAACTCATCAAATCAGGTTTGATCTCACGGATAAAAACCACTTGAGGTCCATCGTAGCTTACGACGCTAACAAGGTCACCAGTATCAGTCAACATGGGCAACTGATGGGTATCATCAGGGTACCAACAGGGTCTCTGATGGTCATAAGTCGAGGACTTCCTCTACCAAACCCATTGGACTCACCTGAACAAATCAGTCACTTCTCCTTTGGCCAAGGCCACCAGAAGGGGGAAGCCGATGCACGCCGGAACCAGGTACAACAGAGCAGGCTGAAGAAGGAAGACCAAGGGAGAACGTCAGAAGGAACCGGGGGTCCAGCCTGCTAAGATACACCCCTCACTCACAGCAGTGGAGTTGCTCATGACCTTCTTGTGGTCCCCGGTGGGAAGCCTTCTCCAATCTGGGGCCGTCGTAATGACAAGGTGACAGGGGTCACAGCCCACAGGTGTCTTTGAGCATTCCAAACTCCGTGCCCAGGTGTTCCTCAACCTTGGCCATTTGAAGATGGAGGGGACTCCTGTTCTTCTGCTACTTCTCTTTGGAAGTCCTACACTCATCCCCAAGTCTGCCACAGATCCTGTCCCTTCACTACGTCTCTTTGGAAGTTCTACACTCTTTCCCTAAGTCTACCACAGCTCATGCTCCTCCACTACTTCCCTTTGGAAGTTCTACACTCTTTCCCCGAGTCTACTGCAGAGTCTGTCCCTTCACTACATCTCTTTGGAAGTTCTACATTCTTTCCCTGAGCCTACTTAAGCTCCTGCTCCTCCACTACTTCCCTTTGGAAGTTCTACACTCTTTTCCCAGGAGAAAGACTCTACTACAGATCCTGTCCCTTCACTATGTCTCTTTGGAAGTTCTACACTCTTTCCCTAAGTCTACTACAGCTTATGCTCCTCCACTACTTCCCTTTGGAAGTTCTACACCCTTTCCCCGAGTCTACTACAGAGTCTATCCCTTCACTACTTCCCTTCGGAAGTTCTACACCCTTTCCCCGAGTCTACTAGAGTCTATCCCTTCACTACTTCCCTTTGGAAGTTCTACACCCTTTCCCCGAGTCTACTAGAGTCTATCCCTTCACTACTTCCCTTTGGAAGTTCTACACCCTTTCCCCGAGTCTACTAGAGTCTATCCCTTCACTACTTCCCTTTGGAAGTTCTACACCCTTTCCCCGAGTCTACTACAGCTCCTACTCCTCCACTACTTCTCTTTGGAAGTTCTACACTCTTTCCCCAAGTCTACTACAAGTCCTGCTCCTCCTTAACTTCCCTCTGAAAGTCCTACTTCTTGAAAAGAGTGATTATTTGCCTTAGACTGCATCATAAGGTTTTAGTTTTCCAAATGAATACTTAAGCACCAACATCACTACACCCGACTGCCTCTCTACTCAGCGTTTACAGCCATAGTTTGCTGGACTGGGTAATCCTTTATGACTTGTGGACTTCATCTCCCAGAATTCCTGAGGCAGCCATGCTGTTCCTTTAAGACAGGGGTGGGGACTATGATTCCTTTATAACCCATGGACTTCATCTCCCACAATTCCTGAGCCCACCCGTCTTAAAGGGACACATTAATCGCCTTTGTGTCCCTTTCACAGATTTCCAAGGCCGATTTTGTTCCTGCAAACCTGTTTCAGCTCCTACAACCTAGTCTGGAGGGGGAGGGGGAGGGTGGGGGCTGGTCCAGGAAGCTCACCTGAGCATGTTTGAAGACGTGCATGATGAAGATGGTCACGCTCAGTCCAAAAATGTAGGCCACGAAACTGGTGTAGAAGTACGTGTGAGTGTTCTTCTTTAGGCTGTCGTGATAAGTGAAGGGGTGGGGGGTGGGGGGTGGTTAGGACAGTCCAGAACCCAAGTTACAAACCCACAGGTTGACGGAATTAGGGAAACAGAGCCAAAGGCAAAGCGGTGGTCAGGGAATAACAGTAATAACAAGAGTTGGAAGGGACCCTAGAGGTCTTCTAGTCCAACCCCCTGCTTAGGCAGGAAACCGTACACCACTTCAGATGAATGGTTATCCAACATCTTCTTAAAAACGTCCAGTGTTGGAGCATTCACAACTTCTGGAGGCAAGTAGTTCCACGGATTCATTGTTCTCCCTGTCAGGACATTTCTCCTTAGTTCTTAGTTGCTTCTCTCCTTGATAAGTTTCCACCCATTGCTTCTTATTTTGCCTTCAGCTGCTTTGGAGAATAGCTTGACTCCCTCTTCTTTGGGGCAGCCCCTGAGATATTGGAAGACTGCTCTCATGTCACCCCTAGTCCTTCTTTTCATTAAACTAGACCTACCCAGTTCCTGCAACCGTTCTTCATATTTTTTAGCTTCCAGTCCCCCTAATCCTCTTTGTGGCTCTCAACCCAACTTTTTCTGCTCTCTGTCCTCTCAATGCTGGAAGGGGGTGGGGTGGGGTGGGATTTTTTTCAATTTTTTCCTAGAGAGCCCTCTGTTGAGGGTTGGGCTATAAATACGCTGTGTGGGAGGGGCAGATATGGCGAGAGCGGGGGACCATATTGGTCCCTGGAGCTATTCCCGTTCCCCAGGTTGTTCGGAGTCTCAGGACCCGAGGCTCCGGCTGCTGCTATGCAATGCCAGGTCCGTTGTCAATAAGGCCCCCCTCATATGTGACCTTCTTCAAGAGGGGGGTGCGGACCTGGCTGGTATTACAGAGACCTGGTTGGGCCACGAGGGTGGGGTTCCCCTCGTGGAGATGTGCCCACCGGGTTTCCTTGCATTTCACCAGCTGAGAGCTCAGGGGAGGGGTGGGAGAGTAGCAGTCATCATTAAGGAAAGTCTGGATCCGAGGGAGACCACTGTACCTCAGATAGCCGGGTGTGAGTCCACCTTTGTGAGGTGGGGTCCTGGTGGGCAGATGGGTCTGTTAGTCACGTACCTGGCTCCCTGCCACGTGGCAACAACCCTGCCCGAGCTTCTCAATGTTATAGCCGATGTGGCAATTGGCACCCCCAGGCTTATAGTCATGGGGGATTTCAATTTGCCATCTATCGGTGAAACATCTGAGATGGCTCGGGAGTTCATGGCTTCCATGACGGCCATGGACCTGACCCAGGTAATTCAGGGCCCGACTCACATTGGTGGACACACCCTGGATCTAGTTTTTGTCTCTGGGCAGTGGTTGAGTGGTCTTGACATTGGGGATATAGGTGTAGAACCCTTGTCATGGACTGACCACTCGCTCCTTCGACTCGACTTTCTGACCACTGCACCTCACCGCAGGGAGGCGGAACTGACTAGGTGGTTCCCCCCCAGGCGCCTGATGGATCCTGATAGGTTCCAGACGGAGCTTGGGCCATTTCCTGAGACACTGACAGCAACTCGGCTGAGGATCTGGTGGCTGCCTGGGATAGGGCAGCCGGTGGGGCCTTGGACCGCGTCGTGCCTTTGCGGCCTCTGACCCGGCGCCGAACCCATTTAGCCCCTTGGTTTACCGAGGAGCTGAGGGAGATGAAGCGCCGGAAAAGACGCCTGGAGAGCGGTTGGAGGGCCAGTCGCTCTGAATCTGACTTGACACTAGTAAGAGCTCATATTAAGACTTACTTAGTGGCGATAAAAGCGGCGAAATCTAATTATTTCGTCGCTCTTATTGCGTCATCAGATAATCGCCCAGCCACCCTGTTTAGGGTGACCCGCTCCCTCCTCCATCTGGGAGCGCGGGAGGATCCCTTGCAGGGTCGTGCTGAGGACTTTGTTCAATATCTGGATGATAAAATAACTCAGATTCGGGATGACTTGGCCGCTGACTGGGTTAGTTCAGGCGAGGTGACTGAGGCAGTTCTTGAGAGTGTTATCTGGGCTGAGTTCGATCCTGTGGCTCCCGAGGACGTGGACAGGATCCTGGGAAGGCTGAACGCAACCACATGTTTATTGGACCCGTGTCCCTCCTGGTTGGTGCTGGCCTCCCGGGAGGTTACACGAGGCTGGCTCCAGATTATAAACGCTTCTTTGAGTGAGGGTGCCCTACCGACCGCCTTGAAGGAGGCGGTGGTGAGGCCCCTCCTCAAGAAGCCCTCCCTGGACCCAGCTGTTTTGGCTAATTACCGTCCTGTCTCCAACCTTCCCTTTTTAGCGAAGGTTGTTGAGAGTGTGGTTGCGTGGCAGCTCCCTCGATACCTGGATGAAGCTGTCTATTTAGACCCGCTCCAGTCCGGCTTCAGGTCTGGATACAGCACCAAAACGGCATTGGTCGCGTTGGTGGATGATCTCTGGAGGGCCCGGGGTAGGGGGTACTCCTCTATCCTGGTGCTGTTAGACCTCTCAGCGGCTTTTGATACCATCGACCATGGTATCATGTTGCGCCGGTTGGAGGGATTGGGGGTGGGGGGCACTGTTCTGCGGTGGTTCTCCTCCTACCTCTCCGACCGGTCGCAATCCGTGTTGACAGGGGGGCAGCGGTCGACCCCGAGGCGCCTAGTGTGTGGGGTGCCACAAGGGTCGGTCCTCTCGCCCCTTCTGTTCAACATTTATGTAAAGCCGCTGAGTGAGATCATCCGTGGTTTTGGGGTGGAGTTCCATCAGTACGCTGACGATACTCAGCTGTACATCTCCACCCCAGACCACCCCAAAGATGCCATGGAAGTGATGTCCCAGTGCCTTGAAGCCGTGTGGGTCTGGATGGGGAGAAACAGGCTTCGACTCAACCCCTCCAAGACCGAGTGGCTGTGGCTGCCGGTGTCCCGATATAGCAAGCTGACACCATCGCTGGTTATTGGGGGCGAATCATTGGCCCCCACGGAAAGAGTTCGCAACTTGGGTGTCCTCCTGGACTCACGGCTGTCTTTAGAGGATCACACGACAGCTGTGGCCAGGGGGGCTTTCTATCAGGTTCGCCTGATACGCCAGTTGCGGCCCTTTCTAGATCGGGACTCCCTACGCACAGTCACTCAGGCACTCGTCACTTCCCGCCTGGACTACTGCAATGCTCTCTACATGGGGCTCCCCTTGGGGTGCACCTGGAGGCTCCAGCTGGTACAGAATGCGGCCGCGCGGGGGATTATGGGAGCGACGGGGCACTCCCACATGACACCTCTCCTGCGTGAGCTGCATTGGTTGCCGGTGGACTTCCGGGTGCGTTTCAAGGTGTTGGTAATCACCTTTAAAGCGCTCCATGGCTTAGGACCAGGGTACTTACGGGACCGCCTTCTGCCGCCAATTGCCTCCCACCAGCCGGTTCGCTCCCACAGAGAGGGCCTCGTCAGGGTGCCGTCAGCCAGACAATGCCGGCTGGCGACCCCCAGGGGGAGAGCCTTCTCTGTGGCAGCACCTACCCTCTGGAACGATCTTCCTCCAGAGTTAAGAACAATTTCTGAACTCCCTACTTTCCGGCGGGCTTTAAAAACCTATCTTTTTCAGCTTGCCGGCTTAGCCTGAGTCCTGTAAATATTTTATCATTTTTAGAGTTTTTATTATCTTTTAAATGAATTTGTTTTAATCTACGGCTATTTATATTTGTTCTTTTATGAAATTTTAACTTTTGTGTATTTGTTTTTTAAATTGGCTGTGCACTGCCCTGAGTCCGTAAGGAGAAGGGCGGTATATAAATCTAATAAATAAATTAAATAAATAAATAAATTGGCAAAGGGTTTACCTGATATCGAAGCGTAAGAGAAGAGCGATGAAGATACCTGGAGGGAGAGGAAGGTGGATAAAGTCACCGTAAATCTTAACGTTTCCAGCCCAGTGAGCTGGATAGAGTCTCGTTCCAATTAGCAACCGGCCCATAGCGCCCCCCTTGTGGCTGCAAATGCAGACACGCCTTGACTTACAAACACAAGGAAGGCCAACGTTTCTGTTGTTAAGCAAGGCAGTCAAATGGGGGTTTTTTTGCCCCAAAAGCCGTTGATAAGCCAACTGCTACATTTAGTAACGTTGTTGTTAGTGGAATCTGGCTCCCCCATTGACTTGGCTGCTCATGTTGCGGAAGGAAGGAAGAGGAAGGGAGGAAGGAAGGAAGGAAAGAAAGATTGGAGAGAAAGAAGGAGAGTGGAAGAGAAAGAAGGAAGGAAGGAAAGAAGAGAGAAAGAGAAGGGAAGGAAGGAGGGTGGGTGGGAGAGAAGGAAGGAAGAAGAAAGAAGGAAAGGAAGGGAGGGAGGAGGGAGGGAGGGAGGGTTGATGGGAGAGAAGGAAGGAAGGAAGATGGATGGGTGGGTGGGTGGGCAAGGGAAGGAAGGAAGAGGAAAGGAAGGAGTGTGGGAGAGAAGGAAGGAAGAAGAAAGAAGGAAAGGAAAGATGATGGGTGGAAGAGAAGGAGGGAAGGAAGGAAGGAGGGTGGATGGGAGAAAAGGAAGGAAGAAGGAAAGGAAGGAAAGGAAGGAAGGAAGGGAGGGAGGAAAAAGGAAGGAAGAAAGGTGTGGGAGAGAAGGAAGGAAGGGAAAGAAGAAAGGAAGAAGAAAGAGGGAAAGGAAGGAAGGTGGGTGGAAGAGAAGGAGGGAAGGAAGGAAGGAAGAAAGAAGGAAAGGAAGGGAGGGAGGGAGGAGGAAGGAAGGAAGGAGTGTGGGAGAGAAGGAAGGAAGGGAAAGAAGAAAGGAAGAAGAAAGAAGGAAAGGAAGGAAGGTGGGTGGGTGGAAGAGAAGGAGGGAAGGAAGGAAGGAAGAGTGGATGGGAGAAAAGGAAGGAAGGAAGGAAGGAAGGAAGGAAGGAAGGAAGGAAGGAAGGAAGGAAAATTTACCACAACCCTTATAAGCATTTGCCTTACCTGGAATCACAATATCCCCTAAGCCCAGCATGGCGAAATTGTCAGCTTCCAGGCCCTTCTCCAGCAGATCCTGGGGGAAAACCACTGCAGGGGAAGAACGAGAGAGAGAGAGAGAGAGAGAGAGAGAGAGAGAGAGAGAGAGAGAGAGAGAGAGAGAGAGAGAGAGAGAGAGAGAGATAGATGCTGGTTGTGAGGAAGACAAATGGAAACACCCATCTCAGGCGGAGGAGCCCCTGAAATCGGCACAAAAGACATCAAAGGACATTTAGTTCTGGGCTGGCAGGGGTCTTTAGCCTTAGACAAGTGAAAGCCCCTCCCCTCTAAAGCAGGGGTCTCCAACCTTGGCCACTTTAAGGCTTGTGGACTCCAACTCCCAGAATTCCTCAGCCAGCAAAGCTGGCTGAGGAATTCTGGGAGTTGAAGTCCACAAGCCTTAAAGTGGCCAAGGTTGGAAACCCCTGATCTAAAGTCTCAGGGAAATAAGACCAGGTAGTCCCCAACTCACAACCAGTCATTTAGCAACCGCTTGACATTCCAACCAACATCCCCCCCCCCGTCCCCATCCCCCCCCCCAAAGGTATTTACAACCCAGTTTGGAAGCTGTTTAGCAAATCAGGGCAGCTGTTAAGCAAACCACCCGGTCATTAAGTGGATCCGGCTTCCCCCTCCCCCATTCAGTTTGCTTGTCGGAAAGTCACCGAAAGGGATCACCTGACATGCTCCCCCAGCCCCCCCCCCCCCCCCACCACCACCAGGGATGCTGCGGCCGTCATAAAATACGAGCCAGTTGCCAAGCGGCCGAATTTGGATCACAGGTCGTTAAGTGTGTGAAAAACGGTCATTTAAGTCCCTTTTCCACTGCCGTTGTGACTTCGGTCACTAAGCGAGTACGGTTGTATGCTGAGGACTTCCCCGTTATCTTGCAGGGAAGCCCCGCCCAGTTGGGGAGGGGCTACCAACGTCAATCAGGGTGAGCTGCCATTAAAGGAATTTGGGGGGTGGGGGGCTCCATTAGCTACTCACATTTGATGGGGGCTTCAAACGACTTGGCCACAGTCACCATCACGTTGGTGCCAAAGACCTAGGAAAAGAGGAGAGCAGAACTGAAGAACGGACGCTAAGCTGCACCGATCTATAAGACTGGAGGTCCTCACACACCGACCGCCCTTCCAGGTTCATGGTTCCCACATTCTCATTCCACTCCTCCTCCCTAGATAAAGGTAAAGGTTGCCCTCGCACATATGTGCTAATCGTTCCCGACTCTAGGGGGCGGTGCTCATCTCCGTTTCAAAGCCGAAGAGCCAGCGCTGTCCGAAGACGTCTCCGTGGTCATGTGGCCGGCATGACTCAACGCCGTTGAGTCATGTTCCCTTCCCACCAAAGGTGGTCCCTATTTTTCTACTGGCATTTTTTACCTGCTTTCGAACGGCTAGGTTGGTTGAAGCTGGGACAAGTAACAGGAGCTCGCTCCATTACTCGGCACTAGGGATTCGAACCGCTGAAATGCCGACCTTTCGCTCGACAAGCTCAGCATCTTAGCCACTGAGCCACCACATCCCTCCTCCCTGGCCACCACCAAACATCTGGTCCACCACAATTCAATACCATTTTTCCCAGACCGGTTGACTTTCTAAAGCCAGGTAGGCCCCAACATGGAGCTTGGATTAAGGAGAAGCTCCTGCAAACTGTAAAGGAAAATGGTGAGTTCGAGTCCTCCCTTAGGCATGAAAGCCGGCTGGGCGACTGGACCAATCACCAGGAGATGGTGAGTTTGAGTTCCAGATTAGGCATGAAAGGCGGTTGGGAGACTTTGGGCCAATCACCAGGAGACGGTGAGTTCGAGTCCTCCCTTAGGCATGAAAGCCAGCTGGGTGACTTTGGGCCAATCACAAGAAGGTGAGATCTAGTCCCGCCTTAGACATGAAAGGGGGCTGGATAATTCTGTGCCAATCACAAGGAGAAGGTGAGTTCTAGTCCCGCCTTAGGCATGGAAGCTGATTGGGTGACTTTGGGCCAATCACCAGGAGACGGTGAGGTCTAGTCCCGCCTTAGGCACGAAAGCTGGGTGACTTTAGGCCAATCACCAGGAGACGGTGAGTTCTAGTCCTGCCTTAGGTATGAAAGGCAGCTGGATAATTCTGTGCCAATCATAAGGAGAAGGTGAGTTCTAGTCCCGTCGTAGGCACGAAAGCCAGCTGGGTGACTTTGGGCCAACCACCAGGAGCCAGTGAGTTCTAGTCCTGCCTTAGGCATGGAAGCTGATTGGGTTACTTTAGGCCAATCGCAAGGAGCCAGTGAGGTCTAGTCCCGCCTTAGGCACGAAAGCTGGGTGACTTTAGGCCAATCACTAGGAGACGGTGAGTTCGAGTCCCGCCTTAGGCACGAAAGCCAGCTGGGTGTCTTTGGTCAAATCCCCAGGAGACAGTGAGTTCTAGTCCTACCTTAGGCATGAAAGTTGGCTCAGTGGCTTTGGGCCAGCCCCTCTTTCCCAGTGCAACCCACCTCACAGGGTTGTTGTTATGAGGAATATACATCTACCACCTTGAGTTACTTATAAAAATAATAAAAAGGCGGGATGAAAAGCTAATAAATAAAGAACTGAGAATTGTCCACAGGATCTGCTGAACCTGGGGAACGAACGGCAGGAGAAGAGGCCTACCCAAAAGACGTCGTAGATGAAGAGGCCTCCGAGGAGGATGCAGCCCGTGCTGACGTTGTTCAGGTGTAACAGCTCCACCCCGTTGAGAGAGAAGGCCAGGCCGAAGAGGTTGTTGGCAATCCAGTGCTGGAAAAAAAAAGTAGCACCATGAACCATGCTTCCCACACCCTCCGTCCGACAGCCATCCAGCCCTTTCGTTCCGCAGGACCTCCTTTCTGCTCAAGCTGCCCAGCCTCGGAATAACAAGAGTTGCAAGGGACCTTGGAGGTCATCTAGTCCAACCCCCTGCTTAGGCAGGAAACCCTACACCACTTCAGACAAAGGGTTCTCCACAATCTCTTCTTCAAAACCTCCAGGGATGGAAATCCCACTACTTCTAGTGGCAAGCAGTTCCACCGGTTAATCGTTCTCACTGTCAGGGAAATTTCTCCTTAGTTCCAGGTTGCTTCTCTCCTTTATGAGTTTCCACCCGTTGCTTCTTGTCCTGCCTTCAGGGGCTTTGGAGAATAGCTTGACTACCTCTTCTTTGGGGCAGCCCCTGAGATATTGGAAGACTGCTATCCTGTCACCCCTAGTCCTTTTTTTTAATAAACTAGGCATACCCAATTCGAGCAACTGTTGTTTATGTTTTAGCCTCCAGTCCCCTAATCATCTTTGTTGCTCTTCTCTGCACTCTTTCCCGAGGCTCAACATCTTTTTTTTTGATGATGATGATGATGATGATGATTATGTTTAATTTATATGCCGCCTTTCTCCGAAGACTCAGGGCGGCTTACAACGCATTTTTAAAAAAAAACCATTATAAAAACATTTAAAAATTAAAACACGAAAACCCATTCACGCCATTCATGGCCAGATCTCACAAGATCGCAAGAGCGAGGTCAACGGCCCCAGGCCTGCCGGAAAAGCCAGGTCTTCACCGCTTTTCGGAAGGCCAATAGGGTGGGGATGGTCCGGATCTCAGGAGGTAACTGGTTCCAGAGAGCTGGGGCAGCCACAGAGAAGGCCTTCCCTGCGAGCCCGCCAGCCGGCATTGTTTAGCTGACGGGACCCGGAGGAGACCAACTCTGTGGGATCTTACCGGTCGCTGGGAGCTATGCGGTAAAAGGCGGTCTCGAAGATAGCCTGGCCCTGAGCCACGTAGGGCTTTAAAGGTAATAACCAACACTTTGAATTGTGCCTGGAGACCAATACGGAGCCAGCGCAGCTCGCGGAGAATTGGCGTAATGTGGATGTATCTAGGTGCACCCACGACAGCTTGCGCGGCTGAGTTCTGGACCAACTGTAATCTCCGAACACTCTTCAAGGGTAGCCCCATGTAGACTGCATTGCAATAATCTAACCGTGAGGTGACAAGGGCGTGAGTGACCGTGAGGAGAGCCTCCCGATCCAAGTAAGGTCGCAATTGGTGCACCAGGAGAACCTGTGCAAAGTCCCCCTAGCCACAGCTGTCAGATGTTTGTATCGTGGCAACCAAAACTGGACGCAGGATTCCAGGTGTGGCCTTACCAAGGCCTTATAAAGTGCTACGGATATTCCACCCACCTCGCCAGCAGGTCAGCTTACCTTCCTCAGCAGGTACCAGACACCCACAACGCTGCTCACGACCAGGCAGACGAGATCCTTAGTGTCAAACTCGTAGTTCACAATCTCTGAAACGAGACCAAAAAAAAAAAAAAAGCCATTTTCATGGTCACTAGTATGAGGAGACCTACCTAAAGATGAAGGAGGCACGTAAGCAAGGTGATGGGGAAAAAAAAAAATCAGGGATCTTTTTAAAAAGGTCCCTTTGGGAGATAAGTAAGCGGCAAGGAAACGAAGGAAAAAATGTCAGCTGGACCAGATAAAAGGGAGTTGGGCTGAAGCCCCTGGGAGCCCCCTCCCCAAATCCCACCAACAGATGCCAGACCTGTCAATCATGACGGCAAGAATAGCTGCAGGTCTTGTCAATCTGCAAAGAAGGGGGGGGTGCCTTTTCCATGAGGGGGGGCGGGGAGGTAGTTATTAAATTTTAAATACATTTTATAAGTGTTCAGCGGACAATTTATGCATGTGTTTGTTTTCTTGGGGTTTTTTTTCCTTTTTCTGTACTTTTTGTGTATGGTTTTTATCTAGTTTTGTTTTTGTATTTCCTCCCCCCCCCCCCTTTTTTGGGACTTTGTATTTTAAGGCTTTGAATAAAAATAAATAAAAACTGAATAACAGAAAGAAAAAAAGAAAGCGAGGAATTTGGGAGGTCTCCAGAACTGAGAACGATCTCCGACCTCCGGAGTTTTCGTCGGGTTCTGAAAACTCATCTTTTTCAGCTTGCTGGTTTAGCCTGATCCCTTCTAATCTTAAAATCTTTCAGAGTTTTTTAGAGTTGATTCATTTTTAATATTTATCTGTTTTAAATTTTCAGCCAAATTTATATTTGTTTTTATAATATTTTAACTTTTATGTACTGGTTTTTATTTGGCTGTTCACCGCCCTGAGTCCGTAAGGAGAAGGGCGGTATATAAGTCTAATTAATAAATAATAATAAATAATAAATAAATAAATAAAAGGGGTCCTGAAGGCCACCCACTCTTCCGAGTCTCTATGGAGCCAGACTTAGTGATGTCCATCCCTGCCTGTCAGGGGTGCATTCTAAATTTTTTTACTACCAGTTCTGTGGGAGTGGCTTATTTTGTGGGAGTGGCTTGGCAGGGGGAGTAATGTGATTGAGTGGGCGTGGCCAACTTTTTTCTTTCTTTTTTTTTTACTTTTAAAAGCATTTTTTTCTACAACCTTAAGAGATCGCAGAAAAAAATTCTTTTAGAAGCCTCTGACGATCAGGCAAATCAGCGGGGATCGCCAGAGGCTTTTAAAGGCATTTTTTTTTTTCCTACAACCTCTTCGGCCGACCAATGCTGCCCGTCCAGTTGTGGGGGACGTGAGTTAAGTATGGAGGGGAGTGTGGTTGCATTTAAAAAAAGAACATGTATATATGTATGTATGTGTTTACAAAAGACAAGGCAGGAAAGAATAACTTTATTTGACCAGGTGTGATTGGACACACCAGGGATTTGTCTCCGGTGCACAAGTTGTCACACAACAAGAGGATAGGTCATATATCAAAGGTCATAGTTACAATAATTGATCGTAAGATATAACAACAATTGATAAAAGATGAGAAGGATAATAGCGATACAGCCCTACCACATAGGTAAATATCCTTAGGCTTAAGACAGTGCTGTGGGAATTCGGTGTTCAGCAGAGTGAAGGCACAGAAGGGAAAAAACGTCTTTGTGTTTAACTGTTTTGGCATGCAATGTCAGATAGATGGAGGGATAGATAGATGGATGGATGGATAGAGACAGACACAAAGATAGATAGATAGATAGATAGATAGATAGATAGATAGATAGAAGATAGATAGATAGATAGATAGATAGATAGATAGATAGATAGATAGATAGAGACAGATAGGTAGATGTAGGTATGGATGGATGGATGGATGGATGGACACAAAGATAGAGACAGACACAAAGATAGATAGATAGAGGATGGATGGATGGATAGACACAAAGATAGATAGAGACAGACACATAGATAGATAAATATATACTAAAAGCCTCTTATTAACATTCAGCTGTCTGCAATTATTGCAAGTTTGAGTCTCACCAGGCTCAAGGCTGACTCAGCCTTCCATCCTTTCTAAGGTAGGTCAATTGAGGACCCAGTTTGTGGGGGCAATAAGCTGACTTTGTATAAAAATATACAACAGTATGAAGGCTATTGCTTAATGCATTGTAAGCCGCCCTGAGTCTCCGGAGAAGGGCGGCATATAAATCAAATTTTTAAAAAAAAGAAGAAAAGAAGGAAGGAAGGAAGGAAGGAAGGAAGGAAGGAAGGAAGGAAGGAAAGAAAGAAACATTCAGCTGACTGCAATTACTGTAAGTTCAAATCCCACCAGGCTCCAGGTTGACTCAGCCTTCCATCCTTTCTAAGGTAGGTCAATTGAGGACCCAGTTTGTGGGGGCAATAAGCTCACTTTCTAAAATATACAAAAGTATGAAGGCTATTGCTTAACGCACTGTAAGCCGCCCTGAGTCTCCGGAGAAGAGCGGCATATAAATCTAATTAAGATAGATAGATAGATAGATAGATAGATAGATAGATAGATAGATAGATAGACAGACAGACAGACAGACAGACATAGAGACATAGAGAGAAACAGACAGACAGACATATGTTGGTAGGGAGAGAGGGAGAGAGGGAGAATGGTAGGTAGGCAGAGAGCGAAATAATAGGTAGGTAAGCAGATACAATAGATCATAGACAGAGATAGATAGATAGATAGATAGATAGATAGATAGATAGATAGATAGATAGATAGACAGACAGACAGACAGACATAGAGACATAGAGAGAAACAGACAGACAGACATATGTTGGTAGGGAGAGAGGGAGAGAGGGAGAATGGTAGGTAGGCAGAGAGCGAAATAATAGGTAGGTAAGCAGATACAATAGATCATAGACAGAGATAGATAGATAGATAGATAGATAGATAGATAGATAGATAGATAGATAGATAGATAGACAGACAGACAGACAGACATAGAGACATAGAGAGAAACAGACAGACAGACATATGTTGGTAGGGAGAGAGGGAGAGAGGGAGAATGGTAGGTAGGCAGAGAGCGAAATAATAGGTAGGTAAGCAGATACAATAGATCATAGACAGAGATAGATAGATAGATAGAGAGAGAGAGAGAGAGAGAGAGAGAGAGAGAGAGAGAGAGCTCGATTAGATAGATGGTTGGATAGATGGATAGACAGATAAAGAACTAGTAACTAATAAAGTTTTGCTGTTCTTTTAAATTCACTCATTGGCCGCAACACAACAGTCAGGAAAGGTGCCGAAAGCATCTGTTGCATGGCACAACACAAGCAGACACACACCAAGGCAAGAAACAAAGCTTCACAGAGGAAATTCTCCAAGCTTTTGGCTGAACAAGGGAACCAACTTACCTTCTTTGGCTTCTCCTGAGCCTTGAGTAAAAAGGAGTTGATACTGCTTGTTGGGAAAGTTGGTTGGGAAGAATTTATTCATCATGGGGCTGAAATGACATCAGAGGAAGAGAAGGAAAGAAAAAGTGAAAAAGAAGGGAAGGAATCGTTGTTTTAAAAAGCATAATCTAGAAGGGAAGCGGTATGAAAGGAAAATCAAAATCACACAAAAATACCCTTTATAAAGCTAACTAAAGGAGTACCGAAGAGTTAGAGCAGTGTTTCTCAACCTCAGGCACTTTAAGCCGGGTGGACTTCAACTCCCAGAATTCCCCAGCCAGCATGCGAATAAATGTTAAGCCGGGTGGACTTCAGTTCCCATAATTCCCCAGCCAGCATGCGAATAAATGTTAAGCCAGGTGGACTTCAACTCCCAGAATTCCACATCCAGCATGCGAATAAATGTTAAGCCAGGTGGACTTCAACTCCCAGAATTCCACATCCAGCATGCGAATAAATGTTAAGCCGGGTGGACTTCAGCTCCCAGAATTCCCCAGCCAGCATGCGAATAAATGTTAAGCCGGGTGGACTTCAACTCCCAGAATTCCACATCCAGCATGCGAATAAATGTTAAGCCGGGTGGACTTCAATTCCCAGAATTCCCCAGCCAGCATGCAAATAAATGTTAAGCCGGGTGGACTTCAGCTCCCAGAATTCCCCAGCCAGCATGCAAATAAATGTTAAGCCGGGTGGACTTCAGCTTCCAGAGTAAAACCCTCCCACCCCCATGATGAAAACCAAACCAGCCACTTGATGGGCTCCGAACACTCTGGGGTCCCCAGGCCCCCTGGCAAAACCAAGTCTTTAGGGTCTTTAAAGAATGTCACGGGGTGGGGGGGGGCAATCTTGTCCCTGCAGCGATGAGCCACCACGGAGAAGGCCCTTCAGGGTCCCACCAGATGGACCTCATTTAGAGGAAGGGGCCCATAACATCTCCCGTCTCCCAGCACTGTTGGGTTGGATAGATGAAACGGGGGGAAAAAATGGCCCTTCCAATAACCTTCAAATGATAAGGGGCCTGGTGGCTCAGCAGACAAAAGCATTGTGATTAACATCAGCTGCCTGCAATTACTTTAAGTTCGAATCTCCCCAGGCTCAAGGTTGACTCAGCCTTCCATCCTTTCTAAGGTAGGTAAAATGAGGACCCCATTTGTGGGGGCAATAAGCTGACTTTGTATAAAATATACAAAAGTATGAAGGCTATTGCTTAACGCATTGTAAGCCGCCCTGAGTCTCCGGAGAAGGGCGGCATATAAATCAAAGTAAAAAAAAAAAAGGTGACAACTAGCACCTGGAATTGGAGACACAAACACAAACAAATCGGCACCCGATAAGAATTGTTTCTAGAAGGGTTTTGAAGCACCTGAAGGCAGGACCAGAAGCAATGGATGGAAACGAATGAAGGAGAGAAGCAACCTGGAATTCAGGAGAAACTTCCTGACAGTTAAGAACAATTCATCAGTGGAACTGCTTGCCACCAGAAGTTGCAGCTGCTCCATCACTGGAGGATTTTAAGAAGAAACTGGACAGCCACCTGTCAGAAATGGTACAGGGTTTCCTGCCTGAGCAAGGGGTTGGACTAGAGCGCTGTTAATTAGCACTTAGCTGCCAGCTGCCTGCAATTACTGCGAGTTCAAATCTCAACAGGCTCAAGGCTGACTCAGCCTTCCATCCTTTTGAGGTAGGTAAAATGAGGACCCGGATTGTGGGGGCAATAAGCTGACTTTGTATAAAAAAGAACACTGCTTAAGGGGGGCCGAAAGCCCTACTAAGCAGGTATATACAAAAGTATGAAGGCTATTGCTTAACGCATTGTAAACCACCCTGAGTCTCCAGAGAAGGGTGGCATATAAATCGAACCAATAGATAGATAGATAGATAGATAGATAGATAGATAGATAGATAGATAGATAGATAGATAGATAGATAGATAGATAGATGAATGACCTTCAAAGTCCCTTCTAACTCTGTTATTCTGTATTATTAATTTATAATCAACATTCTGACTTGAAATTCTCCAGAAAAAGTAGTGTTCGCCCACTCTTCCCACAGCTGGGTGAAAGATCCCACAGGGTTAGGGTGTGAGGCTATGCACCCCCCCCCCCAAATTCTGTTCCAGGATTGCCAATCAATAGTTTTCATTAATCACACAAAGAAGACCTTGCAAAATAATCCTTCGGGGGGTTTTGGTTGTTAAGGTACGGCAACGGCTGAACTGAGCACATTGAGCCTTTATTTGGCACCTGCAGATCAAAATGAAGCTTTTTTTTTTTTAACTCATTTTTAAAAGGCCGGGACTCTTTTGCTTGCAACAGGGAAAGCTGGCCTCAAAAGATGGCAGATGTTTTTCACCCACATGTAAATATTCTCATTCCTGGTAACGGGGAGGAAGCTCAGCAGCCAGCTGGGTGCCCGTTTCCCATCTGATAAGGCGGTTAACGATTAAACTTAAGCCCCTGTCATGATTTTGACCTTTCCTTTATGTGCAAATAATCAACCAAGAGCCTGGATAGCTCAACAGACTAAAAACCTGTTATTAACATTCAGCTCTCTGCAATTATTGCAAGTTCAAATCCCACCAGGCTCAAGGTCGACTCAGCCTTCCATCCTTTCTAAGGTAGGTCAATTGAGGACCCAGTTTGTGGGGGCAATAAGCTGACTTTGTATAAAAAATATACAAAAGTATGAAGGCTTTTGCTTAACGCATTGTAAGCCGCCCTGAGTCTCCGGAGAAGGGCAGCATATAAATCTAATTAAAAAAAAAACACCAAGCACCTTTACTTGCAGATGTATTTTGCTTTCACTGAGCTCAAAGACTTAAATTTTCTGCGCTGGTAGAGAAGTGAAGAAACCTCTCTAACAAAATGAAACTCGCCAAATTTGCTGATGACACTAAGCTGGCAGGAATAGCCAACCTCCTAGAAGATAGGCTCAAGATCCAGATGGATCTTGACAGGCTTGAGCCCTGTTTAACAAAATGGAATTCAATGGAGAGAAAAGGAAAGTCTTAACGCTTAAGGCAAGAAAAACCAAAATTACACATATAAACTGGGGGAAACCAGGCTTAATAGCAGGAACCGTGAGGGGGATCTTGGAGTCTTAGTGGACAACCAGCTAAATAGGAGCCAGCCGTGTCCAGCAATAGCCAAAAAAGTCAATGCAATCCTAAACTGCATGAACAGAGGGATACAATCAAGATCAAGGGAGGTACTACTACCACTCTGTAAAGCCTTAGTAAGGCCACATCTAGAGTACTGCATCCAGTTTTGGTCCCCACACTATAAAAAGATGTTGAGACTCTAGAAAAAGTGCAGAAAAGAGCAACCAGGACGATGAGGGGTCTGGAGGCTAAAACATACGAAGAACGGTTGCAGGAACTGGGCCTGGCTAGTCTAGTGAAGAGAAGGACCAGGGGAGACAGGAGAGCATCTTCCAATATTTGAGGGGCTGCCCCAGAGAGGAGGAAGGGGGTCAAGCTATTTTCCAAAGCACCTGAAGGCCAGACAAGGAACAATGGATGGGAACTGACCAAGGAGAGATTCAACCTGGAAATAAGGAGGAATTTTTTGACAGTGAGAACAATCAACCGATGGAGCAGAAGTTGCCTTCAGAAGTTGTGGGAGCTTCATCATTGGAGGCTTTCAAGAAGAGAATGAACTGCCATTGGTCAGAAATAGTGTAGGGTCTCCTGCTTTGGGGGGGGGGGTTCGACTAGATGACCTCCAAGGTCCCTTCCAACTCTGTCCATCTGTCAAATAGCCAGAAAAGTATAAAAAGGGCCTGGTGGCTCAGCAGACTAAAGCATTGTGATTAACACCAGCTGTCTGCAATTACTGTAAGTTCGAATCTCCCCAGGCTCAAGGTCGATTCAGCCTTCCATCCTTTTTAAGGTAGGTCAATTGTGGACCCAGTTTGTGGGGGCAATAAGCTGACTTTGTATAAAATATACAAAAGTATGAAGGCTATTGTTTAAAGCATTGTAAGCCGCCCTGAGTCTCCGGAGAAGGGCGGCATATAAATAATTTTTTTTTTTAAAAAAGGATATTTCAGGGACAGGATGAGCATGACTCACTTAGTACAAGTAGTCCTCGAGTTATGACCGTAAGGGAGCCTTCCCATCACAGCCATAAGTTGTGACAGTCTGCGTATCATGTATCCAAACCAGTTTTTTGGACATTATTTTTGCAGCCGTCGTTAAGTAGCTGCTGCGGTCATTAGGCAGACCAATGGGTTTGTTTAAAAAGCATTATTGTGTATCAGGTGTGTTTCGGTGTATACAGGTAGTCCTCGATTTATGATGGTAATAGATCCTGTCCATTATAAGGCATGACAGTCATAAAGCAGGACCCACGAAGGATCTGATTTTCTTTTGTGGCGGTCATTAAGGGAGTGCCGCATTTGAAAAAAAAAACAAAAACAAAGGCCACGGTTGTAAGGCGAATGCAGCAATCGTTAAAGCAACTGATGCAGTCGTTAAGTGAACTGATGGGGTGTTTTTGCCAGTTTTTGGCAAAAAAATGTCGTAAAATGGGGACACATGATCGCAGTGATGTAAATGGGGGCCAATTGTAGGACAGCCAAAGTGCAGGGGTCAGAAAGGGGGTTATATCTATCCCCAAGGATGTCTGTCATAAGTCTTATGTCTTGTTCTTTTTTTTCAAAGCAAACAGCTTATTTTCTCTGTTTCGCGTCGCTCGAGACAGTGAGACAGGCCGCGTATCAATTTAATTAATTAATAGATTTCCTGGAATTACAAGCTTTTTAGATATTTTGCACTCACAGTACATTGTGTTCCTCACATTTCTGGCCTTTACCTGATGGTGTGGGACAGGGCGAGGATCCCAAGGACGAAGAAATACATGGAGAGCAGCAGGTTGATATATTCTTGGGAGAAGATCTAAGAGGCAAGACAAAACCAGGCAAGGTGAAACTTCGAGTTTCCCAACGACACAAATGACATTGTAAAAGCACATTCCCGTTTTTATTTTTTATATTTTGAGTAAAATCAGCCAGCCAGCTCATCGAAAGCTCTTTCAGGACATTTTTAGAAGAAAATATTATTTGTTAGTTAAGTTTACTTTATCTTGTTGATTAGCCCTTGGGCCATATCAAAGTGCAGAGTTCCTGACACAAATTATTACTAAAATCTGATTTAAAAAAACCCAATTTAAAATGGAATTGGAATAAAATACGATTTAAAATGAAATTGGAATAAAATACGATTTAAAATGAAATTGGAATCGTATTGGAATTTAAAATGAAATTTGGAATAAAATAAAATAATTTAATATATAGTTAAATAAATAAAATGGGATAAAATCGTATCCCATTTTATGCCGCCCCTATTGATTAGTTCTTTCTCTGTATCCCTGCTTGATTTTTTTTTTTTTTTTTTTTACATATAACTCAAAGCGACGAACGTCTCCAACACAAATTCTAGGTAACGAAAGCAGCCAACTTCCTGTTGAATGAAACGTTTTGGTAAGAGCTTTAGGAAAGGGGGGGAAAAATTCCATATTTCTTTCTTTCTTTCGATTGACTTTAAATAATCCCAGGAAAAAAAGGAACAAAACGCAGAGATAACCAGGATAGAAAGGCATACATTATCCAAGGAAAACAAAAGCGTAACAAATAATTTTTTAAAAAAGGTGACAAAAATACAGCGGAAGAAAGAAAGGAAAAAAAAAACAGTTATAGCTGTTTATAATCAGTTTCAGTTCTATATATACTTATCTAATGCAAATGTTATGCCAGCATGCATCTATTTATTTCTATTGAACACTTATATAACTGTCGTGCTTTTTTTTAAAAAGCAACTGTATTTTGCAAAAAGGAGTTTCATATTCTGTATTATTATATTTATCCATACTTATCCATCTGTCTCATAGGAGGTGAGTACAATCAGGTCTCTGATCCATTGAGTGAATGGTCCATACATTTATTTTTTCCACTCCTCCAATATCAGTCTTTTAACCGTAGTACTGCTGGTCCTTGACTTATAACTGGTCACTTAATGAGAGTTCAAAGTTACAGAGAGCCCTCGACTTACGACCACAATTGAGCCGCAAATTTGTGTTGCTACGTGAGTTATTTTTTAAGTATGAATTTTGCCCTGTTTTACGACCTTTTTTGGCCACGGTTGTTCGGTGAATCACTGCAGTTGTTAAGGGAGTCACATGGTCGTTAAATGAATCCGGCTTCCCCGTTGGCTTTGCTCTTCAGAAGATGATCACATGACCTCAGGTGACACCACAACCATCATAAATACAAATCCGCAACCGTCATAAATACAAATCTGTTGCCAAAGCGTCCGAATTTTGATCACGCGATCACAGAGGTGCCGCAACGGTCATAAGTGTGAAAAATGGTCCTAAGTCGCTTTTTTTCAGTGCCTTTGAGCTGTCACGGAATTGTTGTAAGTCAAGGACTACTTGTATTTGCTAAGTGAGCTTTACCTCGTTTTACAACCTTTTTGCCACAGTTGTTAAGTGAATCACTACGGTTGTTAAGTAAGTAACACAGTCGTTAAGCGAACCCGGCTTCCCCCCCCCCCTGACTTTGCTCGTCAAAAGGTCGCAAAAGGAGGCTCATGGGACCTCTGGGGACACTGCAACCGTCGTAAATACAAGCCAGTTGCCAACTGTCTGATTCTGCAACCGTCGTTAAGTGTGAAAAACAGTTATAAGTCGCTTTTTTAGTGCTGTTGTAACTTCAAGTGGCCGCTAAATGAACACTTGTAAGTCCAGGATTATTTGTATAGTATTTTAATGTTTTCTATCATGCTGCAACAACAGGCCCACATTTACGTAACACTGAAGTGGGCAGCCTAGAAATGCAATCAATAAATCACATTAAATAAATATTCGGCTAAGAGGGAAATGAGCCAATGAGGAAGTTCCGTTCTGATGGGGATCCCAGGCTCCTTTGCGGCTCAGTGCCTCAGTTTATAATCCCAAATGCCAGCCTCTCCGGGCACAGAACAAACCCCAAAGACAAACAAATCCAAACGGCAAAGGGTATTTCCGATTTACGCCATGCATTGTATTTTGACAGGCATTCAAAGCCGCACCTGGCATCAGGTTAACACCCAGGTATTACAAATGGTTTACGCCAGCATTTTCAAGAAATAATATATTTCTAATTTCCTGTTCTGCAGTTTATGCTTTCCCCACCTGTACATTAAATCTGTTTAGGACCCTAAGTGCAAGAAATAATAATGATAATAATAATCTACAAACAAATAATAGACAAGATTAAGCCACTAGCAACTCCTGATTTTACAAGGCCTGGCAAGCTGTTTGTTCTGCGTATTTACCTCTCCTTCCCTCTGAAAATGAGAACCCATTTGGGTATCCAGACGATCCTTGAGAAAGCTCATTCTTCTTCCACAGGCTAACATATACAGCTGGGCATCCTTAAAACACATCAGGAAAACAATCCAGCTATCTTTTCATTCCCACAATGAATCAGTAAGGGGAGGGGGATTATGGGAAACAAAAATGGTGGCTGTGGGGGGGTGTCCTTGGTGCCCTCTGAGTTTGGTCAGGTTTTTTTTTTTTTGCAGATGTTTTTATGAGCCAACTTGTCAATAATATCAAACCCTCCTTCTAGCACTGATGATGCTACCTAGTTGGGTCATGAAACACCTCCAAGAAAAGCACCAAGCTCAGAGAGCACCAAGGATCTCACCATCGTCCTCCTCCTCCTCCTCTTTGCAAACTCCATTTCCTTCTAACACTGATGATGTATCCTAGTTTGGTAATGAAACGCCTGGAAGAAAACGGCTTCCCCGTTGATTTGAGGTCACAAAAGGGGACACTGCGACGGTCATAAATAGGAGTCTGTTGCCAAGCGTTTGAATTTGGATCACGTGACCGGGGGAGGGGGTGGAGGGGGAGATGCTGGAACGGCCGTAAGTGTGAAAAAACGGTCCTACGTCACTTTTCGATCCTAGTGCTGTTGTAATTTCAAACGGTCGCTGAACCAAATGGTCGTAAGAAGAGGACCATGGTATATAGCCGGCAACTGTTCCTCATTTTTTGTGGTTATTCCCAGAAGCGGCCTCCCTCCAAGGCTTCTGACTTCCAGAACGGCTTTCTGAATATCTGGAGATGCAAACTACCGCCTTGCAGGAAACGTGATTTGCCAATTAACGACGCTTCCTGGCCTGAGGGCGCAAGCCGGAGACTGGGAAAGGAGGTGTCAAACAGCGAGGAAACCCAGTTCGGTTCAAACATCTGAAGGAGGACGCAAAGCTGCAAAAGGGTGGGAGAGGGGGAAATGGGGATTCCTCCCGCC
Source organism: Masticophis lateralis (assembly GCA_030761175.1). Taxonomy (NCBI): domain Eukaryota; kingdom Metazoa; phylum Chordata; class Lepidosauria; order Squamata; family Colubridae; genus Masticophis; species Masticophis lateralis. The sequence continues at coordinate 212,014,684 of JAUDYJ010000003.1, read as the reverse complement.
GCCTGGGAAACGTAGTATTAACTGGAGGAAGCCAGTTTGGTCTAGAGGTTAAGGCACTGGACTAGAAACTGGGAGAGTGTAAGTTCTAGTCCAGCCTTAGGCATGAAAGCTGGCTGGGGGACTTGGGCCGAGCACCAGGAGATGTGAATTCTAGTCTCGCCTTAGGCACAAAAGCCAACTGGCTGACTTTGGGCCAATCACCAGGAGGCTGTGAGTTCTAGTCCCACAGTAGGCACAAAATCCATCTGGGGGACTTTGGGCCAATCATTAGGAGATGGTGAGTTCTAGTCCTGCTTTAGTAGTGAAAGCTGACTGGGAGACTTTGGGCCAATCACCAGGAGACGGTGAGTTCTAGTCCTGCTTTAGTAGTTAAAGTCGACTGGGTGACTTTGGGCCAATCACCAGGAGATGGTGAGTCCTAGTCCTGCTTTAGGAGAAAAAGCTGACTCGGAGACTTTGGGCCAATCACCAGGAGACGGTGAGTTCTAGTCCTGCTTTAGTAGAGAAAGCTGACTGGGAGACTTTGGGCCAATCACCAGGAGACGGTGAGTTCTAGTCCTGCTTTAGTAGTTAAAGTCGACTGGGTGACTTTGGGCCAATCACCAGGAGACGGTGAGTTCTAGTCCCACAGTAGGCACAAAATCCATCTGGGTGACTTTGGCCCAATCACCAGGAGACGGTGAGTTCTAGTCCTGCTTTAGTAGTGAAAGTTGACTTGGTGACTTTGGGCCAATCACCAGGAGACGGTGAGTTCTAGTCCTGCCTTAGGCATGAAAGCCGGCTGGATGACTTTGGGCCAATCACCAGGCCAGTATGAGTTCTAGTTCCTAACTGGGGAATTCTGGGAGTTGGAAGTCCCCCCCACCCCATTCTCAAACTGCCAAAGCTGAGAATCCCTGCCTCTTACAGTAAATCAGAGGACTAAGATATGCAAAATGCCTTCCCAGAGAATAGCCATGAGGCCACCTCCTTATATTTACATGATGGATTAAATATTTTTAACTTCTCCTCTTTGTATCTGGCATTTTTCCCGGTCTGCCCGAGGAACTACTCTTGAATATTTTATTACGTATTGAAGAGCTGAACTCCTATGCAAGCATCAAAACACAGCCGTCTCAGATCAGAATATCTGAGGAGCCTTGGTGGAGTAGCCAACTAAACCGCTGTTAAATAGCACTTAGTTGCCAGCTGCCTGCAATTACTGCGAGTTCGAATCTCACCAGGCTCAAGATTGACTCAGCCTTCCGTCCTTCCGAGGTAGGTAAAATGAGGACCCGGATTGTGGGGGAAATAAGCTGACTTTGTATAAAAAAGAACACCGCTTAGAGGGGGTCGAAAGCCCTACTAAACAGTTATATACAAAAGTATGAAGGCTATTGCTTAACGCATTGTAAGCCACCTCTGAGTCTCCGGAGAAGGACGGCATATAAATCGAAGCAATAAATAAATAAATAAATAAAATAATATCGTTTCTGCGTCTTTCCCTGTTGGGCTACCCGTTAATTTAAGGCAAATTTATTTCATAACTAAGTTGCGTTAAGTTTGCATTGCTTTTCGTGAAATCTACGCAGTTCTGGTCTCACTGAAATTAATCCACCTTTCGCTTTTGTCGCACAATTGTTGCCGGTCTCTCACACTGAAAACCCTGCACAAACTTTAAAAAACAAAAAAAAACTAGGAGTAAATGACCTATAATTATGTTTTCTTGACCTTTAGGAAACCAAATAGCCTTTGAATGAAACCAGTGTCTCCAGTACATGGCAGACCAAACCAGACGAAGCAGTTAAAGCAGTGTTTCTCAACCTTGGTAGCTTGAAGATGGGTGGATTTCAACTCCTAGAATCCCCCAGCCAGCGCTGCTGGCTGGGGGATTCTGGGAGTTGAAGTCCACCCATCTTCAAGCTACCAAGGTTGAGAAACACTTGAGTTAAAAGGATGACATTAGATTTGGCCTGCAGAATACAAATTCCTTTCTAACAGATGGTTGGAAAATTTTTTTTCCTCCATCTCCTTCCTGGTCACAAGATAAAAAAAAAAATATTGGATTAGCTGCAAAGTAGAGGAAAGCTGAAATATAAACAGAGCAAGCCCCACCACTCCTCCCTCCTTAGCACTGATGATGTTACCCAGTTGGGTCATGAAACGCCTGGAAGAAAGCAAGCAAGCTCAGAGATCATCCATCACAGCACACATTTTCCTCCTCCTCTCTGCAAACCCCACTCCCTCCTAGCGCTGAGGACGTTACCTAGACAGGTTACGCAACGTCTCCCAGAAAATAACCAAGCTCAGAGAGCACCAAGGAGAAGAAAACTGCCCCACCCGAAGTTTCTTTACTTACTTTGAAGAAGAGATAGAGGCCTAGGAGGGTACAGCTGGCAACGATAGGAAAACGAGCCGCATCTCGGCTTGTGATGGTCTCCGGCATATCCGAAGCATTCTAGAAGAGAAACAGGACAGGATTGAGACCCCACCCCCCTCGGTGTAGCAGGATTTTGCAACGACTTTCAAAGCCAGCCCACCTCGGTTCGAATCCGTAAGGGGGTTGGACTAGATGACCTCCAAGGTCCCTTCCAACTCTGTTATTGTATATACCAGGGATGGCTAACCTTTTTGCCATCACGTGCCAAAAGCGAGGGGAACACGTGGGCCCAGTACGCCCATTTGTCGCTCTCCAGAGCCTTCCTAGGAGCCTGGGGAGGGCAAAAACGGCCTTCCCCACCCTCCCCTAGAGGTCCTCACAAAATCACTGGCTCAAGGAAGGCATCCTTGCACAAGGACCGGTGGCAAATTAGCCATTTTGCAGGAAGGCACCGTATGGAAGCAGCTCTGCCCTGCTACATCCAAAACAGCTGTTTTCATTGAACTTTTTCCGCATTTTGATTTAATCTGAATATCCTGCTCAAGATCCCTTTTGCGGTGCAGCGCTTGGCGGCTTCGTGGGACGACTTGGAATCCTTCTGGCCTCTTTTCTCTTCTTTATTTTTTTAAACCCTCTAAAACGGATTTTTTTTAAAAAAAAAAAAGAGCAACAAAAAAACTCTACAGTCGCAGCCATTTTCAAGCCGGTGCCCTGCAGATGTTCTGAATCACACTTTCCATTCTCCCTGCCCTGGATTGGAAATGCTGGCTGAATCCGATATACGAACCGCAATCCAAAATATCCAGAGAATGTCTGGGGTTTTGGGTTTGTTTGTTTTTTTTTTTTTGGAAAAGATTCTCCGGTTTTTAAAAACTCTGGTCCTTCGATTTAAATCAGATCGGAGGGGAAAAAAAAAACCCAACGAAAAAGGAAGAATTTTGCTCCGAAAATCAAGGAGAGGATGGAGATGGGGTGTGGGGGGAGAGAAGAGAAATTTATAGACTCCAGATGTTGCCGAATTACAACATGCCTCAGCCTCGCTGAGAAATGTAGTTCAGCAACATAGGAAGGAGGATCTGAGAGGTTCCCCATTTCTGGAACGGAGAAGTTCCTGTATGAGGAAAGAGAAAACGGTGATTCAGAAAATAAATGCAGGTCGTTCTCGACTCATGGCCACAATGGAGCCCAACAATTCTTTCGTCGTCCCACTTTACGACCATTCTTGCCACGGTTGTTAAATGAATCCCTGCAAGCTGTTACATTCTATTTAATCTGCTTTTAAATTGTTTTAAATTCTGTATTTTTATATGGTTTTATGATGGCTGTACACCGCCCTGAGGCTTTCGGGAGAAGGGCGGTATAGAAATTTAATCAACCTAAAATCTAAATCTAAACGAGGGACACGGTTTGTTAAGTGAATCTGGCTTTCCCTTTGGCTTGGCTTTATCGGAAGGTCGCAAAAGGGATCACGTGACTCTCCCCGGGATGCTGCGACCGTCATAAATGTGAGTCGGTTGCCAAGCGACTGAATTTGGATCACGTGACCGTGGGGGAAATGCTGCATTGGTCGTTAAGTGTGGAAAATGGCCATAAGTCACTTTTTTTAGAGCTTTTGTGACTTTGGTCACTAAACGAATGGTTGTTAAGTCAAGGACTATCTGTAGAGAGTGATGGATTCCTAAACGGAGACCTATTCATCCAAGACATAGGTTCTACTGCAGTGTTTCTCAACCTTGGAAGCTTGAAGATGGGTGGACTTCAACTCCCAGAATCCCCCAGCCAGCAGCGCTGGCTGGGGGATTCTGGGAGTTGAAGTCCACCCATCTTCAAGCTACCAAAGTTGAAACACTGTTCTAGTGGATTATTCTCACTATCAGGAAATTTCTCCTTAATTCCAGGTTGCTTCTCTCCTTGATGAGTTTCCACCCATGGCTTCTTCTCCTGCCTTCAGGTGCTCTGGAGAATAGCTTGACCCCCGTTTCTTCGTGGCAGCCCCTCAAATATTGAGATACTGTTATCATGTCTCCCCTGAACCTTCTTTTCATTAAACTAGACACACCCAATTCATGAAACGGTTCTTCGTATGTTTTAGCCTCCAGCCTCCTCTTCCCTGTTGCTCTTCTCTGGCCTCTTCCTAGAGTCTCAACTCTTTCTAGAGTCTTTTTTTTTTTTTGGTATCGTGGCAACTAAAATTGGATGCCGGATTACAAAGTATTTGCAAATCTGTGCGATCCCCTCTTAAGAGTTTTAACCATACTGGATTAAAACCACTGACTGACTCAGGCGCCAGCAGCCCTCACCAGCTGTTAGCACCCACACTTTAAATATGCTGCAGAAATAATAGAATTATACAGCCTGAAACTGGACAGCTGCTGCGAATGTCAGCAACTGAATCCAGACTGAATACACCCAATGCAAATCCCGACCTTTTGCGAGGGTCAATGCCTCTTCCCCGACACCCATTTAGTCATAATTTCCAGTTGAAGTCTGTTAAGAGGTGGGACTTCTTTCTCATCAGGCCCTCTTGGCTACTAACACGTCAGTTCTTTGACTGTTTTGGCTTCTCACCCGTGAAGACTCCTTGCGGTATACATTCAGGAAGGGGAAGGAAAAAACATGGGGGGGGGGGGGCGGGGGGAAAGTAGATCCACCTTTCCATCAAAAGTATTGGCTTATTTAAGGGGAGAGGGAGGCAAGAAGGGGGAAATGAAGGGAGGGAGGGAAGGTGGGAGGGAGAGAGAGAGAGACAGAGGGAGAGAGAGAGAGAGAGAAAGAAGGAAGGAAGGAAGGAAGGAAGGAAGGAAGGAAGAAGGGAAAGGAAGGAAGGAAGAAAGAAAGAAAGAGGGGAGAAAGAGAAAGAAAAGAGAGGGAGGGAGGGAGGGAGGGAGGGAAGGAAGGAAGGAAAGAAGGAAGGAAGGAAGGAAGGAAGGAAAGAGGGAGGGGAGAAAGAGAAAGAAAAGGGAGGGAAGGAGGGAGGGAGGGAAGGAAGGAAGGAAAGAGAAAGAAAAAGGAGGGAGGGAGGGAGGGAGGAAGGAAAATCATGAATCATATTTATAAGAATCCCTGGAGAAGGGAAGAGACTATATTCTAAATTCGATCCTTTTAAAATTTTAACTCTAATTGGATTTTTATCCATTCTTTTGTTTTATCGGTTTTGTTACATTGCAGAGCCCCCGTTTGAGAGAGACAGGCAGTTTAGAAATACACAATGTAAAGAAGGGGCCAAGAAGCAGAGACTCAGTAGAAAAAAGGCAAAAATTTGTCTGTTCCCCCCCCCATCAACTGATTCAAAGCGGTGGGTGGCGCATACCTTTAGTCACCTCTGGGCACAATCCTTTGCACTAATCCTGGGGACCAGCTGGGGTTTCACACACACACACACACACACACACACACACACACACACACCACTGCCGAAAAAGGAAGGGGGGGGAGGCAGACAGGGAGACACCCCATTGCTCTACATGGGACCCCCCCTATTTGCTGAAAAAACACCCCCCACCCACCCAGCCTTATTGGATCCCAGGCAGCAGTCAAGACTGCTGGGATAGATGATCAGAACCAGCCAAACTGGGAGCCCAAGAGAAAGAAAAAGACCCCCCCTTCCCCCATGTACAAGTGGAACATAGACTACAACCGGTCTCTTAAGCGACCCTTCAAAGCTACAAGCAGTCCTCGACTTACGACCACAACAGCCCCAATTCCTTGTTGCCAAGCGAGGCTATTTCCTAAGCGAACCACCCCTCAACCCCCCGCCCCGGTTTAACCACTTTTCTGGCCACAATCCCTGCGCGCCGTTAAGCGAGTCACGCGGTCATTAAGTGAATCCCCATGGACTTCGCCATTCAGAAGGCAGCCCCCCCAAAAAAGAAAAGGAGGATCATGTAACACACACCCACATCATGTAACACACACCCACTTTACGCGTGAACCGTCGTAAAGGCGAGTCACCCGCCCAGCGTGGGAATTTTGATCACGGCGGTCGTTAAGTGTGACCAACGGCCCCCTCTTTCTCAAGAGACGCTGTTGACTTTGAGCAGTCGCTCAATGAATGGTTGTAAAGTCGAGGATTGTTTTCCTAGAGGTGTTTCTCAAACGTGGCCCCTTTAAGAGGGGGGGTTGGACTTCAACTCCCAGAATTCCCCCAGCCAGCTTTGCTGGCTGGGGGATTCTGGGAGTTGAAGTCCACCCCCCCCTCTTAAAGGGGCCACGTCCGATTTTTTTTTAGGGATGAAAGCCCCCCGCAAATGGGATAGACTGCCCCTGCTTGGGGAGGCTCTCCTCCTCCTCCTTCCTCACCTTCCCTTTGGCGCAGGTGACGGAGCGCAGCGCCCCGAAGAAGATGGGCAGCAGAGCCATGACCACCAGGCTGCCGTAGGCCAAGGCCATGCCTTCGGGGGTGGCCGGGGGTCTCGTGCCGGCCGCGGGGGCTTCGGCCGCCCCGCTGCCGTTGTGCGCTTCGGCCTGCTCCATGTCGCCGCCGCCGCACAACCTCGCACTTCCGACCCGGCAGAGGCGGCCCCGCAAGAGAGCCCAGGGACACGTTCCCTTACCAGCCGGAAGTGCTCCCGCGGCGCATGCGCGGGCGCCGCAAATCGCAAACCGACGCGGGACACGCCCCTTGGAAACGACGGCGGCCCGGCCCGTTGCTAGGCAGCCGCCACCGCCGGGCCTACTTTGGAGTTAAAAATAAAAATAAAAATGGGGAGCCTCGCCTGGGTCGACCCTTTCCTTCCCACCCACGACCACCCCTCGAGCCTCGGTAGTGGGGCGCTGAAGCTCCCGCTTCCCCCTTCCTTGCTCCCCAGACGGTGCATTCCCACGTAATGATGGCAAGACACGTGTCAGGAGCTGCTGATGCTGGTATGATGGCTATTATTGCCCTGAATACTTGTGGTGATTATTGCTGTATTCCTAATATAATATATAATATAATATAATATAACAATGTAATGTAATGTAATATATAATACATAATACAAATACATAATATAATATATAATATAATATAATAATATAATAAATATATAATACAATACAATACAATATAATATAATAATAAATATATAAAATATAATATATTATATTATATTATAATATACATAATACAAATACATAATATAATATATAATAATATAATACAATATAATATAATATAATAATAAATATATAATATAATATAATATAATATAATATAATATAATATAATATAATATAATATAATATAATATAATATAATAATAAATATATAATATAATATAATATAATATAATATAATATTTCTATCATTGTTGAGGTTATTGTAGCTATTACTGTGGTTATTATAGCTCTTATTGCTGCAGTTATGGGTGTTACTGCTGCGGTTTTTATAGTGCTATTAGTGCAGTTATTTTTATTGCTGCTATGATTATTACTGCTATTGTTGCAGTATTGCAACAGTGTTTGCAGTATTGCAACAGAAATTGCAGTGTTGCAATTTCTATTATTGCTGCAATTATTTGCTATTACTTATTTGCAAGTATTACTATCCCCTAGGGGATTGGATCAAGGTCACCCAGTCGGCTTACGTGTTGTTGTTGTTGTTGTTATTAATAATAATAATAATAATAATAATAATAATAATAATAATAATAATAATTTAATTTCTATATCGCCCTTCTCCCAAAGGACTCAGAGCGGTGCACAGCCAACCGTAAAACAAACCAAATACAAAATTTAAAAGCATTTTAAAATACATATTAAACAATTTGGCCCTAATCATTAAAAAAATAAACCGACAAGTTAAAATTCGTGTTTAGGCCATCCCGGCTTGTTGGAATAAAAACTTCTTGAGGGCATGGCAAAAGATGCATAGGTCAGGGATCATCCGTATCTCCGGGGGCAGTTTGTTCCAGAGGGCAGGTGCCCCCACAGAGAAGGCTCTCCCCCTGGGGGTCACCAGTCAACACTATTTGACCAACGGCACCCTGAGGAATCCCTCTCTGTGGGAGCGTATTGGCCGGTGGGAGGCTATCGGCAGCAGAAGGATGCAGCAGTTTTAAGGCAGGACTAGAACTCCCAGTCACCTGGTGATTGAAAAGTCACCTGCCCGGCTTTCTTGCCAAAGGCAGGACTAGAACCCACCGTCTCCTGGGGATTTGACACCCAGTCAGCTCTCATGACTAAGGCAGGACTAGAACTCAGTATTTCCTGGTGATTGGCTCATTCACCCAGCCGGCTTTTATGCCTAAACTGGGACTAGAATTCATCTAAAAAGATTAAGGCAACTGGACCAAGGTTTTTTAAAACGGAGACGTTTCGTTACCCATCCAAGTAACTTCATCACTCAAATTGAAAATAATGTTTAATAATCCTTGATTTGATTTAACCTCTTTAGATACTTTTGGCCTGGATGATTGAGTCTTCATTTACAGATTGACTGTGTGAGAAACAGACTCACCAATCAGAAATTTGAATCATGAAGTGAAGCAGAAAGCAGTTTACTACAGGTAAAATCTTACAAGAGCAGGTGGCTAGCAGGTAGGAACATACAGGAATACATTTCTTCGACTTTTTATTCTCTCCACCCAAACCACAAATCCCTCCGTGCAGCCCCCTTTGACAAAGATGGTTATAATCTTCTCCGAATGCCTGTTTCTCCGTGAATTTCCCCATGCTTCATCTGTTTCCCCATCTTTGCACAGTTCCCCTTTTCCCAACTACCTTTTGTCCCTTTTTAAAAATTTCTTAACCTATACAATCCTTGCGGCATAAGCATTATAAATTGATTGATTAATTTCTCCACTATATTACTAGACTGTTTGTTTAAACCTGTTAACTAATCTGCTTGCCCGAGTTGACTCGCTTATCAGAATAAATTGTTTCCTGTTGAATTTTTTACCTTGAATGTCCCAATGTCCTACTGAACTTTTATACCCACAACTCTTTAAAAATTGTTTTCTTTGCATAAACAACATTCTCTCCATCAGTTTCTTACAACTGGAACTCGTGTTCTTCTGCTTTCCAGTCTGATGTCTTAACCATTAGACCAAACTTGCTCTCACCAATTGATCGAGGTGGGGAGCGATGATGATGTTCCCAAAGGGAGGGGAAGACATGGACAAAGGCTACCTTGAAACCCCATAATGGCATTCTTTTGTTGGTGGCATCTGGAGCATGCCAGTCTTGCTGAAGCTCGAAGGACAAGCAGGAACAATAGGAGACAGGTGCCTTGAAGCATGAAGACCTCGATAGAGACGGACTGGCATTTTCCCCCAGAAGCCAGCTGGTCAGGGTGGGAGGGGAAAAAGCTGATTTTGCAAGGTGTCCTTTGGTGACAAAGGCTGGAAATTAATCAAGGAGAGAAGCAACTTAGAACTAAGGAGAAATTTCCTGACAGTGAGAACAATTAATCAGTGGAACTGCTTGCCACCAGAAGTTGTGAATGCTCCAACACTGGAAGTTTTAAAGAAGATGTTGGATAACCCTTTGTCTGAAGTGGTGTAGGGTTTCCTGCCTAAGCTGGGGGTTGGACTAGAAGACCTCCAAGGTCCCTTCCAACTCTGTTATTTTGTTATTCTGACATAACATAAGGGATTAGCGCCAGACTAGGCAAAATTAAACACAATACACAATAACAGAGATGTACTTTATACAGGTAGTCCTTGATTTACGACCACAGTTTTGCTCAAAATTTCTGTTGCTAAGTGAGACAGTTGTTAAGCGAGTTTTTTCCCGTTTTATGACCTTTCTTGCCGCCGCTGTTAAATGAATCACTGCAGTTGTTAAGTTAGTAACAGGGTTGTTAAGTGAATCTGCCTTCCCCATTGAGTTTGCTTGTCGAAAGTTTGAAAAAGGGGATCATGTGACCCCAGGACACTACAACCGTCATAAATATGAGACAATTGCCACGCATCTGAATTTTGATCACGTGACATGGGGATGCTGCAATGGTCATAAGTGTGAAAAGCCGTCGTAAGTCACTTTCCTCAATGCCGTTGTAACTTCAAATGGTCACTGAACGAACTGTTGAAAATCCAGGACTATCTGGACTGCCCAGGATTCACTGCAACTCAGGATTGGATTCCATTTTATTTATTTATTTATTTATTTATTTATTTATTTATTTATTAAATTTATATATCGCCCTTCTCCTAGTGGACTCATCTATCTAATGGATGGATCATAAAACCTTATTTGTGATCATAATAAAGGATTATCTTTCAAGGCCTGGTTCACATGAGTAGTGAAAACTTTTATTTTATTTTATTTTATTTTAAATTTGATTTATATGCCGCCCTCTTCCGGAGACTCAGGGCAGCTTACAATGCGTTAAGCAAAAGCCTTCATACTTTTGTATATTTATACGAAGTCAGCTTATTTCCCCCACAAACTGGGTCCTCAATTGACCTACCTTAGAAAGGATGGAAGGCTGAGTCAATCTTGAGCCTGGTGAGATTCGAACTTACAGTCATTGCAGACTGCTGATGTTAATCACAATACTTTAGTCTGCTGAGCCACCAGGCCCTTATTGCCATTCCTGAAACAGAACGTGGGGTGCGCAACCTTGCACCCCCTACTACAGGGTCTTAATCAGTATATTCACTGATTTTTCTTGAAAATTTCAAAACCACTCCAGAAGCAATGCATATCAGCTGCCGATGCGCTTCTGGATCCATCTCAAGATGTCGGTTGCCACCTTCAAAGCCCTCTATGGCTTAAAGCCAGGTTATTTGAAGGACCCTCTTTTCCCAATTGCATCTACCAACCTAGCAGGATGAGGAGGCAGGGGATGTTTTGAGTCCCCTCTCCTAAGGAGGTCCATCTGGTGGGACCCAGAAGAAGGGCTTGCTCCGTTGTTGATCTATCCCTGTGGACATAAGCCAAAAGTGCTTTTTCAAGAGGCAACTGGACTTGCTTATTTCTATTTGAAGACATTTTGCTTCTCGTCCAAGACGTTTCTTGAATTCTAGTAGTTGAGGGGCTGCCACAAAGAGGAGGGGGTCAATTATTTATTTTCATAAGCACCAAGAAGGCAGGACAAGCAACAAGGGATGGAAACGAATCAAGGAGAGAGGCAACCTAGAATTGAGGAGAGATGTCCTAACAGGACAATTAACCAGTGGAAGAAGTTGCCTTCAGCAGTTGTGGGTGCTTCATCACCGGAGGCTTTTAAGAAGAGCCTGGACTGTCACTTGTCTAAAATGGTGTAGAGTCTATTGCTTGAGCAGGGAGTTGGACTAAATGACCTCTCAAGATCCCTTCCAGCTCTATTCTGATTCTCTCAGAGGTGAAGAAGCTTCTTGGCTGTTTGGGTCCTCATTTTACCCACCTCGGAAGGACGGAAGGCTGAGTCAACCTTGAGCCTGGTGAGATTTGAACTACCAAATTTCAGGCAGCCGGCAGGCAGCAGAAGTAGCCTGCAGTACTGCACTCTAACCACTGCGCCACCTCGGAAGGACGGAAGGCTGAGTCAACCTTGAGTCAGTTAAGATCGAACTGCTGGCAGTCGGCAGACTTAACCTGCAATACGGCATTCTAACCACTGGGTCACCATGCCTGCCTGCCTTCCTTTCTCTTTCCTTCACAAGCAATAGCCCTTACACTTATATACCACTTTGTGGTGCTTTCCAGCCCTCTCTAAGCGGTTTACAAAGTCAGCCTTTTGCCCCCAACAATCTGGGTCCTCATTTTACCAACCTGGGAAGGATGGAAGGCTGAGTCAATCTTGAGCCGGTCAGGATCGAACTGCTGGCAGTGAGATAATGAATTAGCCTGCAATGCTGCATTTTAGCCACTGTGCCACGACAGCTAGGAAGGGAGGGAGGGAGGGAGGGAGGAAAGAAGGGAAGGAACAAAGGAGGGGAGGGAAGAGAGGAAGGGAAGAAGGGAAGAAAGGAAAAAGGGGGAAGAAAGGAAAATAGGAAGGGAGAAAGAGAAGGAAAGAGAAGGGAGGAAGGCAGGAAAGAAAGAGAGAGGAAGTAACTGCTGGCAGTGAGATAATGAATTAGCCTGCAATACTGCATTCTAATCACTGTGCCACTATGGGAAGGGAAGGGAAGAAGGATGGAAGGAAGGATGGAAGGCTGAGTCAACCTTGAGCCTGGTGAGATTTGAACTACCAAATTGCAAGCAGCCGGCAGTCAGAAGAAGTAGCCTGCAGTACTGCACTCTAACCACTGCGCCACCGGGGCTCTTGAAGAAGCACCTTTGGCATAACCATGACCTGGATAACTGAGCATAGACGCTGCAGATATAAGATTGCCCCCCATCCTTAAAAGGCCCCAAAGAGAACAGGCCTGGAGACCCCAGGGGGATACGGAGTCCACCGGTTGTTGTGATCATGGTCACCAGAAAGTTGGAGGTTCATTGGCGTTTGCATTTGGGGTTTTATTTCTCCGAGCTGCCAGAATCACCTTGAATCAATTGGGCTGCCAAATAAACCTGAATCCATGTATTTATTCAACTTAACAAACCGTCCCATCTCTCCTGGAGATTTATTTATACATAAATGACGGGAGGAGGGGAAACTCCAGGAAGGAGCCGAAGAGCAGGACGGATCTGCTGCTGAAGGAGGTGGTGAGCTGTCTCCCCAAGTCAAGTTTGGTTGGTCTTATGTTCTCTCATTTTGGAGGAAGAGGAAACACTGAATATTGGATTGGTGAGAGCTGGACCAAAGAACCTCGATTATGGCAGGGAATGCTGGGTTGTAGACTCACCAGGAAACCAATCACATCGGGAAACTAAGCCACAGAGGAATGCAAGAAGAGTCCTAGGGAATGAATGTCCATGCAAGTTTCTTGGCCTCCAGGGGGTAGCAAAATCCCATTATATGGACTATCCTGTTTGTGGAAAGTCTGTAGAGATTCTCCGTCCTTCAGGTCAAGGTGCTTTTTTCAGGAGGCAACTGGTCTTGGTTTTTTTTTTCTTTTGAAGACGTTTCGCTCCTCATCCAAGAAGCTTCTTCTGCTCTGACTGGATGGTGGGGAAGGGAAGGATTTATACTCCTTGCAAGACAGCTGGATATTTGAATCCTTTTAGAGGGTCGTTGAAGCACGTGGAAGTTTATCCGTGTCCTCAGGGTCACCTGAGTTAGTGCTCCCGGTTCCTATAGTCTGCAATATTTTCCCTCTGGAAATCCGTTCCTACTCCCACACCATCCAAAGGGTGTTCACCCCAAATTGAATAGCTAAAAAGTCTTCAGAAGAAAAAAACCAAGAAAGTCCACCTTTGGGATATCCTGTTTGGGATAGCCAGAAAACCCATCCTGAGTTACATCCATCGTCCCCTGCATTCTCTTCTGGAGCAGACGTCCAAGCCTGTCTTTGGATCAGGGGCTGCCCCAAAGAAGAGGAGGTGGAACTATTCTCCAAAGGAAAAAGAAATAGCAATGGATGGAAACTCATCAAGGAGAGAAGCAACCTGGAATGAAGGAGACACTTCCTGACAGTGTGGACAATTAAACAGTGGTACTGCTTGCCACCGGAAGCTGTGGATGCTTCATCGCTGGAGGTTTTTAAGAAGAGATTGGACAACCATTTGTCTGAAGTGGTATAGGATTTCCTGCCTTAGCAGGGGGTTGGACTAGAAGATCTCTGAGGTCCCTTCCAACTCTTGTTATTTTGTTATTCTGAGCTAAGATGTTTTTGTCTTTGGTTCTGTTTTCATTTAAAGGCTAGTCCCTGGGTTTTTTTTAGCTAGGTGAAGTGTAAACTAAAAGAAAAATACAAGCTGAGAACACTGGGAAGTGCTCTCATAAAATAAAAATCAATTTTTAATTGCTAATAAAATCAAATTTTTCCAGCCAAGGTTTGGATTTCTCTTTGATTAGTTTCCATCAGTTACTCCCTGTCTGGCCTTCTGGTGCTTTGGAGAATAGCTTGACTCCCTCTTCTTTGTGGCAGCCCCTCAAATTTTGGAACTCTGCTATCAAGTGACTCCCTCATCCTTCTTTTCATTAAATTAGAAATACCCAATTCCCGCAACCTCTCTTCGTGTGTTTTATCCTCCAGCTCCCTAATCGTCTTCGTTGCTCTTCTCTGCATTCTTTCCAGAGTCGTAACATCTTTTTGTGTCACGGCGACCAAAAGTGGAGGCATATAACATGCATCTCATTTAACGTATAAAATTCAGCAATTAACATTTTTACAGAGACGGAGAAAGAAGGGCAAAACTATATAGCCAACTCTCAGGATGACGTGCATTGCAAAAGAGAATGGAATGGAACAGGAACTAAGGATAGGATAGGATAGGACAGCGATGGCTAACCTTTTTGCCATCGTATGCCAAAAGTGGGGGTCGCATGGGGGGGCGCATGCATGCATGCCCACACCCATAATTCAATGCCCCCCGCACCCCCCCCATGCATGCGAGCGTAACCCCCCGTGCTCCCCCCGCTTTTGACACATGACCACAAAGAGGTTACCGGTGAGTCCAGTACGCCTGTTTTTCACCCTCCCCAGGCTCTAGAGGCTTTCTTGGAGCCTGGGGAGGGCAAAAACGGCCTCCCCAGGCTGGAGGCTCTCCAGAGGCCAGAAACACCCCGTTTCCCAATTTCCAGTAGGTCCGGAAGGCCCGAAAATCAGCTGGCCGGCACGCACATGTGCACTGGAGCTGAGCTAGGCCAATGCTTGCATGCCCACAGATATGGCTCCGTGAGTTTCTCCTTAGTTCTAGGTTGCTTCTCTCCTTGGTTAGTTCCCATCCATTATTCCTTGTCTGGCCCTCAGGTGCTTTGGAGAACAGCTTGACTCCCTCTTCTTTGGGGCAGCCCCTGAGATATTGGAAGACTGCTATCTTGTCTCCCCTGGTCCTTCTCTTCATTAAACTAGACGCACCCAGTTCCAGCAACCGTTCTTTGTATGTTTTAGCCTCCAGACCCCTAATCGTCTTCGTTGCTCTTCGCTGCACTCTTTCCAGAGTCTCCACATCTTTTTTACATCGTGGCGACCAAAACTGGATGCCATATTCCAAGCGTGTCCTTACCAAGGGATTACAAAGTGGTATTAACACTTCACATGATCTTGATTCTATCCCTCCGTTGATGCAGCCCAGAACTGTGTTGGCTTTTTTGGCAGCTACCGCACGTGGCTGGCTCCTATTTAAGTGGTAGAGAAACACCACAGTCTACTCCGGATGTGTATATATACATGGCGAGAGGAAAAAAATCTTGGGAGTTTACCAGACGGATGGCCCAGGGAACAAAGCCGTTCCAGAATCTGGAAGTCCTGCTAGAAATAGTTTGAAGTCTCCTCCCAGAGGGGAGCCACAGAAACAGACCGTAAAGGGTGTGTGTGTGTGTGTGTGTGTGTGTGTCTCACAATGCTTTGAATTCATAATGGATTTGGGTGACCGGAAGGGATGAGCTCAGAAAAAAAAATTACCCCTGCGAACTTTAGCCCATTTTAAGATCTGTAGTTGACTCTGTGCAACTAATCCGGTGGTTTCATTGCCGCGGACAAGCAATCCCTCCTGGGTTTTGCCCTTCCTGGGAAGCGGCTTCTGCAAAGCTTCCCATCGTCTGACATGGCAAGAAACGGCCCCGGGGAGGACCCAGCTGAATCATCCAGCCTTTGCTTCGACGGGTCCTCGACTTACGACTGTTCATTTAGTGACCGTTCCAAGTCACAACGGCTCGGGGGGAAAAAAAGTGCCTTGTGACCAGTTTTTGTACTTAACGACCGTCGTAGCCTCCCTGAGATCACGCGATCAAAATTCAGATTCTTGCCAACGGGGTTCTTATTTATTTATTTATTTATTTATTAAATTTATATACTGCCTTACTCCCGAAAGACTCAGGGTGGTGAACAGCCAAAAGATAAAATACACGTAATACAAACATTAAAAACCATTTAAAATACATTAAGTACTTTGGCCCGACAGATTTAAAACACCCCAATTTATAAACAAATTTAAAAAAAACAATTTAAAAAGGAAAAGTTAGGCCATAAAAAAGTTTATGACGGTCGCAGCGTCCCGGGAGTCACGTGATTTCCCCCTCCCCCCCCTTTTGCGACCTTCGGACAAGCCAAGTCCATGTGGAAGTCAGATTCACTTAACAACCAGGTTACTGCAGTGATTCACTTAACAACTAGGGAAGGAAAGGTCTTCAAAGGGAGCGAAAAAAGTCACCGAACTTGTGTCTCCCCGAACAGCAGAAATGTTGGGCTGAATTGTCGTAAGACGAGGACTCTCCCCGTAAACAGAGCAAAATGTCTCTTGGCTTCTGCCTGGATCTTCTGCATCAGGATGAAGTTTATAGCTCTCTAATGAAACTGCCTTGTAAAGGGAATCAGATGTTCCACATAGCTGGAAAGGAGCCAGGAATCACTGGAAAATTGGCCGAAAAATGCATTTTCCTTTGGAATTCTTCCTTTCCTTGCGGAGTTGTTGATTAGCACGTTGGCGTTCGTGTTATTATTTCCTATTAAACATCTTTCCCGTTTCCCAGCATCTTGTTGTCTGGTCTGTTAGCCAGCTGTATGGGGTGGGGGTGGGGTGTTCCTCTACGGACAGTCCTCGCCTTATGACCGTGATGGGGACCAGAATTTACCTTACAGGTAGTCCTCGACGTACGACCGCAATGGAGCTCGGAATTAATGTAGCGAAGGGAGAAATTCGTTAAGTGAGTCTTGCCCCGTTTTCCCGACTTTTCTTACCAACGTTGTTCAGTGAATCACTGCAGTTGTGAATCGAGTAACACAGTCGGTAAGTGAATCCAACTTCGCTTGTCAGAAGTTGCAAAAGGAGACCATGTGACCCCGGGACGTTTCAACCGTCATAAAATACGAGTCAGTTGCCAAGCGTCGAAATTTTGCCGCATCCCCACGGTCAGGGAATTTGAACGCTTAGCAACTGACCCATATTTATGACGGTTGCAGCATCCCGGGGACATGCGATCCCTTACTTGCGACCTTCTGACAAGCAAAGTCAGTGCGGAAGCCAGATTCGCTTAACGACGGAGTTACTAATATAGCAACTGCAGTGATTCCTTTTAACAATTGTAGAGAAGGAAGGAAGGTCGTAAAATGGGGCAAAATTCATTTAGCAAATATCTCATTTAGCCACAGAAGGAGTCAACTTATTCTCCAAAGCACCCGAAGGCCAGACAGGGAATAACGGATGGAAACTAATCAAGGAGAGAAGCAACCTGGAATTAAGGAGAAACTTCCTGACAGTGAGAACAATTAACCCATGGAACTGCTTGCCCCGAGAAGTTGTGGGAGCTTCATCCCTGAAAGCTTTCAAGAAGAGACTGGACTGCCATCTGTCAGAAATGGTGTAGGGTCTCCTGCTTGAGTGGGAGGGTTGATATCAAGAAAAGATCCAATCCAGGACTCTCTCCAAACTGTTGGAAGTGCAGGGAGATAGGTACTTATTTTCAAGTATGGTGGACTTGCCCTAAGGCAATCGAATTTTGGAAACCTATACAGAGGTGGATATTAGAAATTACAGGGTATAAACTACAATTGAAACCAGAATATTATCTATTAAATATTAGGCCAGATAAGATAGGCACGAATATATGGTGTTTGATTATATATATCACAACCGCAGCAAGAATATGTTTTGCTCAACATTGGAAGGGGAAAGATCTGCCGGCTGAAGATTTGATTTTGAGGAAAATATTTTCAATGCTGGGACCAATGGTATATCTGGTTGAATAATAAAATTAAAAAAGGACAAGGTTAATGTAGATTTTATTTTTATTTGTAAATTTTGATTGCAGTTAATATACTGTGTACAGCTCCTGTCGCGATCTATATGTGAATAACTATTTTGTTGTAAATAAATAAATAAATAAAAAAGATCCAATCTAAAAATAAGGAGAAATTTCCCAACAGTGAGAACAATCAACCAAGAGAACAGGAGTTGCCTTCTGAAGTTGTGGGAGCTTCATCCCTGGAAGCTTTCAGGAAGAGACTGGACTACCATCGGTCAGAAACGGTGTAGGGTCTCCTGCTTGGGGTGGGGGGTTGGACTAGATGACTTCCAAGGTCCCTCCCAACTGTGTTATTCTGTTAAAAGCACAGCCATGAACAGGGATTGAGGTTCAAGCCAACATCCAGATAACAGGGACAAACAACCAAATAGAAAATAATATCCTCATGATGGAACTACCAAGGAGAAAAACCACACCCATACTACCCACATTGGCAGGAGAAGCTACTGCCAAGTACTAAATCAAAGGAGCCCAAATTTCATATTACGGTCTTTATTTATTGAGGCAAGTGATCCTTAACGCAACTCTTTGTCAAACTCAAAGTCTTCTTGGGACCCATCAAAATTTCTGAATGGAAGCTGAGCTTAGGAGAAGGGAGGGAGAGGGTTAGGGTGCTTTTAAAATGTCCCCTTAAAAAAAAAAACACTCTGAGCATCTTAAAATAGAGATGAATCATGAATTCCCATTTCAAGCTAAAAGTAAAGATAAGAGACCCCTGGGAGTGGTGGTCCTTTCTCCCCCCTCCTGCCCCCCCCCAAAAAATCTGGCCTTTTGCCTTAGCGTGTTGTTTCCTTTGGACAACATCTGCCCGCCAATCCTTCTTCCTCAATCACACACAAGTGGCGCACAAGCAGTTCACTCGTTGTAGCCGAACATTTCGGATTCCGTCCCACATCTGTATGGCTGCATATATTTATATCTCTGGTCTCCGGGATTTCAAAAGCCGCACGCATAACTAAAGGTGCTGGGTTGAGAAAGAGTGGAATAGAGAATATTCCAGGACAATCGCAAAATCACACCAAAAAAACCATTTTTCTCTCCTTATTTTACTTATTTCTATATCTATCTATCTATGTGTCATGCATATATCTATCATCTATTCCTGCCTGCCTGCCTGCCTACCTCTCTCTATATATATGTCATCTATTTCTGTCTATCTATCTATCTATCATCTATCTCTATCTATCTATCTATCTATCTATCTATCTATCTATCTATCTATCTATCTATCTATCACTACTATCTATCTATCTCTATCTATCTATCTATCTATCTATCCATTTATCAATATCAATCAATCTATCTATCTATCTATCTATCACTACTATCTATCTATCTATATCTATCTATCTATCTATCTATCTATCTATCCATTTATCAATATCAATCTATCTATCTATCTATCTATCTATCTATCTATCTCTATCTATCTATCTATCTATCTATCACTACTATCTATCTATCTATCTATCTATCACTACTATCTATCTCTATCTATCTATCTATCCATTTATCAATATCAATCTATCTATCTATCTATCACTACTATCTATCTATCTATCTCTATCTATCTATCTATCTATCTATCTATCTATCCATTTATCAATATCAATCTATCTATCTATCTATCTATCTATCTATATCTATCTATCTATCTATCTATCTATTTATCTATCTATTTATCTATCCATTTATCAATATCAATCTATCTATCTATCTATCTATATCTATCTATCTATCTATCTATCTATCACTACTATCTATCTATCTCTATCTATCTATCTATCCATTTATCAATATCAATCTATCTATCTATCTATCACTACTATCTATCTATATCTATCTATCTATCTATCTATCTATCCATTTATCAATATCAATCTATCTATCTATCTATCTATCTATATCTATCTATCTATCTATCTATCTATCACTACTATATCTATCTCTATCTATCTATCCATTTATCAATATCAATCTATCTATCTATCTATCACTACTATCTATCTATCTATCTCTATCTATCTATCTATCTATCTATCCATTTATCAATATCTATCTATCTATCTATCTATCTATCTATCACTACTATCTATCTATCTATATCTATCTATCTATCTATCTATCTATCTATCTATCTATCTATCTATCCATTTATCAATATCAATCTATCTATCTATCTATCTATCTATCTATCTATCTGTCATGCATATATCTATCATCTATTCCTACCTGCCTGCCTGCCTACCTCTCTCTCTCTATATATATCTATCATCTATTTCTATCTATCTATCTGTCTGTCTGTCTATTATATATCTATCTATATCATTTATCTCTCTATATCATCTATCATGTATCTCTATTATCTATATCCATGATGGCAAATCTATGCACTTGTGCCAGAAGTGGCACGCAGAGCCATCTCTCCGGGCACGCCAGCCGTCATCCGTTGCTCTTCCAGGTTTGCCCCCAGCTGGTCTTCGCGCATGCGGGAGTGCTGGAAACTGGAAGAGCAGCTCCCTGGCCTGCATGCGCACGCCGGGAAACTGTGCTTCTGGTTTTCGGTGCACTTATGCGCGCTGGACAGGGCTTAGCACGCGCATGCATGCCAGAAACCGGAACACCAGGTGACCAGTGAGCATGCGCATGCCGGAAACTGGAAGCTCAGCTTCCTGGCACGCACATACGTGCCAGGGAGCTGCTCTTCCGGTTCTTGGCACTCCCCACACTTCCACGTGCACTCCCGTTTCAGCACTCGGTGCCGGAAAGGTTCGCCAACAATGGTCTTCATCATCTATAATGTATCTATCTATATCCATCTATCTGTGTCTATTATCTATCATCTCTCTCTATCATATATCTATATCTATCTACCTATCACAAGGATTTATTTATTTATTAATTTATTTATTATTTTCTTTCTTTATTATTTATTTATTTATTGGTTCGATTTATATGCCGCCCTTTTCCGGAGACTCAGGGCGGTTATATACGTGCCAGGACTAATGCGTTAAGCAATAGCCTTCATACTTTTGTATATACCTGTTTAGTAGGGCTTTCGGGGGTCCCCTAAGCGGTGTACTTTTTTATACAAAGTCAGCTTATGGCCCCCGCAATCCAGGTCCTCATTTTACCCAACTCGGAAGGATGGAAGGCTGAGCCAACCTATTAATTTGTATCCTGCCTTTCTTATTTTGACCAATATCTTGGAGTGGTGAACATATCCAACATGCCTTTTTCCTCCTTATTTTTGCCTCAACAACAATCCTGTGAAGTAAAATGAGCTGAGAGAGAGAGAGAGAGAGCTTCATCCAGCCAGCTTTCATGCCTAAAGCAGGACTAGAACTCACAATCTTCTGCTTTCTAGCCTGATGCCTTACCCTCAAGACCAAACTGGCAACTTCGTACTGCAATTCTGCGAATTCTTTTTGCATTTGCAAAACAGGAAATGTTTCCAGGAAAAATTGTGAATCCTTAAGGTAATAATTATAGATGGCCTCGTGTTTTTGGTGGGACGAAAATTTGATTACAAGGTTTTGGGGGAAATGAGATTATTTAATATTCTTCACGGTATGCAGGATGATATGAGGCTTATGCCAACACTCTGCCACTTGTACTATGTTGGTTTTCCCCTAAAGGGCAAAAAATACAGGCATTCCTCCACTTACGATTACAAATTGCTGCTGCTGCTAAGCAAGACCGTTGTTAAGCGAATTTTTTCCCCATTTTATGACCTTTCTTGCCAATTTATTAAGCGAATCGCTTCAGTTATTCATTTAGTAACATGGTTGTTAAGTGAATCCGCCTTCCCCATTGACTCTGCTTGTCAGAAGATCGCAAAAGGGGGATCACATGACCCGGGACACATCAACCGTCATAAGTACATGCCAGTTGCCAAGCGTCTGAATTTTAATCACTTGAACCTGAGGATGGTGTTGAGGTCATAAGCAGTGGTGGAATTCAATTTACCACCGGTTCTGTGGGCGTGGTTTGGTGGGCGTGGCAGGGGAAGGATACTGCAAAATCCCTGTTCCCACCCCACTCCAGGGGAAGGATACTGCAAAATCCCCACTCCCTCCCCACTCCTGGGGGAAGGATACTGCACAATCCCCATTCCCTCCCCACTCCTGGGGGAAGGATATTGCAAAATCTCCATTCCCACCCCACTCCAGAGGAAGGATACTGCACAATCCCCGTTCCCAATCCACTCCTGGGGGAAGGATATTGCAAAATCTCCATTCCCACCCCACTCCAGGGGAAGGATACTGCAAAATCTCCATTTCCTTCCCACTCCTGGGGGAAGGATATTGCAAAATCTCCATTCACACCCCACTCCAGGGGAAGGATACTGCAAAATCCCCATTCCCTCCCCATTCCAGGGGAAGGATACTGCAAAATCCTCATTCCCTGCCCACTCCTGGGGGAAGGATATTGCAAAATCTCCATTCCCACCCCACTCGAGCCAGCCAGAGGTGGTATTTGCCGGTTCTCCGAACTAAACGGTCACTAAACGGACTGTATATGATAGAATCTTCAATCTTGCAAGATTTTTGTCTGCCGTTGTGAAACGATAAACTCCGCTTGGAAGTATCTCCGTATGTTGTTGTTTTTTTAATTGGGGGGTCTAGCAAAGAGGACCATTGTCCTGTGTCCTAGAGGGGTCTCTTTTCGCCATTTTTTTGCAGCTCCAGGTGACAAGTCCCATCATCCCCAGACATCTCGTTTCCTAAAATTTCAGCGCCTGTGTTTTTAGAAAGGTCTCTTTTGCTCTTTTACCCTTTGAGGATGAAACTATAAAATCCCCAAGTAAAGGCATTACTAGACAGCTTCTTTCCAATCATCTCCCAATTGTATACTGAAAGGAAGAAACATCACTGGCATCTGTTTGAAATGCTTTCAGAGCGAGAATTTAAGTTCCCTGTAAATTCTCCCATAATTTAGTTCCTGGAAAAAGCAGAGCCATCTCCTCTCAAGGAAAATTGAGAGATGAATCCATCCAGTAAGTAGGAAGCCTTTTTTAAAAATATAATTTTTATTAAAGCACGTTAAAAAGGAAAATAAAAACTAATACAACTAATATTACAACTTAGTAATAATTAATAATACAACTTAGAACTCAGGAGGAATTTCCTGACAGTTAGTAGAACAATGAATCAGTGGAACGACTTGCCTGCAGAAGTTGTGAATGCTCCAACACTGGAAGTTTTTAAGAAGAGATTGGATAACCATTTTTTTGAAGTGGTATAGGGTTTCCTGCCTAAACGGGGTTGGACTAGAAGACCTCCAAGGTCCCTTCCAAGTCTGTTCTGTTCTGTTCCGTTCCGTTCCGTTCCGTTCCGTTCCATTCCATTCCATTCCATTCCATATTTTCTATTCTATTCTATTCTATTCTATTCTATTCTATTCTATTCTATTCTATTCTATTCTATTCCATTCCATTCCATTCCATTCCATTCCATTTTTTCTTTTCTATTCTATTCTATTCTATTCTATTCTATTCTATTCTATTCTATTCTATTCTATTCTATTCTATTCCATTCCATTCCATTCCATTCCATTCCATATTTTCTATTCTATTCTATTCTATTCTATTCTATTCTATTCCATTCCATTCCATTCCATTCCATTCCATTCCATTCCATTTTTTCTATTCTATTCTATTCTATTCTATTCTATTCTATTCTATTCCATTCCATTCCATTCCATTCCATTCCATTCCATTTTTTCTATTCTATTCTATTCTATTCTATTCTATTCTATTCTATTCTATTCTATTCTATTCTATTCTATTCCATTCCATTCCATTCCATTCCATTCCATTCCATTCCATTCCATTCCATTCCATATTTTCTTTTCTATTCTATTCTATTCTATTCTATTCTATTCTATTCTATTCTATTCTATTCTATTCTATTCTATTCTATTCTATTCCATTCCATTCCATTCCATTCCATTCCATTCCATATTTTCTATTCTATTCTATTCTATTCTATTCTATTCTATTCTATTCTATTCTATTCTATTCTATTCTATTCTATTCTATTCCATTCCATTCCATTCCATTCCATTGCATTCCATTCCATATTTTCTATTCTATTCTATTCTATTCTATTCTATTCTATTCTATTCTATTCTATTCTATTCTATTCTATTCCATTCCATTCCATTCCATTCCATTCCATTCCATTCCATTCCATATTTTCTATTCTATTCTATTCTATTCCATTCCATTCCATTCTATTCTATTCTATTCATATAAAGTAAGAAAACAAAAAAGACATCAAAGAGAGAGCTAAAAGCGCAAGAAACGTAAACAAGAAGGAAAAACCGAAAAGAAAGAAAAAAGATACCGGTAATTCTCAATTTACAACGTTCATTTAAAGACCATTCAAAGTTACAATGGTACTGAAAAAAGTGACTTACGATCATTTTTCACACTTATAACCGTTGCAGCATCATGTGATTAGAATTCTGACGCTTGGCAACTGACTCGTATTTACGACGGTGGCAGGTCCCCTTCTGCAACCTTCGGACAATGGGGGAAGCCAGATTCACTTAACAATCATGTGACTCACTATTCAATTGCAGTGATTCACTTAACAACAGTGGCCAGAAAGGTCGAAAAATGAGGCAAAACTCATTCAACGAACGACTCGCTTAACCGACAGAAATTGGGGGCTCAATTGTGGTCGCATGTCGAGGACTTCCTGTACTTTCCCATTGTTCCAATTGTACGTTACAGTTCGTCCTCGGCTTGCGACCACAATTGAGCCCCCAATTTCTGTTGCTAAGCGAGACAGTTGTTAAGTGAGACTTGCCCCATGTGACGACCGTTCTTGCATATGGTTGTGGATGTTCTTGTGTAGTTTCGTTTAGTTTTGCCTTTGGATTTTGGATTTTTAATCTTTTGCATAAAATAAAAATTAAAGAAGAAGAACAAAATAAAACAGGAGAGGAGACAGTGGGCATCCTTATTTTGTTCCTTTCTGTATCTCACCGGGTTTATTAGAACTCCATTAACAACTTTTATCCTTTCTGTGAAGTTTAAATCAATATTATAAAGTTCTCTCCAAAATTATCATCTTCCAAAACCTTTGAACAAAAGAAAGTAGGTTTGTCTCCTGCACAATTTTTGGACACCTTTTGGTATGTATGCATCAGTCGAGGCTTATTGTTTCTTTGCAACAGGTGAATCAAGGTTAGAATGGCTTATCCAACCCGCTGGCTTCCCTTGACGGGAGAATCTAGTTTGTTATGACAAAGAAAAATTGCCCCTTTCATCGGTGGAAGGTCCAACAAATTATAACCTAACAAAGCCCTGGCTGGCTGCAAGTAAATCTCTTCGCTGCAGCGGCTCAGATTTTAAACAGTTTGCAAAAAAAAAACCCCGTTTAGCTTCCATGTAATCAGCTCAATTCTTGGAAAATTCCCCTCGTGTTCACTCATCCTATTTTAAAAAAAAACTGCAGCACAGCAGATGCTCCTAGAAGGAAAACACACAGCAAGGAAACGGCCGTAAGATTGGATGCCTTGCAGTGAATTGAGGGCCCCGTCTGAGCGTAACTTGTTAGAAAGATGCCAAGACCCTAGAACAGTGATGGCTAACCTTTTCACCATTGCTTGCCAGGAGGGAGGGGGTGGGAGGGTCGCACACGCGTGTGCCCACACCCAAAATTCTATGCCCCCCACCCCCATGCATGCACGCAAGACACCCCTCCCATGCTCCCCACATTCCTGGCATGCGATGGTCCGGTAGGCCCATTTTTCTCTCTCACTAGGGTCCAGAGCCTTTCTAGGAGTCTGGGGAGGTCGAAAACAGCCTTCCCCACCCCAACCCGCAGAGGCCTTCTGGAGACCAGAAACGGCCTGTGGCACCGGAAGTTGGCAAACGGGCAAACAGGTTGTTTTTGGCCTCTGGGGGTTGGGATGGGGAAGGCTGTTTTTGCCCTCCCCAGACTCCTAGAAAGGCTCTGAAGGCTGGGGACAGCAAAAAACGGGCCTTCACCACCATGCCCCAATGCCCTCCGGAGGCAGGAAATAGCCTGTTCCCCTACTTCTGGTGGGCCTGGAAGGCCCGAAAATCAGTTGACCAGTATGTGCATGGGTGCTGGAGCTAAGCTAGGGCAGATACGGCTCCACATGCCACCTGTGGCCATAGATTCGCCATCACAGGTATAGGATCTCTCGCTTAAGCAGGATAACACCAGACATGTCACTGGAAGGCAAAAAAATCCCCAAACAGTGACTTCACTTATTTTGGCCATGTGATGCAGGGGAATTCTCTGGAGAAAGCAATTTTGTTGGGAAAATTAGCGGTAAAAGGCAACCAGGCGGCCAAAGAACTCGGTGGCTGGACACTGTCAAAGCTGACACCGGCCAGAGCATCGGAAAATTCAAAGCAGCAGCTCAAGATCGGGAGGCGTGGAGAGAGACCACCTGGCGTCCAGAATCAACAGGAGTCAGTCACGTCTGAATGGAGAGCAGCAGCAGCACTGCTTAAACAGGAGGGTGGACTAGAAGACCTCCGTGGTCCCCTTCCAACCCTGTTATTCAGTGGAATAGATTGCCTGCAGGACTAAGTTCCAAATAGCGCAGTCTTGGAATGTGCCGGAATTCCTACACTATTGAAAGAGCAACGTCTACGCTGGCTGGGGCGCGTCGTGAGAATGGCCGACGGTCGGATTCGGAAAGATCTGGATGGAGAATTAGCGCAGGGAAAGCGGCTCAGAGGGAAACCACAGCTGCGATATTAGGATATCTGCAAGAGGGGCCTAAAGGCCCCGGGAATGGACATGAACCATTGGGAAACCTTGACCTCCGATCGTCCAGCTTGGAGGCTAAAGACACAGCAGGGCCTTCTCCAAATCGAAGAGACCGTTGAGGCAAAGAGGCAGTCCCGGAACCAGCGAAATCTGGAGACTAAGCAAGGGACAGAATGTATATGCCCTCAGTGTGGAAGGGATTGTCACTCGAATTGGCCTTTTTAGTCACACTAGATCAGTGTTTCTCAACCTTGGAAGCTTGGAGGTGGGTGGACTTCAACTCCCAGAATTCCCCAGCCAGCAGGACTCCAAACTTGGTAACTTTTAAGACTTCTGGGCTTCGACTCCCAGAATTCCCCAGCCAGCAGATCTCCAAACATGGCCACTTTAAGACTTGTGGACTTCAACTCCCAGAATTCTCCAGCTAGCGCATGCACGGTTGTTAAGTGAGTCCGGCTTGCCCCATTGGACTCTGCTCGTCGGAAGGTCGCAAAAAGGGATCACATCACCCCGGGGACCGTCATAAATATGAGTCCATGGCCAAGCATCTTAATTTCAATCGCATGACTACAGGGATGCTGCAACGTTTGTAAGTGTGAAAAAACAGGCCGTAAGTCCCTTTTTCCAGCACGGTCATAACTTGGAACGGTTGCTAAACAGACTGTATGTTGACGTGCCATCTCTCCATGAAAGAATAGGTGAAATCTGAAGACGGAAATACGTGCGACGTGAGACATGCGTCAGTTTTACAAATCATTTTAGCCATAAAAATTCATTTTTTTTCCCACCCCGAGACCCCCAAATTCTTGGCTCTTGAATGATGCATCTGGGTGGCACAATCCTATGTATACAGTCGTGTCTAATGCCTAGTAACTCAAGTTTTCTCTGCACAACCTCAGTGCGGCTCGTTAATCATGAGTTCCTAGCTTTATCTTCTGTTTAACTCCCTCCCGGAGGTTTTCAAAAATAGAAAACGGTGCGTGAGGGTTTTGGGGGTGGGAGGTAAATTGACAAGCCATCTGGCCGTGGCGAGACGTTGCTGGAGGTTGATTGGGCTTGTTGTAAGTTGTTGGATCTGGGATAGGTTAACCCCTATTTAATTCCGTCCCTCGGTCTCTAACCCCTTTTGGGAGTTAGAGGGCTGGCCCGTGGCCATTCGCTGAGCTAAAAACAGGCGTTGGTGTAACAGAAGATAAAATCGTAGGGCTGGAAGGGACCTCGGAGGTCTTCTAGACCCACCCCTGCCCAAAGCGGGAGACATTAGTCAAATTCAGTCTGTTTCTGGAAACTTCCGGTGATGGAGCACCCACCATTCCTGCAGGCAATCTCACTGGCATCCTTCAGTCTCAAGAGACTATGGTATCGTGCTCTGCAAAGAGATCCTAAAACAGCATCTGGTGCAGTGATTCTCAACCTTGGTAGCTTGAAGATGGGTGGACTTCAGCTCCCAGAATCCCCCAGCCAGCAGCTGGCTGGGGAATTCTGGGAGTCGAAGTCCAGAAGTCTTAAAGTTATCAAGTTTGGAGTCCTGCTGGCTTGGGAATTCTGGGAATCGAAGTCCACAAGTCTTAAAGTCTCCAAATTTGGAGACCCCTGTTCTCAGAGTCCTTTTTATTTCGCCCAAGCCATAGCTCTTTGGCTGCTTCTAATCCCTGGCCAGATGTGGTTGTTATCTCCCGACAATTTCCTGTGTTTGCGCCCCGCATTTTTTGTGTCGGATCTCACTGTTTCCATTCCTCCTCTTGCCAACTTTCCATCCGCGGCTCTGCTTTCTCTCCCTCCCCTCCTTTCTCCCTTCCATCTTTTCGCCGCCTCTTGCTGAATGACAACATGGATTTTTTTAAAAAAATCTTTTTTTGGCAGGACGGGGGTGGAAAGTAGGCAGCGGGACGGGGGGGGGGGGCTGTGGAGAGCAGGGGTCCTTGCCTGCATCAGGTCCACTGTGCTAGAAGTTGGGAGGGGGCTAGGATGGGGGGGGAATATTCGTGGAACGTGCAGATGCTTTGCAGGAAATCCCCTTTTTCTTTGGCAAGCACCTTCCTAGTCAGGAGGCAAACACAAGATTTATTTAACGGTTGCAAAGCACTTGACAAGCGGGTTGCGTTTCTGAGGGGCTCTGCTTAATGAGGGAGGGGCAATTCAGTCGCAAGCAGAGTGCCAAAGGCCCCCACTTTCTATGGGACGGCACAGTGTGAAGGCTCTAAATCTCACTTTATGACTGTTTTAGAGGCAATAATATTTGGACAGGGATCCAATAATGGAGAGCCAATTTGGCATACTGGTTTAGGTGCTGGCCTAGAAACCAGGGGACTGTGAGTTCTAGTCCTACCGTAAACACAAAAATCAACTGAGTGACTTTGGGTCAATCAGGAGGAGACAGTGAGTTCTAGTCCTGCCTTAGGCATGAAGGTCAGCTGGGTGACTTTGGCCCAATCACCAGGAGACGGGGAGTTCTAGTCCCACCTTAGGCATGAAAGCTAGTTGGGTGACTTTGGGCCAATCACCAGGAGACAGTGAGTTCTAGTCCCGTCTTAGGCATGAAGGTCAGCTGGGTGACTTTGGGCCAATCCCCAGGAGACGGGGAGTTCTAGTCCCGCCTTAGGCATGAAAGCCAACTGGGTGACTGGGCCAATCACCAGGAGACAGTGAGTTCTAGTCCCGCCTTAGGCATGAAAGCCAACTGGGTGACTGGGCCAATCCTCAGGAGACAGTGAGTTCTAGTCCCGCCTTAGGCACCAAAGCCAGCTGGATGACTGGGCCAATCCCCAGGAGACGGTGAGTTCTAGTCCCGCCTTAGGCACCAAAGCCAGCTGGATGACTGGGCCAATCACCAGGAGACGGTGAGTTCTAGTCCCGCCTTAGGCACCAAAGCCAGCTGGATGACTGGGCCAATCACCAGGAGACGGTGAGTTCTAGTCCTGCCTTAGGCACCAAAGCCAGCTGGGTGACTGGGCCAATCACCAGGAGACGGTGAGTTTTAGTCCTACTTTAAGTATAAAAGCTGTCCAGGTGATTTTGGGCCACTCCCTCTCTCTCAACTCAACCCACCTCACAGGGTTGTTGTGGAAAATAGGAGGAAAAAAAATACGTTGGCCGTGTTCCTCACTTTGAATCATTTATTTAAAAAGTGTGGGATATCAAGAAATACTTAAAATACATAAATCACCCATAGGCAGGGTCCTTGACGGAGAGGTGGGATACCAGCGAGAGGGTACCAAGCTCCTGGGTGATGGGTCACCAGGTTGCCCTGCCTGGAAAAATTTCTGGGCATGACATGTTTCGTGCAACCCAAGCAGACCAGAGGGACGTCCGCTCCAAACATCTGGAATCTCTGGGAAACTTCAGAATTGTTGCAAGGAAGGAAGCCACCTCAGCATCGCTCCCTGGAGCATGGCCAATCAGGGGAAAGGGTTCCCAGCCTCTTCGGAAGCTCAGAAGGCCCACTTGGCTTTGGCTGCAAACAAAGCCAAACCAGCCGCTTGTTTCCATAAGGAAGAAACGGAGAAGCTAGAATTTGCTGGAAGGATCCTTTCTTCCTCCCCGCCTCCTCCTCCTCTTCCTCCCCCTCCCCCTTTTCCTTCTTTTCTTCCCCTTTCATCTCCAACTCTTCCACCTCTTTTTCCTCTCCCTCCTCCTCCTCCCTCTCTTCTTTCTCCTTCTCTTCCTCCCCTTCCCTTTCCTCTCCCATTCTTCTTCCTCCTCCTCTCCCTCTTCTTCCTCTCCCTCTCCCTCCTCCTTCTCTTCCTCCTCCTCCTCTTCTTCCTCCCCTTCCTTTTCCCGTCCCGCTCTTCCTCCTCCTCTTCCTCTCTCTCCTCCTCCTCTTCCTCTCCCTCCTCCTTCTCTTCTTCCTCCTCCTCTTCCTCCCCTTCCCTTTCCTCTCCCATTCTTCCTCCTCCTCCTCCTCCTCTCCCTCTTCTTCCCCTTCCTTCCTCCTCCTCCTCTTCCTCTCCCTCCTCCTTCTCTTCTTCCTCCTCCTCTTCTTCCTCCCCCTTCCTTTTCCCATCCCACTCTTCTTCCTCCTCTTCCTCTTTCACCTCCGGTCTCCCTCCTCCTCCTCCTCCCTCTCTTCCTGCTCCTCTTCCTCCCCTTCCCTTTCCTCTCCCATTCTTCCTCCTCCTCCTCTTCTTCCTCCTCTTCTTCCTTTCCCTCCTTCTCTTCCTCCTCCTCCTTTTCTTCCTCCCCTTCCTTTTCCCGTCCTGCTCTTCCTCCTCCTCTTCCTCTCCCTCCTCCTCCTCTCCCTCCCCTTTCCCCTTTCCACTCTCATTTTTCCTCCCCCTCCTCTTCCCCCTTTCCTCTCCCATTCTTCCTCCTCCTCATCTCCCTCGTCCTCCTCCTCTTCCTCTCCCTCCTCCTTCTCTTCCTCCCCTTCCCCTTGTAGAAAGTCGGCACCCACCCACCCTTCTAGAGAATGAAATATTTGGGGAATATTAAAAACGCAGGATAGAATATTTCCCCTAAGGGGGAAAAAAATCTTAAGGGAAGGAGAAACCAGCTGCAGTCTCCCTGTTCCCAAGCAGAAAGGGAGGAGGCCAGCTATTAAATAATGCAGCTTTTGTAAGCCATTCAGAAAGACTGGGTCAGACAGAGACTCCAGATAAGCAATTAGGCAAGACAAGATTAGCTCAGACAAACACCTAGGATTTGCATTTCCCCTTTTGCCAAGAGAGTCAGCCACGAACCCATTGAAATCAAAAAGTATAAAAACCCACCCTACTCTCAACTCCATTTTATCAGCTTTTCCCAGAACTGTACACTGGTTCTGTTCATCAATAAACTTTCTTTCCAATCAGCCTCCATTTTATACCCTGCTTGGAACTGGACCTGGATTTTTCTTCCAACATCCTCTTCCTCTTCCCAACCCTCTCTTCTTCCTCCCCCACTTCTCCTCCCTCCTTTTTCTCCTCTTTCCCTTCCTCCCCCTTCCTCTTTCTCCTTCATCTCTTCCTTCCTTTTCCTTCTCCTTCTCCTCCACCCTCCTCTTCCTCCTCTCTTCTCCTCCTCACACTCTCTTCCTCCTCTTCCTCTTCCCAACCCCCTCTTCCTCTTCCCCCTCTCCTTCCCCCTCTCCTTCCTCTTCCCCCTTCCTCTTTCTCCTTCACCTCTTCCTTTTTCTTCTCCTCCTCCCCCTCTTCCTCCTCCCTCCTTTCTCCTCCTCCTCCCTCATTCTCCTTCACCTTCTCTTCCTCCTTTTCTTCTCTTCCTCCTCCCTCCTCCTCCTACCTCTTTCTCCTTCCCCTTCTCCTCCTCCCTCCTCTTTCTCCTCCTCCCTTTCTCCTTCACCTTCTCTTCCTCCCTTTTCCTTCTCCTCCTCCCTCTTCTCTTCCTCCTCCTCCCTCTTTCTCCTTCCCCTTCTCCTCCTCCCTCCTTTCTCCTCCTCCTCCTGTTTTTCATCCCCCTCCTCCCTTTTCCTTCTCCTCTTCCTCCTCCCTCTTTCTCCTTCCCCTTCTCTTCCTCCCTTTTCCTTTTCCTCCTCCTCCTTTCTCCTCCTTCTCTTGTTTTTCATCCTCCTCCTCCTCCCTGTTTCTTCTCCTCCTCCCCCCTCTTCCTCCTCCTCCTTCTGACAATTAATTCTGCAAAGGGACCGAGCTAAGAATTCCTCCTCCTCCTCGCTGCTGCTGCTGCTGCCAAAATAAATTCTGCAAGCCCAGAAGCTGAGTCCCCCATTCCTCCCCAGTGCTCCTTAAACAACCCTGGCAACTCCCACCAGCTACGGAAACTGTTGACCTGAATGACCGCAGGAAGGAGCAGCTCCCGGAGCTGAAGTCAGGGCTGGCGCCGGGCCCAGCCACGTTCCCCTTCAGCCACCGTTCGGCCCTCCCTCCTCCCCCCCACCATGGTTGCCGGTCTTGTGCTGCCTTTCGAAGGAAGCGCCTGGAGACACGCAGGGTTGTGTGGTGTCGGTTTTATTTACAACTGTGCAAGACGGAGAGGAGGCGACTCTGGCAAACCAGGCAGCCCAGGAATTGTGGGGGGTTTTCCCCCCAAGAGTTTGGCTCTCCTCGAGAAGCCCTCGCTGTAATTCCAGTCCACCCATTAGCACTTTTCACCATCATCCCTTGTTCCTTCATCGTCATCATCGCCTTCTCCTTCATCCTCATCACCTTCATCTTCATCATCATCATCATCAACTGAAGGTTTCTGGAGCTACAGCAATGGTTGGCTGATGCTCTAAAAAGCAGTGATTTTCAAACTTGGCCACATTAAGATGGGTGGACTTCAACTCCCAGAATTCCCCAGCCAGCAGGCTTTAAAATGAGTGGACTTCAATTCCCCTGGCTGGCTTGGGAATTCTGGGAGTTGAAGTCCACCCATCTTAAAGCCTGCCGGCTGGGAAGTTCTGGGACTTGGGAGTCTACCCCTCTTATAGGATGCTAGGTGGGGAATTCTGGGAGTTGGAGTCCACCCATCTTAAAGTTGCCCTAAATTAAAAAATGTTGGATTAGGAAACAGTTACCTTCCACTCCGGCTTTTTAGCAAGCTGGCCTGGCCGAATAAATTAATTTAAATGGGTTTTAAATGGCTTTAAAGGGGTTTTAGCTAAGGGTTTTAACAACGGCCAAATGCTTTAAATGATTTTAAATGGGTTTTAATTTTTGTGCTGGGATTGTTTTATCATGGCTGTACACCGCCCTAAGTCCTTCAGGAGAAGGGCGGTATAGAAACGTAATGAAATCAAATTAAAATCAAATCTATCACTCTGCTTAGCAATCATGGCTGACTGGGGGATTCTGGGAACTGAAGTCCACCCATCTTCAAGTGGCCAAGTTGAAAATCAGGTTTGCTGTAACGAAGAGCGCAAAAAAGCTCGGGACCATTTCTGAACCTGCTAATTCCCTTCTGTTCCATTCGAGAGCAGACCCATTCCCCAAAAGTGCTCAACCCTCCAAGGTGACAGCTCCAGTTTCCAATGGGCGACTACAGATAATCCTCGATTTAACAATGGTTCATTCAGTGACCGTTTCAAAGTTACAACGGCACCTGCGACCAATTTTCACACTTATGACCTTTGCAGCATCCCTTCAGATGCTCGGCAACGACGGTCGCAGGCTCCCAGGGTCACATGATCCCTTTTTGCGACCTTCCCGTCAAGCAAAATCTGTGGGGAAGCCAGATTCACTTAACGACCAGGTTAGGTAACAACTGCAGCGATTCACTCAACCACTGTGGCAGGAAAGGTCGTAAAATGGGGCAAAACCAGTGGTGGGATTCAAATAATTTAATAATTGGTTCTCTGCCCTCGGTGGTCATGTGACTGTGGGCGTGGCCAACTCAACATCACTCACATTGATGGGCGCTTCACTTTAGCTGTTACAATGTAATTAGGGTTAACCAGAGAGGCAGTTTCTATAAGCAGGGCAATAAAGATTAGGCTAGAACTAACACCAGAATGTTTCCTTCCTGTCTTCCTTACAGGATTAGCCCTGTATAGTGGGGAAAAAAACAAAATAAGATTTCTTTCAACAACCGGTTCTCCAAACTGCTTAGAAAGTTAACAACCGGTTCTCCCGAACAGCTGCGGGACTGGCTGAATCCCACCACTGGGCAAAACTCACTTAACAACCGTCCTGCTTAGCAATGGAAACAGGTCATTGTGGTCATAAATCGAGGACTACCTGTACTTCAGTTTTAATACCAGAAATACCGTTTGCAAAAATGCGAGACGAAGCCACATTTCAGAAAACTTTCCCGTTGAATTGCCTTTTTTTTTTCTTTCCTTCTGCTTATCTGTGCTGGCCAGGGCTCAGTGACTGGCATCTGCCAAGCAGCCAGCTGCATTCCTGACCCAGCCTGGCACGAAGCCACTGGCCTGAATCTCGAAGATAGCAGGCGGCCTTGCAGAATCACGAGGGCAAAAAAATCACAAGCCTCGGGGAGCCAAGCGAATCGAGTAGGCGGTAAGTCCTACGTTGTGGTCTCATTCCGTGCTCGCTCTCATCCACCCAGCTTAAGCCAGAGAGCCTGAATTTCTTGCACCTTTCTCAGATATGCCAAGGGTGTCGAGCCTTCCTGAATGAATCCTGAGCACTCAGCTCAGGGGAAACTCCTTCTCTGCCATTCCCACATGCTACCCTCCGCTGTTTTACTACCATAAAGACCGAATAACCAGAGTTGGAAGGGACCTTGGAGGTCTTCTAGTCCAACCCCCTTCTCAAGCAGGAGACCCTCTTCCAGACAAGTGGCGGTCCAGTCTCTTTTTAAAACCTCCAGTGTTGGAGCATTCACAACTTCTGGTGGCAAGCAGTTCCACAGGTTAATTGTCCTCACTGTTAGGAAGTTTGTCCTTAGTTCCAGGTTGCTTCTCCCCTTGGTGAGTTTCATCCGTTGCTTCTTGTCTGGAACTGTGACGTTGTGGAAAATAGGTGGACCCCCTCTTCTTTGGGGCAGCCCCTCAAATTTTGGAGGATTCTTATGTCACCCCTCGTCCTTCTTTTCATTAAACTAGCCTGACTAGGTGGCTCAGTGGCTAAGACACTTGTCGATCAGAAAGGTCGGCAGCTCAGCTGTTGAAAACCTTAGTACAGGTCTCCTACGTGAGCAAGGGGGTTGGACTAGATGACCTCCAAGGTCCCTTCCAACTCTTGTTAGTGTTAGACATTCCCAATTCCTGCCACTATTCTTTGTTCTTCATATGCTTTAGCCCAGGGGTGAAATCCAGCAGGTTCTGACAGGTTCTGGAGAACCGATAGCGGAAATTTTGAGTAGTTCGGAGAACGGCAAATACCACCTCTGGCTGGCCCCAGAGTGGGGTGGGAATGGGGATTTTGCAGTGTCCTTCCCCCAGGAGTTGGGAGGGAATGGGGATTTTGCAGTATCTTTCTCCAGGAGTGGGGAGGAAATGAGGATTTTGCAGTATCCTTCCCCCAGGAGTGGGGAGGGAATGGGGATTTTGCAGTATCCTTTCCCCAGGAGTGGGGAGGGAATGGAGATTTTGCAGTGTCCTTCCCCCAGGAGTGGGGAGGGAATGGGGATTTTGCAGTATCCTTCCCCCAGATAAGGGGGGGGGAATGGGGATTTTGCAGTATCTTTCCCCAGAAGTGGGGAGGGAATGGGGATTTTGCAGCATCCTTTCCCCAGAAGTGGGGAGGGGATAAGGATTTTGCAGTATCCTTCCCCAGGAGTGGGGAGGGAATGGAGATTTTGCAGTATCCTTCCTCTGCCATGCCCACCAAGCCACACCATGCCCATCAAGCCATGCCCATGGTAGTAAAGAAATTTGGATTTCATCACTGCTTTAAGCCTCCAGTCCCCCAAATTAATTCGTCCGTCAGGAAGTTTCTCCTTCATTCTTGATTGCTCCTCTCCTTGATTTCTTTCCATCCATTGTTTCTTCTCCTGCCTTCAGGTGCTTTGGAGAGCAGCTTGACCCCCTCGTCTCAGGGATGGTCCCTGAAATATTGCAAGACTGTTATCATGTCACCCCTAAATCCTTATTTCAGTAGCCAAGAGATACCCAGTTCCTACAACCGTTCTTCATATGTTTTAGCCTCCAGCCCATTCATCCTCTTCGTTGTTCTTCTCTGCACTCTTTGTAGAATCTCCACATCTTTTTTACATCGTGGCGACCAAAATTGGACGCAGGATTCCAAGTGTGGCCTTCCCAAGGGATTATAAAGTGGTATCAACACTTCATGTGATCTTGATTCTATCCCTCTGTTGATGCAG
Organism: Masticophis lateralis; assembly: GCA_030761175.1. NCBI lineage: Eukaryota > Metazoa > Chordata > Lepidosauria > Squamata > Colubridae > Masticophis > Masticophis lateralis. The sequence continues at coordinate 211,978,200 of JAUDYJ010000003.1, read as the reverse complement.
CCCAGAACTGTGTTGGTCTTTTTGGCGGCCACAGCACATGGCTGGCTCAATAGTTAAAAGATCGTCCATTTGGACTCCAAGATCCCTTTTGCAGTTACGGGCATTTGCAAAGCCATGCTCGGCACCAAAAGGAAGACCGAGGCCAGACCCTCCGTGGTGCAAGAGGGGCGAGCGAACAAGGACCCCCCCCTTGTCCCCCGATTGTCTCTCACAGCACAGAAAGGTCGTGGCATGACTTGGAACGGACTTTCAGAGCCACTTTCTGATTGTTGCGCGCCACCAGCCGGTCCAGGAAACGCCGTACCTTCTTGGTCAGGCTCTCCTTGCGTTTGTAGAGCGACATGCGCCGTTCGTTGGCTTCCTTGCTGTCCTGGCGAAGCCGGATTTGCCGCACGACCCCTTCAAAAAGTTCGGTCACGTTGTGCTGGAGGGCAGCGGACGTTTCGATGAACTTGCAGTCAAAAACGACGGCGCAAGCCCGGCCTTCTGCAAGGGAAAAATTGCCAGGTTGTAAGAACATGCCGGGCAAGAGATTGATGGGTGTCTCTGGTATCTTTTAAAGTAGGTGTGTGTGTGGAGGGTGTGTGTGTGTGTGTCTCTAAACCAGTGTTTCTCAACCTTGGTAGCTTGAAGATGGGTGGACGTCAACTCCCAGAATCCCCCAGCCAGCGCTGCTGGCTGGGGGACTCTGCGAGTTGACGTCCACCCATCTTCAAGCTTCCAAGGTTGAGAAACACTGCTCTAAACCTTGGCCCCTTTAAGACTTGTGGACTTCAACTCCCAGAGTCCTTCAGCCCGGTCTCCGAAAATGGCAACTTTAAGCTCCACTGAATAGAGTTGGCTGGGGGATTCTGGGAGTTGAAGTCCACACATCTTAAAGGGGCCAAGCTCGGAGACCTGTTTTAAAAGCACAATTAATAGCCAAGAAAATGTAGAAGAATCAGTTCAGACATTAATGCTGTACACAGGAAGTCCTCGATTTACAATCTCAATCGGGACCAGAATTTCCCCCGGGTAAGCAAGACGGTTGTTAAATGAGTCACACCCAATTTTACCACCTCTTTTGCCACGTTTTTTTTTTAAACAACTGCAGTTATTAAGGGAATCCAGCTTTCCCCAGTGACTTTGCTTGTCAGAAGCTGTCTTCTGACATGAATATATACCTGCACCCATACTTATAAATATTAATCACTATCCATCTTGAATACATAGTGGGGAAAGAAGAAACTTAAAGAGTTCACAAGGTTGATGCTACATGGAACAAAACTGGCTGAATCTGGATGTTCTGCTTCGGGTACCACGAAGCCCCCTTGTCAGGGTAGTGATTTAAGAGCTGACCAGCTGCTGCAATGATGTAATGATGGGAATGAGTCAGCAAGGCTTTTTGGCTGTTATCCCTTTAAGAGCCTGTATAATAAAAAGAGGCCCTGTTAGGCGCTCTCTCTCCCTCCCTCCCTCCCTCCCCCCTCCATCTCCCTATGTTTTTCCCTGCTGTAATTGCTGATTGTTTGACCTCTGCCTATAGTACATGAATGTATAAGATACATTCTTTTGTAGATAAAACCACTATTTCATGACAAGCCTCTATTTGCTGGGTTGTCTCACATAGTAAAGCTATGCACACTCTGACACCCTTCCCAAAAGATAACAAGCAAGACAGATCATGAAGAGGATGTATAGCATCCCAAACAATCCTATGGACCCTGCTCAAGCACCACTCATATGCCATGTCCTGGATAATAGGGAGTGAACTCCCAATGATCTTTTCTGCTGTCCTCACCACTCTCTGCACTGCTTTCCTGTCCAAAGCAGTTAAGGCAGGGCCTTTCCCTCACGCCTAGAACCCATCTGATATATTCTCGCATCCCTTAACAAAATAAATAATTATACGCATATAATTATACATGTTCACTATAATTTTGAAACTTCTAAACCCAAATTTTTGCACCCCCCTGGAATATCATCTCGCACCCCCGGTTGGGAACCTCTGCGTTAATGCTTCCAAACCAGACAGTAATGCGATAGGACAAGGTGCTCTCCATCGTCCCTGTATAGAAAGTCGTGAGGACAGAGGGAGGAAGGAAGATGTACTAAAAGATAGCTTTTGTCCAATAAATCAGGCCAAAAAAGGAGGGGAAGCAGAGAGAGAGAGAGAGGGAGGGGGAGAGAGAGAAAGAGATGGATACAGATAGAGAGAGAGAGAGTGAGAGAGAGAGAGATGGATATATATATATAGAGAGAGAGAAAGATAGATAGATAGATAGAGATAGATAGATAGATGGATGGATGGATGGATGGATGGATGGATGGATAGATAGATAGATACAGATAGACAGATAGATAAAGATAGATTGATAAATGATAGATACAGATAGATGATATAGATAGATACAGATAGATGATTGATAGATAGATACAGATAGATACATAGATATAGATACAGATATAGATGATAGATATACAGATAAATAGACAGATAGATAGATACAGATAGATTGATAAATGATAGATACAGATAGATGATAGATACAGATAGATAGATAGATAGATAGATAGATAGATAGATAGATAGATGATAGATGATAGATAGATAGATAGATAGATAGATAGATAGATAGATAGATAGATACAGCGATACAGAGATATAGATAGAGTGGGTGAGTGAGTGAGAGAGAGAGAGAGAGAGAGAGAAATGGCAGACTCCCAAGTGCCAGTTTAAAAAAAAAAACTTTTTAAAACTTTTTTTTTAAAACTGGCCTAAGGAATCTTAAATTGAAGGATTCCTTCATGCAGCACTGAAAGCTTGGTTAGAGAGCTATGAATTCACTGGCTCAAAGTTGACTCAGCTTTCCATCCTTCCGAGGTCTGTAAAACGAGGATTCGGGTTGTTGGGTGGGGCGGGCAAGAGGCTGACTCTGCAAACCGCTTAGAGCGGGCTGGAAAGCGCTGTGAAGCGGCCTATAAGTCTAAGGGCTATTGCTATACAATAAAGGTTGATCAGCAATTGCGTACCACCAGAAGTGGGAAGAGAAAAATCAGGAACCTGTTGTCTCACTGATTTTGGCCCCGCAGGGGAATTCTCTGGAAAAAGCAATTTTGTTGGGAAGACTTAGCAGTAAAAAGGCAGCCAGGCAGCCAAAGAACTCGGTGGCTGGACACTGTCAAAGCTGACACCGGCCAGAGCATCGGAAAATTCAAAGCAGCAGCTCAAGATCGGGAGACGTGGAGAGAGACCACCTGGCCCGGAGAACAGAGCAGAATTACAGAGCTGGAAGGGACCTTGGAGGTCTTCTAGTCCAACCCCCTGTTCAGGCAGAGCCAGGGCTCAGTAACCCGTGGCTCTGGAGCCTCATGTGGCTCTTCCATCCCTCTGCTGCGGCTCCCTGTTGCTGATCGGCTCCACAATGGATAGGGCTTTCGGTTAGGACAGGTAGAGGAAAAAGGATGCCATGCTAAGAGGAGACTCTATGGAAGGGGAACCAGACTTCCGGTCGGCTCCAGAATTAAACGGGGGGCTCCTGGTTTGTGGCTCTTTAAGTGTTTAAAGTTGCCGACCCCTGGCCTATATCATGCTGGACAAATGGCTGTCCAGTCTCTTCTTAAAGACCTCCAGGGATGGAGAACCCACACCTCCTGGTGGCAAGCAGTTCCACTGGTTAATTGTTCCCACTGCCAGGAAATTTCTCCTTAATTCCAGGTTGTTTCTCTCCTTGGTTAGTTTCCATCCATTGCTTCTTGTCCTGCCTTCAGGAGCTATGGAAAAATCTATGGAAAATAGGTGGACGCCACCTCCCCTTCCCTCAAATAGACTGCTATCTATCTTCATTGGACTAGACGTTCCCAATTCCTGTAGCTGTTCTTGGGGAGGGGGCCATGCTAGATGTGGGGAGACCCCATTCTAACCGGTTCGCCAACCCCCCACATTCTTCCAACGTTCAAAAACCCGCCCCAAAGGTGCTTTTTCAAAAGACAGCTGGACTTTCTGGGGTTTTTTTCCCTTGAAAACATTTGGCTTCTCATCCAAGAAGCTTCTTCAGAGTTAACAGAATAACGGAAGGGACCTTTGGAGGTCTTCTAGTCCAACCCCCTGCTCAGGCAGGAAACACTTGACTATACCATTTATTTAGGACTTCCTTCCTTCCTTCCTTTCCTTCCTGGTTTTCTTTTTTTCTTTCTTTTCCTTTCTTTCTTTTTCTTTTCTTTCTTTCCTTCCTTCCCATCTCTCCTTCCTCCCTCCCTGTTTCTTCCTTCCCCTCTTTCTCTTTCTTTCCCTTTCTTCCTTCCTTCCTTCCTTCCTTCCCCTTTCTCTTTCTTTCTTTTTCTTTCTTTCCTTCCCCCCTTGCTTCCCTTCCTTGCTTCCTCCCTTTCCTTCCCTTCCATCCTTCCTTCCTTCCTTTCCTTCCTGGTTTTCTTTTCTTTTCTTTCTTTCTTTCTTTCTTTCTTTCTTTCTTTCTTTCTTTCTTTCTTTCTTTCTTTCTCTTTCTTTCTTTTCTTCCTTTCCTTCCCATCTCTCCTTCCTCCCTCTGTTTCTTCCTTCCCCTCTTTCTCTCTTTCTCTTTCTTTCTTTCCCTCTTCCTTCCTTCTCCTCTTTCTCTTTCTTTCTTTCCTTCCTTCTTTCCTTCCTTCTTTCCCCACATTCTCCCTCCTTCTTTCCTCACTTCCATCCTCCTTTCTATCCTCCCTCCCTTCTCCCTTTCCTTCTTTCCTCCCTCCCCCTTTTTCCTTCCTTCCTTCCTTCCCCCCTCCCCTTCCTTGAAGAACTAAAGATGCTTCTCGGCTGAGAATGAAAACATTTCCAAGGGGGGGAAACCCCTCCAAGAAAGTCCAGTTTCCTTTTGGAAAAGCACCTCTGGGACCCCCGTGTCCTGAATGACGGAGACCCCCCACGGACCTTCAGGAACCGGCTTGGCCCTTTTTGCACCCACCTTCCACCGAGACTTCCCGGGAGCGCACCAGGTCGGTCTTGTTCCCCACCAGGATGATGGGCAGGTTCTCCGCCTGCCGAGTCCTCCGGAGTTGAATGCGCAGCTCGGAGGCGCTCTCGAAGCTGCCCCGGTCAGTGATGGAGTAGACAATCACATATGCATCTCCCACCTGCATGCACTGGTTGCGTAGCCAGTTCTCCTCTTCCGATGCCTGCAAGAAGAGGGGACCAAGAGGGATGCTCGCAAGAAGGGAAGGGTCTCCTTTCCCCTCTGCCCCCCCTGATCCACGCATAGCATTTTGAGCCCAAAGTGAGAGGAATAAATCTTGGCATCCTTTTCTTGCTAGCAGTGGTGCAGTGGCCCAGAGATGGAGCTCTCACCTCACAATCAGGAGGCTGTGAGTTCGATCCCAGGTAGAGGCAAATATTTTTCTCTCTGGGCACAAATGAGAATATATCTGCTGAACAAAACTCCGTACTGGCGACAGGGACGGCATCCGGCCAGTAAAATACTCAGCTCCATTTAGTTGCCCAGATTCCACCACGCAAGGGATTATGGGGTCATTAAAAGATGATGATGATGATAATGATCCTTTTCTTGATAGCATAGGTAACCTGCAACTCACAACCTTTGGTTCAGTGACCATTTGGAGTTGCAACAGCCCTGGAAAATAGTGACTTATGGCTGTTTTCGCACTTACGACCGCTGCACCATCCCCATGGTCACGTGATCAAAATTCAGATGCTTGGCAACAGATTCCTATTTACGACGGTCGCAGCGTCCCTCATGTCACATGATCCACTTTTGCGAACTTCCAGAAGCTGGATTCACTTAACAACCATGTGACTCATTTTATAAGAGAAGTGATTCACTTAACAACAGCAGCAAGTAAATTCGTAAAACGGGACATAGCTCACTTAACAGCTGTCTCACTCAGCAAAGGAAATTTTGGGCTCGATTGTGGCTGTATGTCGAGGAGTACCTGTACCTGGAGCGCCCCATCACACAGGTGATCAGTTTGTGCCAGGTGAGATACTCTTCGCTTGATTACCTGAGCACAGGTGATTTCCTTGGAAGGCTACTGCCACCGCTGAACTGAAGCTCTCAGAATTCATTGAATTGAATTCATGTATTTTATTTGTTTCCCGATTTTATTATTTTTTTTTATAAATAACTCAAGGTGGTAAACATGTCCAATGCACCTTCCTATTTTGTACACAACAACCCTGTGAGGTGAGATGGGCTGAGAGAGAAAGAGAGAGAGAGAGAGAGAGAGAGAGACTGGTCCAAGGTCACCCAGCCATCTTTCACATCTAAGGTGGAACTAGAACTCACCCACTCCTGGTGATTGGCCCAAAGTCACCCAGCCAGCTTTCACGCCTAAGGCGGGACTAGAACTCACGGTCTCCAGCTTTCTAGTCTGGTTCCTTAACGGACAGACCAAAGCCACAGCCTTCTGCAAAGTTTGACAGTATCTATATTAATATTGTATTTCTCAGTCTTGACAACTTTAAGACAGATGGGCCAGTCCATCTCTCCCGGCTCAGCCCACCTCACAGGGTTGTTGTTGTTATGGGGGAAAATGGGAGGAGAAAGGTATGTTGGATATGTTCGCGGCCTCTTTGCAAAAAATAATAACGGCGGGATACAAAGAAATAAAGAAATTTGGTCCATCAGTCAGGAAGAGCTCTTTGCAGATTTTCTCCAGCCAAGAAAGATGCAGGCTCCCTTACCTGTTTGAGAAAGGTACGCCTGGCCTGGCTCCCTAGGTCAGATCCCTCCCACCTACCCGTTTTTCAGCTTCCCAAGTGTCAATCACCACCAGCGTGGTCTCCTCCTCGTCCACGGACAAGGTGCGCTCAAAGGTGTCATCTGGAAGGAAGCAGAAGCGGCTCAGAATTAGCAATACAGAGAGACCAGTGATGAGATTCAGCCGGTTCGGAACAATTCAAGTGAACCGGTTTTTAAATTTCTGGCTGGCCCCGCCCCACCCTGCCCTTTCCAGGAGTCCCTTTTGGCTCCCAGGTAAGTGCAGGGAAGCCTACTAGGCCCAAAATGGGACACGGGGGGATGCAGCGCAGCCCCACCATGCCCCGTTTTTGCTCCCAGGAGGCTTCAGGGAAGCCTGCTCAGCAGTGATGGGATTCAGCCGGTTCGGGAGAATTGGTTGTTAAATTGCTGGCTGGCCCCTCCCTTCCCCTCCCCTTCCAAGAGTCCCCACACGCCCGTTGTGGCTCCCAGGAAAGTGCAGAGAGGCCTACTAGGCCCAAAACAAGGCGTAGGGGGTGGTGCGGTGTGCCCCCCATCCCATTTTTGCTCCCAGGAGGCCGCAGGGCGGCCTACTAGGCCCATTTTTGCTCCCGGGGGGGTGCAGGAGGCCGAGTGCTGCCTGTCACACACACCCGGCCACACCCATCATGGCCACGCCCACCCAGCCGGTCATTAGGGCAGAGAACCATTTGATCATTTGATTCAGTGTGGGCGAATTGAATCAACCAATTCGCCCGAACAGGCTCAAACCAGCTGAATCCCATCACTGCTGAGCAGGTTTCCCTGCAACCTTCAGCACTTGGAGGAGACCCAGAGAATTGCAACTGTCCCAGAGACTCCAGAAATGTGGGCAAGTGGTTGAAACCAGACAGGAAAACTGCTAATAGTCACCAACTTTAGTCCATCAAGTTCAAGCAAGGAAGCCGAAGGACATCTTCGGTGCTCTCTGAGCTTGGATGCTTTCTTACAGACGTTTTGTGACCGAACTAGGGAACATCATCAGTACCAGAAGGAAGGGGGGGTTGCAAAGAGTGGGAGGAAGACGAGGAGGAAAAGGAGGACTGGGGGGTCCTTGGTGCTCTCTGAGCTTGGTTCTTTCCCTACAGATATTTCATGACGCAACTAGGTAACATTATCAGTGCTGGAAGGGAGTGTAGAATGAAGGAGGAGGAGGAGGAGTGGGGAAGAAGGGGAGAGGAAGCAGAGAGAAGGGAGAGGGGAGGAGGAGAGGGAGTGTGGGTGCTCTCTGAGCTGGGTTATTTTACTTGTAGACATTTCACGACCCAACTAGGCAACCTCATCCATGCAAACCCCCCTCTCCTCCCTTCTAGCGCTGATGACGTTACCTAGTTGGGTCACGAAACGTCCGCAGGAAATCAACCAAGCTCAGAGACCACCAAGGACTCCACAGTGCAATCCTGAGTTAGAAACCTTCCTGGGGACCCCGGATTGAAAAATAATTCTGCATTTTCCAACACGTCTCCAAATGCTCTTTCGCCGTCTCCACTTAACAGCCTCGGGCTTCTTCGAGAAACTGCTTTTTAAAAATTAACCTGCCGCTTGTCGGGGTCACAGATCACTCACGAAAGGGCCCACCGTTTTCTCCTCTCCCCCCCCCCAAACCCCAAAATAAGCTTAGCGAAATTCTGACTCTCGCCCCACTCCCCAGGAAAGAATAAGAGAGACCCCATACCTCTCTGCTGCTCCAGCGAGTCCTTTTCTTGCACCCCGGCAAATACGCTCACCAAGGTGCTCTTGCCTACCCCGGGGTCGCCGAGCAGGACCACACGGTAGAGGGATCCACAGGATTCCTCCGAGCCAGAGGATTCGGACCGCCAGCCCCCACAGGGCTCCGGGTGGCGGGCTCGGGGTTCGCAGGATAAAGACTGTCCCAACTGGGGGTGGCAGAATTCAGCCCGCCTGCTCCCGGGGTTCAGCCTCTCCCGATGAGAAGCCGGAAGAGGGGTGCTGGCCCGTCGCTGGCATGGACCCCCGGTGCTTCCCCGCTGAATGTTCAGTGTCATCTTCTGCCGAAGAGAATCGGTCCACGGTTAGCTTCGCGGCTCTGGTGAAATAGGGAGTCCACCTGTTCTCCGAAGCACCTGAAGGCAGGACGAGAAACGACGGGTGGAAACTCATCAAGGAGAGAAGCAACCTGGGATTAAGGAGGAATTTCCTGACAAAACAATTAACCAGCGGGACAGCTTGCCACCAGAAGTTGTGGCTGCTCCCACACTGGAGATTTCCATGAAGAGATTGGATAATCGTTTGGCCAGAATGGTATAGGACAGGGGTCGGCAACCTTAAAAAGCCAAAGAGCCACAAAGGTCCTAATTGGAAGCCCCCCATTCCATTCTGGAGCCGACCGGACGTCCAGTTCCCGCACCATAGAGTTTCCTCCTAGCACGGCATCCTTTTTCCTCTACCTGTCCTAACCGAAAGCCCTATCTATTGTGGAACCGACCGGCAACAGGGAGCCGCAACAGGGAGCCGCAACAGAGGGATGAAAGAGCCATATGCAGCTCGAGAGCCACAGGTTGCTGACCTCCGGTATAGGACAATGATGTCTAACTGTTTTCCATCGCGTGCCAAAAGCTGGGGGAGTGTGGGGTGGTCGTGCGCATGCGTGCCCACACCCATAATTCTATGCACCCTGCCCCTCATGCATGCATGTGCGACCCCCCCTCCCGTGCTCTCCCCATGTGATGTCATGGAGGGCCTGGTTTTTTTGCCCTCCCCAGGCTCCAGAAGCTTTCTAGGAGCCTGGGGAGGGTGAAAACAGCCTTCCCCACCCCCTTCTGTTTGCCGACTTACGGTGGGCCCAGAAGGCCCAAAAATCAGCTGGCCAGTGCGCTTATACATGCTGGAGCTGAGCTAGGGAATGCTTGCGTGCCCATCAATATGGCTCTGCGTGCCACCTGTGGCACGCTAGGTTCACCATCACAGGTATAGGATGTCACTGCGTTTTTATATTTACCAGCAGAGCTATTAATTCTGGACTGTCAGACTCACCGTAGTTTGCCAAGTTTCTTATCAGCACCTACTACGCATGTCCGCATTCTTTTACTTCCTCTAGAAACTTTTCCTTTGTTCTCCAGCCAGCTAAGGTCAGGCTGGGGATTCTTTGCCAACATGGAATCTAATTTAGATAGTGAGATGTCTTTATTTTCTTACAATAAATATGAGTTTAATTAGAGAATGTTTCTTCGGTTTATTGATCAAAGTATACAGAAGGATAAAAGTCACGATCCAACTCAAAATGAGGGCAATTACCCCACGCAAGGTAACGGGGCTGATTGCCGCTCTGACATAGGATTTCTTGCTTAAACAGGGGGTTGGACTAGAAGACCTCCAAGGTCCCTTCCAGCTCTATTCTACTTAAATGGTCGATTACGAAGAAGTGTACATGATAGCAGTGGTTCCCGTATTTCAGGGGCTGTCCCAAAGAAGAGAGGGTCCAGCTATTCTCCAAAGCCCCTGAAGACAGGACAAGGAGCAACGGATGGAAACTGATCAAGGAAAGAAACAACCTGGGATTAAGGAGAAATTTCCTAACAGTGAGGACAATTAACCAGTGGAACTGCTTGCCACCAGAAGCTGTGGTTGCTCCATTACTGGGGGTGTTTAAGAAGAGACTGGACAGCAATTTGTTGGGCATGGTTTAGGGTTAGGAAGTTGGAGTAGAAGACCTCCAAGGTCCATTCCAGCCCTATTATGAGCCTTGGTTGAGTAGCGGACTGAAGTGCAGTTAAATAGCACTTAGCTGCCAGCTGCCTGCAATTACTGTAAGTTCGAATCTCCCCAGGCTCAAGGTTGACTCAGCCTTCCATCCTTTCTAAGGTGGGTAAATTGAGGACCCAGTTTGTGGGGGCAATAAGCTGACTTTGTATAAATATACAAAAGTATGAAGGCTATTGCTTAACGCATTGTAAGCCGCCCTGAGTCTCCGGAGAAGGGCGGCTTTTAAATTGAACCAATAAATAAATAATAAATAAATTATTCTATAAGTTGATTATTTTGCAAATGGCAGCTCTTGCTCTAACTTTGAAAGCCTCCTGTGTCCAGACTAGAGGGGGACAGGATAGCAGCCTTCCAATATTTGACGGACTACCAGAAAGAAGAGGGGATCTACTCAGCAGTGAAATCCAGCAGGTTCTGGAGAACCGGTAACGGAAATTATGAGTAGTTCGGAGAACCGGCAAATACCACCTCTGGCTGGCCCCAGAGTGCGGTGGGAATGGAGATTTTGCAGTATCCTTCCCTTGCCACGCCCACCAAGCCACGCCCACAGAACCGGTAGGAAAAAAAAACTTGGATTTCACCACCGGCGTCAACTTATTTTCCAAAGCGCCTGAAGGCAGGACAAGAAGCAACCACGGATGGAAACTCATCAAGGAGAACATAACCGAGTTGGAAGGGACCCTGGAGGTCTTCTAGTCCAACCCCTTGCTCAGGCAGGCAACCCTATACCATTTTAGAGAATCCAATCTCTTTTTTTTAAAAAAAAATCTGTTCTCCAAAGCACCAGAAAACAGGACAAGAAAGCAATGGATGAAAATTAAACCAAGGAGAGAAGCAACCTGGAATTAAGGAGAAACTTCCCGACAGTGAGGACCATTAACCAGAGGAACAGCCTGCCACCAGAAGTTGTGGGTAGCTCCAACACTGGAGGTTTTTAAGAAGGGACTAGACTGTCTGGAATGGTAGAGGTAGTCCTCGATTTACAACAGTTCATTTTAGTGCCCGTTCAAGGTTACAATGGCACTGAAAACAGCCAGCAAGATGGGGCAAGCCTCCCTTAACAAATGTTTCACTTAGCAACATAAATTTTGGGCTCAATTGTGGTCCTAACTCGAGGACTACCTGTATTGTGCTTATCCCATGCACGTGTCTTTTTATTTTATTTTTTTTTAATCCTTGGTCAGAAAAGGCTTCACCATTTAAATCACACACTCGCACCCAGAGAATGCTGATACAGCATTGACAAGCATTCGTTTAGTGACGATTCGAACCCAAAACACCACTGAAAAAATGTGACTTACGACCACGTTTCGACTTACAACCATTGCAGTCATCCCCCCCCCCCCACACACACACACACAGCCACGTGACCAAAATTCGGGAGCTTGGCAACTTGGCATGTATTTATACAGCATCCCGGGATTGCGTGATCCCATGTGGCAAGAAAAGTCATAAAACGGGGCAGAGCTCCTGCCCTCGCTTAGCGACGGGAACTTGGGGCTCTCTCTATTGTCGGGAGTCGAAGCTCGTCTGCAGTTTCGGGCTGATTCGTGCATTTTTGACTTTATTTGCCAAGTAAGATAAAAGGTGCCTCTCTTTTTTTTGTCTTGTGTTTGCTGCTCTCTCCCACAACACACAACATACAACTCCCTATCACCCTGACACCAGGAGAGGGCAGGATCAATGAAATAAGAGGGCAGGATCAATGAAATAGAGACTTTTGGCTCCTCCGAACTCCGGCTCTGCCTGCCAGCAAAAACTTGAATTCCTGCATTGATCTCAGAAAACGGACGGGATCCATTCTCCTACCCTGCCTGTGCCCTTCCTTTATAGGCTCCTTGCTTCCTTCCAATTCCGCACGACTCACGAATTCCTTGTTGCTTTTTTAGAATAGAATTAGAATAGAAGCTGGAAGGGACCTCCGGAGGTCTTCTAGTCCAGCCCCCTAACTCAGGCAGGAGAGCCTATCCCATTTCAGACAAATGGCTGTTCGGTCTCTCCTTCAAAACCTCCAGGGATGGAAAACCCACAACTTCTGGAGGCAAGTAGTTCCACTGGATTACTCGATGAATCCAACTCATTTCTTTGGCTCTCCTGGCTGCTTGCAGATTTCCCTCTGCTCCTTCGGCTTTTAATTTCAGTACCTGGATCCTCTTCTGGGTTAGATGAGTGTTTCTCAAGCTTGGTAGCTTGAAGATGGGTGGACTTCAACTCCCAGAAACCCCCAGCCAGCACTGCTGGCTGGGGGATTCTGGGAGTTGAAGTCCACCCATCTTCAAGCTTCCAAGCTTGAGAAACACTGGGCTAGATGAAGAAGAAAGCTGTTAGCCCACAACTGAAATAAAAGATCACCAAGCCCATCGTCCTTTTGCGTCCTTTAGGGCCCTCCCTCTCCTCCCTCCCTCTCCGGGTTGCAATCCAACTCTTCTTGCCAGGGCACCAGTAACCCAACGCCTGGCAAGCTGCCTTGGCCAGCTCCCTCCTTCCAAAACACGGTTAAAAATTCAAAAAGGAAAGCAGTTTCCGATTGTCACCCGCGGCGTAAAGTTACACGCGCGTTCCGCAAACGCTGGCTCTAGTAAGGTTCGGGGGGAGGGCGGGGAGGAAAGGCGAAAGCGCATCCTGAGCACGTGCAAAGCTCATCGCCTTGCTTTCCCACGGGGGTTATTCCCAAAGGGGCCGCGCGCTTCCACTTGGGTGGGTGGGTGGGTGGGTGAGTGGGTCTCTATTCCAGGGGTGTCCATCCGACTTTGGCAACTTTAAAACTTGCGGAGTCCAACTTCCAGAATTCCCCAGCCAAGCGAAGAAGTTGGAGTCCCCAAGTCTTTTAACAGTTTCCAGAATAACCGAGGTGAAAGGGGACCTTGGAGGTCATCGAGTCCAACCCCCTTCTCCCGCCCAACAGGAGACCCTGCGCCATTTCTGACCGATGACAGTCCAGTCTCTTCTTGAAAGCCTCCAGGGATGAAGCTCCCACAAACTTCTCTTCCATCGGTTGATGGTTGCAAATTGCAGACCCCGTGCTCTACCCTCTTTCATGGGGGATCCGGAGTCCTTCTCCCTCCCCCAGAAACCTCGCGAAAAGCGAGTCACGGGTGGAAAGCTTCCCAGGGCACTCTGTATGACCTCGGGGATCCTCTCGCCCGCATCTTGGGGGGTGGGGGGGCTCTAAAAGCCGCAGGAGAGGCTCCCACTGGAGATGGGGTCGCGCGCTACTCCACCCACCCACCCACCCACTCTGGTGGACGAGACCTTCCCACGCGCAGCTTTCCAAGTTTGGGTGGGTGGGAAGGAAGCTGGCTGTCCCTTCCCCAGGCTTACCAACTCGAAGGGTCGCTCCCGGGGGTCCTCCGGCCGCCCCCAACCTTGCGCTCGATCCAGCCCGTCCGGCTTCATGGCGCAGCGTCGGCCGCGGCGGGGCAGGGCAGGGCAGGCGGGGACTTTTAAGAGGAGCGGAGGCGCCCCCGCCCCGTCGCAGCTGCGGGCGGGACACACCCCCTGCGACCCAGATAGACCCCCCCCCCGCTTCCCTTCCTCCCTCCCTCCCTCCCTCCCCGCCGCCGCCGCCGCCCTTCCCAAGCAGGGCAAAGAGAACGGGGGCTCTTTGAGAGCATCCAGACGGCTGGGCAGGGGTCTCTGCGGGCTGAGCCGTGGAGGGGAGCCGAGCTCTTCAGGGCTGAGGGGCAATTGATGCTCCTGCGGGCATGGCTCAGTAGCAGCCCCACCTCCTCTAGGGAAGACCCAGGCTGGCACTGGGTCTCAGCCGTCTCCACTTGGCGCTGCCGAACTGGTTTTCCTTGGAAACTCACATTCCTTTCGGAAGGGGGAATAACAGAAGTCAGGAAGGGACCTTGGAGGCCTTCTAGTCCAACCCTCTGCTAAAGCAGAAGAGCCTACACAATTCTGGACAAATGGCAGCTCAGTCTCTTCTTGAAAGCCTCCAGTGATGGAGCAGTCACAATTTCTGGTGGCAAGCTGTTCCACTGGTTAATTATCCTCACTGTCAGGAAATTCCTCCTTAGTTCCAGGTTGCTTCTCTCCTTGATTAGTTTCCATCCGTTGCTTCTTGTCCTGCCCTTAGGTGCTTTGGAGAATAGCTGGACCCCCTCTTCTTTGGGGCAGCCCCTTAAATACATGGGAAGACAGCTGTCATGTCACACAGTGGTGAAATCCAAATTTTTTTTACTACCGGTTCTGTGGCTTGGTGGGCGTGGAAGGGAAGGACACTGCAAAATCCCCATTCTCATCCCACTCCTTGGGGGGGAAGGATATTGCAAAATCCCCATTCTGATCCCACTCCTGGGGGAAAGGATACTGCAAAATCCCCATTCCCACCCTACTCTGGGGCCAGCCAGAGGTGGTATTTGCCGGTTCTCCGAACTGCTCAAAATTTCCGCTACAGGTTCTCCGGAACCTGCTGGATTTCACCCCTGCTGACACCCCTTCCATTTTCGTTATTCCATATTTGGGATCCAGATGGCTCCCTGGGGCCGTTCAGAGGACCACGAGAAACCAAGGTGGAGCTGTGAGAAAGGATTTAATGAGAGCAGCAGATGCTCAGTGATGCCCAAGTTCAGCCCTCTATTGCAATGTTGTTGTTTTTTTATTGAAAAGTTTTTTAAAAATTTACAAACAATTTTCCCACCCCTCCTTCCCCCTCGCAAGCCAGCCCTCCCCCCCGACTTCCCAGAGCAAAATACAGTATAGCATTTAACAAACATAAGCTAACATGTACAAACTATCTATAGCCTCCTATCTCCCTCTTGCACTTTAACTCCCCCTTACATGACTAAATATAAAAATTCCCTTAAATATCTTTATTCATTCATAAGCTACATGAAACTTTTTAGTCCCATATTTATTTTGAATATAATCAATCCTCCATTCCAATATATATCTTTCATTTGAGTGATCCTTCAAGTATGCTAAAATTTTAGGATCCACTAGATTCACTACTTTTAGTATCCATTTTTCAATAGCAGGTAAATCTTCTTTCTTCCAGTACTGCGCCACCAAGACTTTAGCTGCAGTTATTAAATTTAAAATCAATTTAGTCTCTATAACCATACAATCTGCAATTATACCCAGCAGAAACAACAGTGGAGTAAACCTTATCTTCTTTTTAAGAATATTTTGAATAATCCACCATATTTTTATCCAAAATGCTCTGATTTTTTTACAAGTCCACCAAATATGATAATAAGTGGCATCATCACAATCACGTCTCCAACACGTCTGTTGCAATGTTGATGCTTACCAGGAACTTTCCATCCCAATCCCAATGTGGAATTTTTCAGAAAATGTGCATTTTTAAAAAGATCCCTCCCTGTCTGTTTTTATTCTGAGTTCACCCACAAAAAGGTAGTTCTTGAATGAAGCCCTTTCCTGGGGGAAGGGGGGGTGTCCAATGCCAATGAACACTGCAGGTAAATCCCGACTTATGACCAAAACTGGCAAGAACTACCTGTATTTATATACTGACTTTATTATTATTATTTTTAGAAACAACTCACACAGTACAGATAGTCCTCAACGTACGACCACAAGTGAGACCAACAGGCCCGTTGCTAAGCAAGACAGTGGTTTAGCGAGCTTTGCTTCATTTTATGACCTGTCTTGCCACAGGTGTTAACATTGAACGGTCACTAAATGAATGGTGGTAAGTCAAGGACTACTTCCGCGGCAGAGCCTGAGAGCTGCCCGAAGATACGAACATTTTGCATTTGCTCCAATTTTTTTTTCCTTTTTGTCTGCGATTCTCTTTCTGCTCCGTTTCAGACTGAAAGCTTCAGGTCTCTCAAGGAGGCATGAGTATGTCATGATTTGGACCGGAGTCCTTAATAAATGAGTTGTTTTGATGTAAATGGAATCAAATAGAATGAGCTGGAAGGAACATTGGAGGTCTTCTAATCCAGCCCTCGGCTCAAGCAGGAAAACCTATACTCTTTCAGATCAGTGCCTGTCTAGATTCTTCTTGAAAACTTCGAGTGATGGAGCATTCACAACTTCTGGTGGCAAGCAGTTCCACTGGTTAATTGTTCAAACTGTCAGGAAATTTCTCTTTAATTCCTGGTTGCTTCTCTCCTGGATAAGCTTCCATTCTTTGCTTCTTGTCGTGTTTTGGAGAATAGCTTGACTCCCTCTTCTTTGGGGCAGCCCTTCAAATATTGGAAGGCTGCTATCAAGTCACCCCAAATCCTCAGCCGTTCTTCATATGTTTTAGCTTCCAGGCCTTTGATCACTTTAGTTGCTCTTCTCTGCACTTCTTCCCAAGTCTCAACCTCTTTTTTGTAAGAGTGAGAAAAATTAAGATAGTTACGTTTAAACATACAAGGAAAAAGACGGGTTTAATTTGATCAATTAAAGGCCATCTGTCTCCACCTAGTGGTGAATTCAGAGGCTGCAATGAAAAAAAGCCTGAATCCATTCGGTCTCTCGCAAATCGATTACTTGCTAACTTCATCACCAGCAGTGATTTCCCCTAACGAATCTGGCAAGAGACGTCGTAAAATGGGGCAAGACTCATTTAAGAACGGTCTTGTTTAGCGATGGGAATAACAGAGTGGGAAGGAACCTTGGAGGTCCAACCCGCTGCTCAAACAGCAGATACCATTTCAGACAAGTGGATGTCCAGTCTCTTCTCCAAAACCTCCAGAGATGGAGAACTCACAACTTCTGGTGGCCAGCTGTTCCACGGGTTAATTGTCCTCACTGTCAGGAAGTTTCTCCTTAGTTCCAGGTTGCTTCTCTCCGTGGTTAGTTTCCATCCGTTGCTTCTTGTCCTGCCCTCAGATGCTTTGGACACTAGGTGGATCTCTTCTTTTCCTCAAATATTGGAGAATTGCTATCATGTGACCCCTGGTCCTTCTCTTCATTAGATTAGACCAGGGGTCCTCAAACTTGGCCGCTTTAAGACTTGTGGACTTCAACTCCCAGAATTCTCCAGCCAGCATAGCCACTCCCTTAAACAAATGTCTCGCTCAACAACAGAAATGTTGGGCTCAATTGGGGTTGTAAGTCGAGGACCACCTATATAAGAAAGCAGGGACCCTGGTTGCCGATCCTACCATTGCAGCCTTCACAGGGCACTCTGTACTGGGGGGAGCAATGAGAACAGAGCATTGGATTTTGGGGTCCCCCAGACAATAAACCTACCACCATTGAGTCAAATAAGGACTGCATTTAATAGAGGGAAACCTCAATATATTTGATTGAGGAAATTTAAAGACAGCTTCAAGATTTAGCCATGCTAGGCTCTGGCCAGGAGGCGGCACCCAATCCGGGCCAAACACAGCCAAACTCAACCGATAACACAGCCCAAGCAGGTTTTCTCAGACTTGTCCTTCCCCGCTTCCTTTCCGGTGACTACAAGGGGAAATCGTCATTGGTTGGGATGTTCAGAACGACCTCCATGTCTGGGGTGCATCTGGGGGGGGTGAAAAAGAGAAGCAGACGTGAGATTACGAGTATCGATTAGGTAAAACCTGGCTCAATGGTAGTAACTGAGAGAGGGACCTTGGAGTCCCAGTCGCTTAAATATGAGCCAGCTGTGTGCAGCAGCAGCCAAAAAAGCTAACACAATCCTGGGTGGTATCAACAGAGGCATAGAATCAAAATCAGGTGACGTATTAGTACCGCTTTGTAAAGCCTTACTAAGGCCCCACCTGGAATCCTGCGACCGATTTTGGTCACCATTCCAGAAAAAAAACATTGAGAGTTTGGAAAGAGTTCAGAGAAGAGCAACTGAGCAGCCAAAAAGAAAGGGAGAGGGGGGAGGAGAAGTGGAAGAAGAAAGAAAAGAAAGAAAAAAAGAGAGAAAAAGAAGGAAGGAAGGAAGGAAGGAAATAAGGAAGGAAGGAAGGAAGAAAGAAAAGAAAGGAAGGAAGGAAGGAAAGGAAGGAAGGAAGGAAGGAAGGAAGGAAGGAAGGAAGGAAGGAAGGAAGGAAGAAAGAAAGAAAGAAAGAAAGAAAGAAAGAAAGAAAGAAAGAAAGAAAGAAAGAAAGAAAAAGAAAGAAAGAAAGAAAGATCAGTAGCCAAAAAAGCTAATACAATCCTTGGTTGTATCAGCAGAGGCATAGAATCAAAATCACGTGAAGTATTAATACCCCTTTATAAAGCCTTAATAAGGCCCCACCTGGAATCCTGCGACCGATTTTGGTCACCATACTACAAAAAAGAGCTTGAGAGTTTGGAAAAAGTTCAGAGGAGAGCAACTGAGCAGCCAAAAAGAAAGAGAGGAGGGGGAAGAAGGAGAAGGAGAAGAAAGAAAAGCAAGAAAAAAAGAGAGAAAAAGAAGCAAGGAAGGAAAGAAGGAAGGGAAGGGAAGGGAAGGGAGGGAGAAAGAAGGAAGGAAGGAAGATCAGTAGCTAAAAAAGCTAATACAATCCTTGGCTGTATCAACAGAGGCATAGAATCAAAATTATTAACATTAGTACCACTTTATAAAGCCTTAGTAAGGCCCTACCTGGAATCCTGCGTCCAGTTTTGGTCCCCACGTTACAAAAAATATGTTGAGACTTTGGGAAAAGTGCAGAGAAGAGCAACTAAGAGGATCAAAGGCCTGGAGGCTAAAACATTCGAAGAACGGTTGCAGGGATTGGGGTTTGGCTAGTCTAAAGAAAGGAAGAATCAGGGGTGACATGATAGCAGTGGCTGCAGTATTTGAGGGGCTGCCCCAAAGACGAGAGGGTCAAGCTCTTCTCCAAAGCACCAGAAGGCAGGAGAAAAAGCAACGGATGGAAACGAATCAAAGAGAGAAACAACCTCTTTGAGGTTGAACTGAGAACGATCCCCGACCTCCGGACTTTTCGTCGGGCCCTGAAAACGTATCTCTTCCAGCTCGCCGGTCTAGCCTGATCCCCGTTGAATTTTAATATTTTTAGTGTTTTAGGGTTGTTGTTTTTTAAATATTTAAATTGGTTTTAACTGTCAGCCAAAGTTTATATGGGTTTTAAAGATTTTTAACTTTTGTATATTGTATTTTTATCTGGCTGTTCACCGCCCTGAGTCCGCAAGGAGAAGGGCGGTATATAAATTCAATAAATAAATAAATAAACCTGAAACTAAGGAAAAATTTCCTAACAGGGACAACAATTAACCAGTGGAACTGCTTGCCACCAGATGTTTTGGGTGCTCCATCCCTGGAGGTCTTTAAGAAGAGACTGGATAGACATTTGTCAGAAATAGTATAGTATGAAATGGGGTTGGGCGACAAGACCTCAAAAGTCCCTTCTAGCACTATGATTAATTGATTGATTGTTTGCTTGATTGATCCACACTAAGAAAGGAGGAGAGGTGAGAAGGGCCGAACCCCCCGAAATGCCATCACAAGACCAGGCGGGTCTGGAAGGCAGCCATCGGAACGACGAACTCGGGTCATAAGTACAAGGTCGTCCTTGATTTCCGACCGCAATTGAGCCCAAAATTTCTCTTACTAAAGCGAGAGGGCGGTGAAGTGAATTTTGACCCGTTTTACGAACTTCCTTGCCACCATTCTTAAGTGAATCACTGCAGTTGTTAAAGTTAGTAACACGGTCATTAAGTGAATTTGGCTTCCCTGTTGACTTTGCTTGTCAGAAGGTCGCAAAAAGGGGATCACTGCAGCCGTCATAAACATGTCACTTGCCAAGTGTCTGAATTTTGATCATGTAATCATTCTGCAATGGTCATTAAGTATGAAAAATGTCATAAGTAAGCGAACTGTTGTAAGTCGAGGACTACCTGTATAGGTACATTATGGGCTCCTAGTATGCCTTATGGGATGCTTATGCATTATATTCATCATCATCTTTTAACTCCATAGTCCATTGCGGAGTCTGGGCAACTGAATAGAGCTGAGTGTTTTACTGGCCGGATGTCCTCCCTGTCCCCAGTACGGAGTTTTGTTCCAGAGAGATATTCTCATTGTGCTGAGAGAGAGAAACATCTGCCTCTAGCTAGGATCGAACTCACAGCCTCCTGATTGTGAAGCGAGAACTCTATCTCTAGGCCACCGCATTATATTCCTGTTTTTTAAATCCCAGGTTGCCACTGAACCCTCTTCATCGGTCTGTCATATATCGAAGACGACCTGTATACATTTCTGGGTTTGGTGTTTCTCCCAACCTCGCCGCACGCAAGCCGCAGAGGTGGGATTGAGATAATTGACCTACCGGTTCGCCCAGCGCCGAAAATGTGAGCTTTTCTCACATGGGCGCCTTCCGCGCATACGCCCGGACTCAAAAACGTGCCTAAATAGGACAGCATAGAGCCGAGGCGAGTGCGATTTCCACTACCGGTTTGAGTAAACCGGGTGAAGACCAGCTCTGGCAACCCGTGCGGCTTCAGGAGAAGGAATGTGAAGGTGCAAAGGGAAGGCCGTACTTGGGCCGGCGCAGAAGGATGTCCGGGAAAATGATGTCGTGGGGGTCCCCCAGGGCGTGATGCAGGTAAATGATGCTCTCGTGCAGCTCCGCCACTTCTTTCACCAGGTCGTCAATAACCTGAAACGGGAAACAGGACCAAAGTTTCAGGGCTCCGAACATCTCCTGCTCCCAGTTGGACCTCCCAGCTCCTCCTGCGTGGAGTTTTCAACACGGCTGGCCTCCAGGGCCCCCTCTTTCAGATAGTCCTCGACTTACAACAGCTCATTTAGTGACCGCCGGCACTGAAAAAAGGGATTCAGACTTAACGACCATCGCATCATCCCCATGGTCATAGGATCAAAATTCGGACGCTTGGCAACTGGCTCCTATTTATGACGGTCGCAGTGTTTCTTACAACCTGAACATTGTTAAACAAATCACTGAGGTCGTTAAAAGTTAGTCATATGGTGGTGAAGTGAAACTAACTTCCCCATTTTGACCACTGACCGTGGGGGATGCTGCGACGGTCATAAGTCGCTTTTTTGGGGTACCGTTGTAACTTCGAATGGTCGCTAAACGAACTGTTGTAAGTCGAGGACTACTTGTCTAGCAAAGACCTCAATTCAGGATTTCTCTTTCGTCATCTATACGTAACAGTTTCCAGCGGCCACAAAACCTCCCAGAAGGTTATCCTGCTGTGGGATAGGGAGCCACCAAGTGATCAAGAGGAGAAATTTCTAACCAATCCTGACATCAGCTCAGTTCTTTGCCAATTGACTGCAATTCCCATATTTTCTTGCCTCCTTTTGCACGTCGATCTGTCTTCTCAGTTCCTTGTTGTTCCGGTGCATCTGCTCCAGGCCATCCTGATACTGCAGCAGCGTCTTCTAGAACGACAAAAAAAGGACAAAATTAAGACTCTGAAGGGGATCTCGGAGTCTTAGTGGACAACCAGCTAAATAGGAGCCAGCTGTGTGTGGCGGCTGCCAAAAAAGCCAATGCAATCCTAAACTGCATGAACAGAGGGATACAATCTAGATCAAGGGAGGTACTAATACCACTCTATAAAGCCTTAGTAAGGCCACATCTATAATCCTGCATCCAGTTTTGGTCCCCACACTATAAAAAGGATGTTGAGACTCTAGAAAAAGTGCAGAGAAGAGCAACCAGGATGATGAGGGGACTGGAGGCTAAAATGTATGATGAACAATAGTTGCAGGAACTGGGCCTGGCTGGTCTAGTGAAGAGAAGGACCAGGGGAGACAGGAGAGCATCTTCTAATACTTGAGGGGCTGCCCCAGAGAGGAGGAAGGGGTCAAGCTATTTTCCAAAGCACCTGAAGGCCAGACAAGGAACAATGGATGGAAACTGAACAAGGAGAGATTCAACCTGGAAATAAGGAGGAATTTCCTGACAGTGAGAACAATCAACCCATGGAAGAGAAGTTGCCTTCAGAAGTTGTGGGAGCTTCATCACTGGAGGCTTTCAAGAAGAGACCGGACTGCCATCGGTCAGAAATGGTGTGGGGTCTACTCAGGAGTGAAATCCAACAGCTTCTGACAGGTTCTGGAGAACCAGTAGCGGAAATTTTGAGCAGTTCGGAGAACCAGCAAATACCACCTCTGGCTGGCCCCAGAGGTTTTTTCTTTTTCTTTTAATTTGGATTTATATACCACCCTACTCCCGAAGGACTCAGGGCGGTGAACAGCCATAGAATAAAACCCATAAATACGAAACTTTAAAATAGGATAAAAACGAATTAAATAATTTGACTGAGACACATTTAAAACCCCAATAATTTAAGAACAAATTTAAATTTCCGTATTTAAAAAGGGGAAAAACTTAGGTCAGGCCAGCTTGACGAAATAAGAAAGTCTTGAGCGCGCGACGGAAGGTGCGCAGATCCGGGATCCTCCGTATCTCCGGGGGGAGCTCGTTCCAGAGAGTGGGGTGGGAATGGAGATTTTGCAGTACCCTTCCCCTGCCACGCCCACCAAGCCACACCACACTCACCAAGCCATGCCCACAGAACCAGTAGTCAAAAAATTTTGAATTTCACCACTGTGCAGGAGGCTTTCCAGACCCACAAAGGGATATGGGGGGGGGGGGGGTGTGGGCAGGACACATGTGCGAGGGACGCATGCGTGGGGGAGGGACGCATGCGTGGGGGAGGGGTGCATGCGTGGGGGAGGGGCACATGTGCAGAGGGCGCTCGCATTGCATTTTAGGGGTGAGGGCATGTGCCGATGGACGAGCCTATTCCGAACAAATGGCTGCCCAGTCTCTCCTCTCCAGTCCGTAAGAACTGAAGAAGCTTCCTGGGATGAGAAGCAAAACGTTTTCAAAGGAAAAAAAAAAAGGATGAAGCCCTTTGGGGCCAGTCAGAGCGATTCCACTCACATCGGCCACAGACCGCAGAATGCGCTCCTGCTCGTCCCTGGCTTTTCCGGCTAAGGTGTCCAGGAAGCGCTTGGCCAGATCTTCGGTGTCTTCCAATTCATACTGGAGAAGGCAGAAAAGGGGGGAGGGTCTTTAAAGAAGGGTCCGAGGACTGCAAGACACCCCCCTACTTCACCCCACCCTTGAGACAGGGACCTGGGAAGGACATCCAGCCCCACCCCCAGCCGCTCGCCCTCCCGCCCACCTGTTGCTCCTCATTCAGGTTCCGGATGCTGCGCAGGAGGGAGGCGATCTGGACCGCCTTCAGAGGGTACTCCTTGTCCATGTAGCTTCGCAAGATGTTGACCTCTTCCTGCAAGGTGTGGACTTTGGTCCCGACCCGTTTCAGCTCCTGGTCCATTTCTGAAAGAAAAGAGAAGAGCACCTTGTTGATGGTCACTTTTTTTTGACTGGGAAGACATGAAAAAAATTCTGATGCCCGATCTCAAAACAAAACAAAATATAATATATAAATAGCAGTAGCGCTTAGATTTATATACCGCTTCCCAGAGCACTGGGAAGCCCTCTCTAAGCGGTTTACAGAGTCAGCCTCTTTCCCCCAACAGTCTGGGTCCTCATTTTACCCACCTCGGAAGGATGGAAGGCTGAGTCAACCTTGAGCCAGTCGGTCAGGATCGGACTGCTGGCAGTTGGCTGTGAGATAGCCTGATAATAGGGGCTTCTAACCACTGTGCCACCAGATATAGAATAGGAGATAGATAGATAGATAGATAGATAGATAGGTAATAGATAGGTAGATAGATAGATGATAGATAGATAGATAGATAGATAGATGATAGATAGATAGATAGATAGATAGATAGATAGATAGATAGATAGATAGATAGATAGATAGATATGGATGGACGGGTGGGTGGATATGGAATGGTATGGTAGATGATAGATTGATAGAAAGATATATAGATAATAGGTAGGCAGGTAAGTAGGTAGATAGATGATAGATATAGTTAGATAGATGATAGATCAATGATGGATGGATGGATGGATATGGTATGGTATGGTATGGTATGGTATATGATAGATTAGATGATGATAGATTAGATGATAGAAAGATATAGATGATAGGTAGGTAGGTAAATAGATAGATGGATAGATAGATGATAGATAGATAGATAGATAGATAGATAGATAGATAGATAATAGATAGGTAATAGATAGATAGATAGGTAGGTAGGTAGGTAGATAGATAGATAATAGATAGATAGATAGATAGATAGATAGATAGATAGATAGATAGACAGACAGATAGATAGATGATAGATAGATAATAGATAATAGATAAGTAGGTAGATAAATAGATAATAGGTAGATAGATAGATAGGTAGATAGATAGATAGGTAATAGATAGATAGATAGATAGATAGATAGATAGATAGATAGATGATAGATAGATAGATAGATAGATAGATAGATAGATAGATAGATATGGATGGACGGGTGGGTGGATATGGTATGGTATGGTAGATGATAGATTGATAGAAAGATATATAGATAATAGGTAGGCAGGTAAGTAGGTAGATAGATGATAGATCGATGATGGATGGATGGATGGATATGGTATGGTATGGTATGGTATGGTATATGATAGATTAGATGATGATAGATTAGATGATAGAAAGATATAGATGATAGGTAGGTAGGTAAATAGATGGATAGATAGATAGATAGGTAGGTAGGTAGGTAGGTAGGTAGGTAGATAGATAGATAGATAGATAGATAATAGATAGATAGATAGATAGATAGATAGATAATAGATAGATAGATAGATAGATAGATAGATAGATAGATAATAGATAGATAGATAGATAGATAGATAGATAGATAGATAGATAGATAGATAGATATGTGTGTATGGGTATACTGTGTATACACGTACAATGACAATAAAATTATTATTACTATATGTGTGAAAAACGGTCAGATGTCACTTTTCTCAGTGCCGTTGTCATTTTGAACGGGTCTAAACGAACAAACTAAACGAACGGTTGTAAGCCGAGGACTACCTGTATTTACATCAGTTGCCATGTCCTTGGGCTCACTCGATCCACACAACCCCCCCCCCCACACACACACAGCTGCCCCTTTCCCAGCCGGCTTTCCGACAAGCAAACTCCATGGAGCAAAGACATCTGGATTCATTTTAGGGACTATTTCTGTCGCTAAGCGAGTTGCAACCGAATTTATGACCTATGCTTTGGCTAGGGTGGGCCAAGCGAATGCCCGCAGTCACGAAGCAAATTGCGCAGGCCGAGACTTGGGTTGGAAGTCACCAAAATAATAATAATAATAATAATAACGATCACGTAACTCTGAGACACTGAAACTGTCACAAAGCCATGCCAGTTTCCAAGCACCTGGATTCTGATCACGTGATCACGTGATTGGATGGATGGATGGAAGGACCAGTCGTGGCTCCCTTTTTTCAAGGCGGCCATAACCGAACGGTCACTAAACGAATGGTTTTAAGTCAAGGTATTTTGACCCAGCTCCTCAAACACGACAAACCCTCTGAAGTGAACTCAAAGATTCCTTTAATTAGGATCGCCAGCATCCCGGCAAAAAGTTTCTCTCTCACCGCAGGCTAACAAGTCTGTCCGGCAGGGAGATGAATTGTTGTCTGTCACACCTATTCATCTCCGCCCCCTGCCTTTTATCCCCAGAGCTCGGGTGGGGCTTCGCTAGCAGCGGTGGCTCTTCCGTCCCAAGGACCGGCCCATAGATTTCCACTGCTCTCCTCTCCTCTGCCTTCTGTGCATCAGGCACTGGGCCCAGCTGTTCCTCCTCCTCCTCATCAGCCACCTCCAGACCTGGGGACTGTTGACTCTCCATTTGAGGGCTGGCGGACGGCCCAGGCTTCACCTCTGTCTCTCTCTATGACAGCTCCATTCCCTCTTTCCCCTCGGAGCTCTCAGGTTGCCTTGATGCTGACCCTGACTCTCACGCCCCCTCCTCCTCCTCTTCTGATTCGGCCAACAGACCACAACAAAAGGGCTACCTGTACATTTACCTATACATTCAGAGGAGGTGCTTGATAAGCGACCTGGCCACAATGCGCACTACTCCTTCCTTGGGGATTTGAAAACCGTGGAGCTCTCTTCTGCCCAGCCCCACCCCACCCGCCCCACCCAGGTGAGGAGGACAGGTGGGCACCGCTTACTCGCCATTTTCTTCTCCACTTCCTTCTCCGTGGCTTGGAGCTCCGCTTTGGCGATGCCAACTTGGTTCTGATTGGAGTCTCGGAGAGTGGCGATGATCCGCTGTGGGGTTTGAAGCGACAAGAGTACGATTAGCCAGGGGAACTGCTCGCCACTAGAAGCCGTGGGTGCTCCATTCCTGGAGGTTTTCAAGAAGAGACCTGTTTGAACTGGTCTAGAGTCTCCCGCTCGATGACTGAGAGAGGGCAATCAGTCCTACAAACTCCAAATGTCTATACTGGCACACCAGAATCAACAAATTCAGTGTTCGTTCCCGACAAATGCCCCTCCCCACAGCGTCTCCTTAAATCTCAGTCCCCAGGTGTGCCCTGTGAAGAAGGGCGGAGCACTCTCCTCCTGAGTCATCAGGTCGGCCTGCGCTGTTCCCACCTTCTCTCCACTCTCCATGCTTGGGGATCAGGAGAGGGCGGTCCTTGCTCACCGCCTGAGCTCTCTTGCTCCGTATTTCCACTGCTTGCCCTCTCTCGGTCATCCTGCCCCCCATTCCTCCCTGCTAACAAGCCGTCCCAATCCTGAGGGACCCTGCGATGCCTCATCCTGCTCCTCCCCACATTCCTCTGAAGGAATTCCAACGATCTCCGCAGATTCAGGCTCCAACAGGAGCATGATATTCTACAAAGAGGATTAAAGGACTGGAGGCTAAACTGTACGGCGAGTGGTTGCAGGAATTGGGTATGTCTAGTCTAACAAAGAGAAGGACGAGTGGAGACATGATAGCATCTTCCCATGTTTGAGGGGCTGTCATAGAGAAGACACCTGGAGGCAGGACAAGAAGTAACAGAGGGAAAGTTTTCAAGGAGAGATCCCACCTACAATTCAGATTTCCTGACCGTGAGAACAATTAACAATTAATCCGTGGAACTGGTTGAAGCTGAAGTTGTGGGTGCTCCGTCAAAGGAGGTTTTAAAGAAGAGACTGGACAACCATTTGTCTGAAATGGTACTATAGGCTCTCCTGCCTGAGCAGGGGGTTGGACTAGAAGACCTCCGAGTCCCTTCCAAATCTGTTATTCTATTCCATTCCATTTTATTCTACCTTCCTTCCTTCCTTCCTTCCTTCCTTCCTTTCTCCTCCCTCCCTTCTTTTTTTCTTTCCTCCCTTCTTTCTTTTTCTTTTCCTTTCTTTTTCTTTCCCTCTCTCCCTCCTCTTTCCCTCCTTTCTTCCCTTCTTTTTTTCTTTCTTTTTCCTCCCTCCCTCCCTTCTCTTTCCTTCTTTCTTTCCCTCCCTCTCTTCTTTCTCTCTTTCCCTCCCTCCCTTCTTTCTTTTTTCTCCCTCCCTCCCTTCTTTTTCTTTCTTTCCTTCCTTCCTTCTTTCTTTCCCTCCCTCCCTCCCTTCTTTCTTTCTTTCCCTCCCTCCCTCCCTTTTCTTTCTTTCTTTCCCTCCCTCCCTTCTTTCTTTCTTTTCCCTCCCTCCCTCCCTCCCTTCTTTTTCTTTCTTTCTTCCCTTCTTTCTTTCTTTCTTTCTTTTTTCTCCCTCCCTTTGTTCTTTTTCTTTCTTTCTGAGTCGGAAGGGACTCAGAACCCTCTGCTCAAGCAGGAGGAAACCCTATGCCATTTCAGACAAAAATGGTTGCCTTTTCTCAAGAAACAGACTGTTCAGGTGGACCCCAGAGCCAACCTGCTAATCCCTCGCTGTGTGGCGAAGGCCCCCAACGGCCTGTGGACTCCCCACGGCCCAAATCCTGGTTCCACTGCTCCAACTTGCCCTTCCCAGGCAGCCTCACCCCAAACATGTCATACTGCTGCAGGAGGGACCTGGCCTGGTTGGCTGAATTGGTTTCCGTCTCCTGGATGGTCTCCATCAGGTCCTTATTCTTCTCCAGGAGCACCACCGAATGGCGCCTCAACTCTTCCAGGCTGGCCGTCTTGCTCTTCGAAAGCCGCTAAGATGGGGGGTGGGTTTGGGGGGGGGAGAGAAAAAAAGGGGGGGTGACAGGAGGGGTCCTCTGCCGCTGCCACTTTAAAAATGTGGGGACTTCAACTCTGGGAATTCTGGGAATGGAAATCCAGCCACTTTAAAAGTTTTTCCAGGTTAAGAAACTCTGGATGACGAAAGAGCTCCAGTCCATCCTGATTGGCAATCAGATGGAAGGAGACCCCAAGTCCAAGAATGGGGAATTGCCACCTAGCTTCCCCCTTTCCTTCCTTCCTTCCTTCCTTCCTTCCTTCCTTCCTTCCTTCCTTCCTTCCTTCCTTCCTTCCTTCCTTCCTTTTCCCTCCTTCCCTTCCTCCCTCCCCCTTTCCTTCCTCCTTCCTTTTTCTTCCTTCCTTCCCTCTTCCTTCTTTTCTTCCTCTTTCCTTCCCTGCCTTCTCCCCTCCTCCCTCCCCCTTTCCTTCCTTCCTTCCTTCCCTCTTCCTTCCTTCCTTCCTTCTTTTTCCTTCCTTCCCTTCCTTCCTCCCCCTTTCCCTTCTCCTTCCTTTGTCTTCCTTCCTTCCCTCTTCCTTCCTTTCTTCCTCTTTCCCTCCCTCCCTCTCTCCCTTCTCCCCTCCTCCCTCTCCCTTTCTTCTTCCTTTCTTCTCTTCTTCCTTCCATAAGATCAACCTTCCTACCTAGTTTCCTCCTTTTCCCTCCCTCCCCCTTTCCTTTCTTCCTTGCTTCTCCACTCGTCCCCTTTTATTTCCTTCCTCCTTCCCTCCCTCCTCCCTTCCTTCCTCAAGATCAACCTTCCTTCCTCCCTCCCTCCGTCCCTCCCTCTCTCCTTTATCTTTCTCAACCTGCCCATCTCAGCCAAGACGTTCTGCGTGCCTTAACAATTCTAAAATCCCTGTTTCTCCAGGTGTGATCCATTTGCCCTTCAATTCCAGAACATAATAAAGGGGTCTGATCCCCCAATTTGAGCTTCTGATCTCAATCTCCTGGTGGAACACCATGTGAAAGCTGGACTCCCAGCCCGGAAAGAGTGGGGCCCGAGGGAGATTCCACCCCCCCCCCAGCCCTGTTTCCAGGGACTCTTACCTGCAGAATTTTGATGTTGGCCTTGGCCATTTCTTCGGTCAGCGCTTGGTGCCACCCAACCTTGTGCCTCATGGATGGGGTGGCCTTCAGGGCCAGGCTCCAGACCTTTCGCTCCTCTAGAAAGAGAAGAGAAGTGGGGGGTCCTGAGGCCGCTGCTCGGAGGACAGCAGGTCAGAGAAGGCAGGCGCAGGAGATTCTGGATGAAAAATATTGAACGTTTTGTCTAGTGGGGAAGGCACCAGGTGGGGAATTCTAGTCTGAAAGCCAATTGGGTGACTTTGGCCAACTACCAGGGGACTGTGAGATAGTTTCTATCTGTCTGTCTTTATCATTCCTTCCTTCCTTTTCCCTCCCTCCCCTCCTTCCTTCTCTTGCTTCCTTTCTCTTCTTTTTCTTCCTTCTTTTTTTCTCCTTTCTCTTCTTTCTCTTCCTTTTTCTTCATTCCTTTCCCCTCCCTCTCTCCCTTCCCTTACTTCCATCCTTCTCTCTTTCCTTCATCTTTTTCCTTCCCTTCCTTCCTTTTCCCTCCCTCCCCTCCTTTCTTCTCTTGCTTCCTTTCTCTTCTTTTTCTTTTTTTCTTCCTTTTTTTCTTTTTTTTCCTTTTTCTTTCCTTCCTTCCTTCATATTTTTTTCCTTCATTCCTTTCCCCTCCCTCTCTCCCTTCCCTTACTTCCATCCTTCTCTCTTTCCTTCATCTTTTTCTCTTTTTCCTTCCCTTCCCTTCCTTTTATTTTTATTTTATTTTATTTTTTATTTATTTATTTATTTTATTTTTTATTTAATTTATATGCCACCCTTCTCCGGAGACTCAGGGCAGCTTACAATGCGCTAAGCAATAGCCTTCATGCTTTTGTATATACCTGCTTAGAAGGGCTTTCGGCCCCCGCAAGCGGTGTTCTTTTTTATACAAAGTCAGCTTATTGCCCCCACAATCCGGGTCCTCATTTTACCTACCTCGGAAGGATGGAAAGCTGAGTCAACCTTGAGCCTGGTGAGATTTGAACTCGCAGTAATTGCAGGTAGCTGGTGTCACTTTAGCACCACTTAAGCTGCTGCTTAAGCTGCTGCGCCACCAGGCTTATATTTCCCTCCCTCCCCTCCTTCCTTCTCTTGCTTCCTTTCTCTTTTCTTCCTTCCTTCCTTCCTCGTTCTTTCCTTCCTTCCTTCCTCTTCCCTCCCTCTCTCCTTTACTTTACTTCCATCCTTCTCTCTTCCCTTCCTTTATCTTTTTCTTTCTTTTTCCTTCCCTTCCTTCCTCTTCCTTCCCTCTCTTCTGTCCTTTTCTCCTTCCTTCCTTCTTTTTATTCCTTCTTTCCTTCTCTTCTCTTCTCTTCTCTTTCTCTTTCTCTCTCTATCTCTGTCCCGCTAACAAGCCACACAGTTTCCTAGGCAGAGGGTCAGTGGTGCAGGCTCTTGCCTCCTTCCTGACAGAAAACAACCAATCCAAAGTCATCCAACTGGCTTCGGGGTTTAAGGCAGGACTCGAACTCAGATTCCTCTCTTCCACTAAACCAAACTGCACCCCCCCCTTCCCCTACTTAGAAGAAGGATCCTCTCAATGATAGCATGGGCTAAAAATATTGGACACAACATTGAGTTAGAAGATTGGGAAAAAATTTGGGAGAAAGATTATACATTAACAAAATCCGACACATAGAAAGAAAATCAGTATAAAATGTTCTAGCGGTGGCATCTAGCCCTAACAATACTTGCAAAAATGTACCCCAACCTAAAACCTAATTGCTGGAAATGTAAACAAGCACAAGGTGCCTACTTCCATGTATGGTGGCTTTGCCCAGAAGTCAAAAAATACTGGATTAAAATACAAAAATGGCTAAAAGAAATCACACGCTGTCAAACAGAATTGAAACCTGAACTGTTTCTTCTGGGGATCATTAAAGGAAATTATCCTAAAAGGATTAAATATCTGATTATTCATATTACTACAGCAGCGAGAATCATACGCGCACAAACCTGGAAAATGTCCACTATACCAACAGACTGTGTAATAATCCGGAAATTTTTTGAATGTGCAGAAATGGACAAACTTACTATAGAATTAAATAATAAGGAAGACTCGGGATAGTACTCAACTTGGGAAAATTGGTATCAATGGATAGAAATTAAAAATAGGAAATGTATAGAAAAAAAATAAGATATAAATTGTGTTTACGTATGTCTGATGAAGTAGGAATATTTGGGAATATATGAACAAAGTTAAGAATTGTGTACTGTCAGAATGATGTTAGGTTGTACAATTATTACGGATGTATTTTTGTGATAGATGGATTTTTACTTGTATTTTAATATTTTAAATGTTAATAAAGGTTTATTTTAAAAAAAAAGAAGGCGGCGGCTCCTCTCAGCCTCTCCTTTCCTTTCTGTTCAGGAGGACAGAAAGTTCGAAGATGCTTTCAACCCAGAACATTCTATCCTTGCTAGTTCTTTTTGGACTTTCAGCCTCTTGAGTATCTCTGAGTGGCCTTCTTTTCACTCAGCCATAAGTGAACTCTACCAAAAAGAAAAGACTGGAATGACTCTCTCCAGCGCCCCCTCACAGGCCAGACTACGTCAGCCAAACTCTTTTCCCACCTGATTTCTTGGGTTGTATTTTCTGCAGGAATTTATTTCCCTCCTTCTTCATCCCTGGAGACAGTGGGGGTGGCAGGAGTAATCTTAATTTGGGCCTTCTTGGCACCTCTTCCCTTTCCCATTGGCTGTAATCCTAAATGCCAGAGGAGAAAGAGGCAGACAAGCAATGCATCTTCATTAAAACAATGGCGTTTAAAACTTGAGAAAAGTCAATAGATGAGACACACACACACAAGCATTGATTTTCCCAGTCTCTATCCTATCCTATTCTATCCTATCACGTTCTCTATTCTATTCTATACTCTATTCAATTCTATTCATTCTATTCTTTTTTCTATTTTGTTCTATTTTATTTTCTCTTCTCTTCTCTCTTCTCTATTCAATTCTATTCATCCTATTCTATTCTATTTTCTCTTCTCTTCTCTATTCTATTCTATTCTATTCTATTCTATTCATCCTATTCTATTTTCTATTCTAATCTATTCTATTCTATTTTCTATTCTATTCTCTATTCAGTTCTATTCATTCAATTCTATTCTATTCTATTCTCTATTCCAACCTATTCTCTATTCAATTCTATTCATTCTATTCTATTTTCTTTTCTATTCTATTCTATTTTCTATTCTATTCTCTATTCTCTAGTCAATTATTCTTTTCTATTCTATTCTCTAGTCAATTCTATTTGTTCTATTCTCTATTCAATTCTATTCATTCTATTCAATTTTCTATTCTATTCTATTTTCTATTCTATTCTATTTTATTCTCTATTCTATTCTATTTTATTCTCTATTCTATTCATTCTATCTATTCTATTTTCTATTCTATTCTATTCTATTCTATTTTCTATTCTATTCTCTATTCAATTCTATTCATTCTATTCTATTCTATTCTATTCTATTCTATTCTCTATTCCATTCTATTCTCTATTCCATTCTATTCATTCTGTTCTGTTCTGTTCTGTTCTGTTCTGTTCTGTTCTGTTCTATTCTATTCTATTCTATTCTATTCTATTCTATTCTATTCTATTCTCTAGTCAATTCTATTCATTCTTTTCTATTCTATTCTCTATTCAATTCTATTCATTCTATTCTATTTTCTATTCTATTCTATTTTCTATTCTATTCTCTATTCTCTATTCAATTCTATTCTATTCTATTCTATTCTATTCTATTCTATTCTATTCTATTCTCTATTCAATTCTATTCATTCTATTCTATTTTTTATTCTATTCTCTTCTCTCTTTTCTCTTCTCTTCTCTTCTCTTCTCTTCGACTCAACTCAACTCTATTCTATTCTACTCGACTCTATTCTTTTCTTTGCAGAACTCACCGTTTGGTTTAAGGAACTGATAAAACTCTTGGGAAACAAACTTGGATTCCTGGACGACATTTTTGGAGCCAGGGAAAAGCTGTGCAAGAGGAAATGTCAGCACCTGGAGGGACAAAGAATTACATATATAAAAAAGAAGAAATGGACAAGGGAAGAGAGATCTTGAAGATCCATTGCCATCAAATCTTGCAAAATGTAGCGTTCTTGTCTCTGTAAAATGATTTTTTTTCAGAGGAAAAATAAATGATTTGAAATAACATTTTGGGAATGGGTGAGAGATCCTGATGACCTCAAACCATTATTTTATTATCTTAATATTGTTCATGATGGAATATTTATAGGCTGCCCCACCTTTCTAGCTTCAGAGCGGCTCCCAATAATATAGCTTTCAATATTAAAGCAGTTTTAGTTTTTGTACGCCACTCACTTTGCTGTGTGTGTGATGGCTT
Organism: Masticophis lateralis; assembly: GCA_030761175.1. NCBI lineage: Eukaryota > Metazoa > Chordata > Lepidosauria > Squamata > Colubridae > Masticophis > Masticophis lateralis. The sequence goes on along the minus strand of JAUDYJ010000003.1, from coordinate 211,944,421 downwards.
TTGCAAGCTGCCCAAAGTCATGTCCAATTAAAATAAATGGCATTAAATTTAAATTTAAGAAACCCTTGAAGGGAGGAAGAGAAAGCCAACACCCCCCACCCACCCCTAAGGAAAAGACAGGAGCACAAATGCGAGCCAGGATTTTATTCCAGGTGTATTTATTTTATTAATCTAGGTGGAGAAATGTTAATATGCTTAGCTAGTCCATGTATGATATGCCATACGCTAAATAAAATAATAAAATGCAATGCAATGCAATAAATAATAAAATATAAAATAAAATATAAAATAAAATAAAATAATAAAATAAAAAATAAAAAATAAAATAATAAAATGTAAAATAAAATAATAAAATGTAAAATAAAATAATAAAATGTAAAATAAAATAAAATATAAAATAAAATAATAAAATGTAAAATAAAATAAAATATAAAATAAAATAATAAAATGTAAAATAAAATAAAATAAAATATAAAATAAAATAATAAAATGTAAAGTAAAATAAAATAAAATATAAAACAAAATAATAAAAACAAAAAAAATATGCCAGGGATGGGTCTCAATTTAGGTTCCCCCCACCAGCACGGAGCACCTGAGGGACGGAGCAGTCACTACCCGGAAACTGCTGCCGTTTGGTTTCCTAGGGGTAGACTGCGCCCGTCGCTGGAGGCTCCATTTAAGATGAGCCAACCCCGCCTCGTTTACCTGCTTCGAGCGCGAGTGTGTCTCCCCGTCTCCTAGCAACGCAGCGCGCACTCATCTCCATGGCGACCCGGAGGACCTACGGAAGCCTCTCAGGGCCAAGCATCACCCCGCCCTTCGCTCTGCTGATCCCTCCCGTCGTCGTCGTCCCCGCCCCTTGAAGGTCGACCCCCAACGCCCGTTCTTTCCATTGGGCCGCTTCCATGCCGCGAAGGCCCCGCCTCCCGGCTCTTCTTGCGCGTGCGCAGGAGGTCTTTCACGGGAACAGCCTTTCCTGGCTCGGAGCCGCCTCTATCGCCAACCTGGCGCCCCCCCAGCCAAATGAATTGACTTGCGCTTCCCATCAATGGCTCTCCGGATTATTGATTACAGCTATTGGATAATATATTTACCAGAGGAAGACGGCCCAGTTAAGGCGCAGCATCTACTCAACCTTGGGTGAAGAAGCTGCGAGCTAAAGAGAGTTGGATAGGAGACCACGAGGAAATCATGGGGGAAACCAGAGTGGAAAGTCCAGAAATCATTTCAAAAGGAACAAACTTTTTTTCTGCTGCCAATAAAACCAAATGGAATAAAGAGAAAATCCTAACTTACTTCCTCCCCATCTCCTAACTGTAGCTTTTGACTATAATTCTATTTTATTGTTTTTAGAAATATTTATCTTTTGTGGTTTTATTGCAATTATTGTAAGATGCCCAGAGCTGCTTCCAAGCCAGATGGGCAGCAAGCAAAGATAGACAGACAGACAGACAGACAGACAGGTAGATAGATAGAATTCTTTATTGACCAAGTGTGATTGGACACACAATGAATTTGTCTTTGGTGCATACGCTCTCAGTGTCCATAAAAAGTAAAAAAGATACGTTCATCAAGAATCATAAGATACAACACGTAATGATAGTTATAGGGCACAAATAAGCAATCAAATCACATTAGGAAACAATATAAATCGTACAGCAACAAGTTACAGTTGTACAATAAGTGGGAGGTGATCGGAACGATGAGATTAGTAGTGAATTTATATAAGATAATATGATCAATAAGTAATTAATCAATAAAAGTGGAACCCCAATTGTTGCCTTGGAGCTCAGGCACCCCAAGTTTGGCATGGAGCCACTAAGTGGATCTCTGAATTTGAGAGAGACACTTTGACACTTTGCCCACGCCAAAATATAAACCACCAAATAATTCATGCAAAATATAAGTTTAGGGTACAGAAGCTTATGATATGAGCTAGAAAGCAACACATCAGACAATAAGATATATTAACTGCTGTAAGAAAAGACAGACGCCCTTAAAAGATTTTGCATTTTTCCCCTTTTCCATCTGGACTTATTTCTTGTAACATCACTGAAGGACCCCAGAATAAACTCCCATTGTTTAATTAATGAATAGGCTAGGTTTTGCATATTAAAGAGAGAATATGGCTTTGGCTAAAAGAGAAAACATGGTTTCCTGAACTTGTAAGGGAGTCATGGGATGCCTTGCTAAAATGCTAATCTGTCCTTTATTCAAAGAATAATAAAGGGGAAAAAATCCCTTTTTTATCACTCTGTAATCTCTTTAATTTGGGGTAATAATGAACCCTACAATTTCAGGTAACAATACGATCCTGTTTTATGTGAAATCTTCAAATGATTGAAGGGTAAATTGATCGTCTGGTGAAAAAAAAAAGATGGGAAATAAAAAGAAGAAAAAGGGAAGAAAAAGGTTTAACCTTTTAATCATTTGCTTTAATGGAACATAGAATAATAAGAGTCGGAATGGACCTTGGAGATCTTCTGGTCCAACCTCCAGCTCAAGCAGGAGACGCTGCCCCATTCCAGACAAGTGACTGTCCAGTTTCTTCTTGAAAGCCTTCAGTGATGGCAACTTCTGGTGGCAAGCAGTTCCACCGGATAATTGTTTGCACAATAAATTTTTCTTTAGTTCTAGGTTGCTTCTCTCCTTGATTAGTTTCCATCCATTGCTTCTTGTCCTACCTTCAGGTGCTTTGGAGAATAGCTTGACTCCCTCTTCTTTGGGGCAGACCCTCAAATCCTGGAACACTGCTATGATGTCAACCTAGCACTTCTCGTCGTTAAACCACGGGACAGACCCAAGCCCTGCAACCGTTCATCGTATTTATTTTATTATTTATTTATTAGTCCAATTTATATGCTGCCCTTCTCCGGAGACTCAGGGCGGCTTACAATGCATTAAGCAACAGCCTTCATACTTTTGTATATACCTGCTTAGTAGGGCTTTCCGGACCCCACTAAGCAGTGTTCTTTTTTATACAAAGTCATCTTATTGCTCCCGCAATCCGGGTCCTCATTTTACCTATCTCGGAAGGATGGAAGGCTGAGTCAACCTTGAGCCTGGTGAGATTCGAACTTGCAGTCATTGAGGCAGCTGGCAGCTAAGTGCTAGCACTTAACAGCACTTTAATCCACTGCACCACCGAGGCTCTGTATGTTTTCGCCTCCATTCCCCTTAGCAGAGGAGGGATCCTTGCCCTGAGATGCTAAAGCAGATTGAGTTTGAGGAGGGGTCCTTGCACTGAGATATTTAAGGCGGTTTGGACAAGCCAGGAGTCTGAAGCCATCTGCTTGCAAACATACCTGGAGCCAATTCAGATGGTCCTTATTGCTATGCAGATCAATTTGGCCTTCTCTGCTGATTGGGAGGTGGGGGGCAGTCTAGCAGGAAATTTGGGAGGAAAAGAGAAGTTTGGTGAAGAGAGAGCAAAGGCAGCATTGGGAGGATGTAGAAGCTCCTGCTCACCCATCATCACCCAATAGATGCCCCCTTCCCCAGGAGTGGCAGCTAAGAGGAGCTTCAGGTCACAAATATCAGGCCCAGGAGATAAGAGCAGACCAGAAAATCTGATCTATAGGAAGGCTAGAAGTTGAGATTGGCTCTGATAAAAGAATCTTGCAGATCAGATTTTGCTGAATAAATTACCACTTCCTCCTCCTCCTCGTCCTCCTCTTCCCCTTCCTCTCCATAAACCCTACTCCAACACTGATGATATTACCTAGTTGGGTCATGAAACATCTGGAAGAAAAGCACCAAGCTCAGAGGCCCTACAGTCCAACTCTTCTTCTTCTTCTTCTTCTTCTTCTTCTTCTTCTTCTTCTTCTTCTTCTTCTTCTTCTTCTTCTTCTTCTTCCTCCTCCTCCTCCTCCTCCTCCTCCTCCTCCTCCTCCTCCTCCTCCTCCTCCTCCTCCTCCTCCTCCTCTCCATAAACCCTACTCTCTTCCAACACTGATGATATTACTTAGTTGATATCTGGACGAAAAGCACCAAGCTCAGAGGCTCTACAGTTCAACAACTCCTCCTTCCTCTTTCTCCTCTTCTTCTTCCTCTTCCTCTTCTCCTTCTTTCTCTCTTCTTTCTCTCATCTTCTTTTTCTTGTTTTCCTCTTCCTCTTCCTCTCCTTCTTCTTTCCTCTCCTTTCCTCTCCTTTTCCTCTCCCCTTCTCCTCCTCCACCTCCTCCCTCTTCTACTTCTTCTTCTCTTCCTCCTCCTCCTCCTTAAAATTAAAACTAAACTAATCCAGGAGAGAAGCAGCCTAGAAATTTCCTGACAGGGAGAACAATTAACCCATGGAACAATTTGTCTCTGGAGGTAGTAGATGCTCCATCACTGGGCTCAACTGTGGTTGTAAATTGAGGACAACCTGTGCAAACGTTCAAAATTCCATACTTGGGAGATCTGCAAAAGTTAACACAAAACAGGAGCTGGCTATTGAAGTTAAATTGTCATTTTTGGTACCACTGTGGTTGGAAGCCTAAGTCAATGGTAGCTGTGCAAATCATGACATCTTCAAATTTCCTCCCTAGGTGAATAAAAGGTAGATCTCCCTAAACAGAAAGAATTTACTGGAGAGAAGAAACTAATGAAAATACAGTGGGGGGAAAAAACAGTCCAGTAAAATTCACAGCAGTCAAAAATCAAGATAAAATCCATAACATGTGTCTGATGAAATCAATGACTTGTTCCCTGCTTAATGACCCTAAACCATGTTTACAACTCACTTGCAAAAAAATATTAGTTAAAGGCAGCTCGTCTATAATGGATTCATGCATCCGAAAATTCTTGTTAGTATGCGAGAAAAATGAATTGAGCATCAACTTGGAACTCTCAAAATCATGCAATACCCTGCACGATTGGTGGTGGGGGGAGATAAATTAATCAATTACTCAAGCTATTCTCCAAAGCACCTGAGGGCAGGAAACGAATCAAGGAGAAAAGCAATTTAGAACTAAGGAGAAATTTCCTGACGGTGAGAACAATTAACCTGTGGAACTACTTGCCTCCAGAAGTTGTGAATTCTCCAGCAATGTTGGAGTTTCTTAGAAGTTCTTAAAAACTTTTAAGTTTTTAAGATGTTGGATAACCATTTGTCTGAAGTGGTGTAGGGTTTCCTGCCTAAGCAGAGGGTTGGACTAGATGACCTCCAAGGTCCCTTCCAACTCTTCTATTCTATTCTATTCTATTCTATTCTATTCTATTCTATTCTATTCTATTCTATTCTATTCTATATTTTATCTGTATCTATTGTTATTGCTGTTGCTGATACACTTTTAAAAATATAATATGGCTTTTATTATTCTAATCTCTGAGCAATAACTTAATATTCCTAATTTATTTTTTAGGACTACAGTTAGTCCTTGACTTACAACAGCTCATTTAGGAGCCGTTCGAAGTTGCAACAGCACTGAAAAAAAAATGACTTATGACTGTTTTTAATAGTTACCACCTTTGCAGCATCCCCAGGATCACGTGGCCAAAATACAAACACTTGGCATCTGATTCATATTTATGGCGGTTGCAGTGTCCTAGGGTCACGTGATCCACTTTTGCGACCATCTGGCAAGCAAAGTCAAGGGGGATTCACTTAACGACCTTGTTACTAACTTTAACAACTGCAGTGATTCCCTTAAGAAAAGTGGCGAGAAAAGTCGTAAAATGGGGCAGAACTCACTTAACAAACTTCTCACTTTGCAACAGGCTCAATTGTGGTTGTAAGTTGAGGAGTGCCTGTATTGCTCTTATAAATGCTGATTTATTATTTTTCTTCTAATCCCTGAACAAGACCTTAATACTCAAATTGATTTTTTAGGACTACTTGCAAATAAAATAACAATAAATAAAATATTTCTAACGCTCTATAAATAAGATTAAGAAATGTACAATTATTTTTCTTCTGCAGTGCTGAAAAAACCTGGAAGTCAATACTTTCTTTCCCGTCCCTTCTTTTCTCGCTCCGCTTTCTCTTATCCTCTTTCTTGGCATGTATAATTTGTATTAGGAGGATGATGATGTCAATAAAAGTTATGCAAAATTAAATAAATAAATAAATAAATTATACTTCGTATTTCTTAACGGCCCATCCCTCTCAGAGAGGGACCCGGGGTGGTGTGTACAATATAATTATTGATAATTACAATTCAGCATTTATTAATTAATTTATTTATTTTGTTGCATTTCAGTGCCGCCCCACTCCCAAGGGACTCTGGGCGGCTTACAGCAGAGAATAAAACAATGCAACAATATATTTATAATTACGATTCAGCATTTGCTAAGCTTTATACACTTCATTTATCATCTTATGGATCGAGGATCCAAGATGGTTGGGTGGCGTATGTCATAAAGGACCACCAGGCAGGGCATACTTGATGCTGAGCCCATCCCCAGCGCCCAGCGATGCCCCCTTGGCCAATCTGGCGATATATTCCAAGCATCCAACCCAGCTGGTACAAAGCAGGAAAGAGCAGCCAGATGCCCGGCTGATGTTGCCAAAGCGACTGGGAGCTTCCTGGGGCAGGGAAGGCTCCGATTGGCTGCTCGGTGTGACTGAGCACATCCCAGAACAGGAGAGAAGCTCATTGGTCGCCCAGGTGATGGCGAGGACGGCAGGAAAGAAGCTCTTTGGATTGGCTGGCGGCTTGAGTGATGGGTTGCCCTGGCGCCTCATCCTGCGGAGGCAGTTTCCGTGGCAACAGGAGTTGTAAAGGAGAGGGAGGGGGGACTAGGCGGTCCTTGGCAAAAGGGGAAATGCTGGTGGTGGGGGGGGAGAGAACAGGGCGGGGAGGGGGAAATGCCTTTGGAGATGGGTTGCTAAAAAAAATAAAATTAAAATTAAAATCCCTGCCTCTGGGCTGGATCATCAGCCAGCCAGCTGGGCCCCGATTTCATAAGAGGCTTTGCTTCGGCATATGTGTGTATGTGCATAATACACAGACTATATACTCTGTGTTTGTGTGTGTGTGCAATATATACTATATATTGTATAGTATAGTGTATATACATACATACATATATTTCTCTTTAGCCAGGTTCTTCCTACGTAAACCAAGATTTTGGAATTTTAGGAAGAACCTGGCTAAAGAGAAATACACATAAAGCCTACGAAAAGGGAAGAAAACAAATATATATATATATATATATATATATATATATATATATATATATATATATATATATATATTTGTTTTCTTCCCTTTTCTTCCCCTTAGTGTATATATGTGTGTGTGTGTATGCTTGTGTATATGTGTACATACATACCCTATATATGAGTGTGTATACTATATATATATATATATTCTTATATATATACATACACACACGTATGTACACTATATAGTATATATACTGTATATAGTCTGTGTATACACACCCTTATATAGTACATTTATATACAGAGAGTATATCTTGTATATATTGTACAATATATTGTGTATACTGTATATATAAATCAGAGCATTTTTGCAGAAGAACAAATTTAATAGCACCTTTTTTCTCATAATTTCTGATTTTTCTCTATTTCTTCTGCTAACAAATAGTTCACAAATGTAAGCTAGGAATAAGCAAGGATTCAGATCGACCTAAAAGCCACCATTGAAGTAAGCCAGGATTTCCCAACCAGCAACAAGCCATCCTTAGTTTCAAACACTGGATTGGTAACAAAAAAACAAACAAACAAAAACCCTTAAATAAATCTTAATAGTTTTTGTAGGAGGAATTCAGTCTTCATTCTAATCTAAGGCAAAACCAAAGATTGCTTTAACTTAGTGTGTCTGTGTGTGTATGAATACAGATATAATAAAACATATTTTATACATAAATACATAAAATATAACAATGAATAACTTTATTAGTGGTACTAAAAATTAAAAATTAATGACAATTAATAATTTCAGAGTAAATATATGCATATCTATTTTTCCCTTTTGGATGTTTAATTATCGTTATTCTGCAATTGTAAAACATTTCACCCTAATTTAATCTTTAATTTTGATGTTAATTTTCCTACACTGCTTTTAGTTATCAGTTCTATTTCATTGTGCGTCGCCCAGAGGGCCCCCCCACCCCCTTGGAGGGAGGTGGGTGGTTCAATAATAGGAAACATAAATAAATGAAATAAATAAATAAAACCCCTCGGCTTCTCCCAGCCTTGCACAAAGATGGAAAGGAGGGGAGAAATCTTCCTTTTCCTGTCTGCTCAGCGCCTTCCGATGCTCCCTGGCTGCAGATTAAGAAACAGAAAAGCTGCAAACCCAGATTGGCTGGTGGATGTTGGAGAATCTTTTGCAGATTAAAGTGGGGTCTGGAGGACAGAGAAATAAAATCATTTTTTTTCCAAGATTGCCCTGTCTAAATTAAGGCACGGGCATGAAAAAAAACCAGGAGGAAACTAAGATTGCATTCAAGCTTTATAGTTCGTCTGAGGAAAAGTAAAATCTCCTTTGAGTCGCATTTGTGCAACTTCACGGAGTGTCATTTATTGTGTTCTAGACACTGGGGCACACGTATTTGCCTTCAGTGGAACGGCTTGCCTCCAGAAATTGTGGGTGCTTCCATCATCGGAGGTTTCTAAGAAGAGATTCGGCAAACATTTGTTTGAAAAGGTCTAGGGCAGTGATGGCTAACCGTTTTGCCGTCGCGTGCCAAAAGCGGGGGGGGGAGCACGGAGGGGTTGTGCAGACACGTACCCACACCCATAATTCAATGCGCCCCGCTCCCATGGATGTGATTCCTCCACGCTCCCCCACTTTTGGGATGTAATGGCCCAGTGGGCTTGGTAGGCCCGTTTTTTGCCCTCCCCAGGCTCCAGAGGCTTTCCCCACGCCCCCGGAGGCCGGAAACAGCCTATTTCCCATGCCCCCAGAAGGTCTGAAAATCAGCTGGCTGGCATGTGTATGAATGCTGGAGCTGAGCTAAGACAACACTCACGTGCCCACCGATATGGCTCTCCGTGCCACCTGTTGGACCTCCAAGATCCCTTCCAACCATGTTTTTCAGTTCTTCTGTTAGGAACAGAAGATGGCAGAAGTCTTGCAATATTTGAGGGGTGCCACAGAGGAGAGGGAGGGATCAACCTATTCCCCAAAGCCCCCGAAGGCAGGACAACAAGCAATGGCTGGAAATTAATCAAAGAGAGAAGCAACCTAGAGCCAAGGAAGAATTTCCAGACAGTGAGGACTATTAACCAGTGGAACTGCTTGCCACCAGAAGTTATGGGTACTCCATCCCTGGAGGTTTTCAAGAAGAGAGAGGACAGCCATTTGTCTGGAATGTTATGGGGTCTCCTACCTGAGCAGGGGTTTGGCCCCTTTCAGTTCTATTATCCTGTAATTCTTCAGGAATGCTTTTCCTGTTTCTTGGACAAGGTCTAAACTTTCTCATCCCTGCTTAAGTTCTGAGCCAGCCCAGTGCATCTGCCTGCTAAAAACTGCACCGGGCAGGCTCTCAAAAATAAAGCAAAAATAATGTGGAATGGACAGACGTACAAAAGACAGCAGGATTTGCTGTGGGGTTGAAATCATGTCAGAGCGGCAATCAGCCCCGTTACCTTGCGTGGGGTAATTGCCCTCAATTTGAGTTGGATCGTGACGTTCTCCTTGTGTATGCTCTTGAAAAATAAAACCGGAATACATCTTCTAATTAAACTCGTATTTATTGTAAAGAAAATAAAACATCTCACTAATCTGAAATAATTACATGTTGGCAACGAATCCTCAGCCTGACCTTAGCTGGCTGGAGAACAAAGGAAAGTTTTTAGAAGATGAGAAAAGAATGCAGGACATGCGCAGTAGATACTGAGAAGAAACTTGGCAAGCTACATTAAGTCTGATAGTCCAGAAATAATAGCTCTGCTGATAAATATAAAAATGCAGTGACAAATCATCTATCCAGGACGTAGCAACTGTATAAGTGTTACTCAAGCAGGGTTCGTAGAATTGTCTGGGATGCTACACGCCCTCTTCATGTTCTGTTTTCCTTGCTATCATCATCATCATCATCATCATCATCATCATCAGAAGAAGAAGAAGAAGAAGAAGAAGAAAGTATGGTTCATTGACATTGCAATACCTGGTGACGCACGGATTGAAGATAAGCAGCAAGAAAAAATCACAAAGTACCGGGACTTGCAAATTGAAGTTGAGCGACTGTGGAAAAAGAAATCATGTGTTGTCCTGATTGTAATTGGAGCCCTTGGAGCAATACCCAGGGGGCTACCCCGCTATTTAGAAATTCTAAATTTACTGGACTTGAACGTTTTGACTCTACAAAAAACCACCTTACTCGCAACAGCTTACATCCTCCGACGATACCTTAACAGTTCCTAGGTCCTTGGTTAGGACTCGAGCTGCTGAGCTATTAACCAGCCTCAAAGGCTGCGAATCTCACTACAGATTAAATAATAATAATAATAATAATAATAATAATAATAATAATAATAATAATAATTTTATTTCTATACTGCCCTCCTCCCAAAGGACTCAGGACAGTGTACAGCCATCTTCTGGGAGGGGGCTTCGTGGTACCCAAAGCAGAACATCCAGATTCGACCACAATTTTGTTCCATATAGCATCAACCATGTGAATTCTCAGGCTTCTTCTTTATACTGCATCCAGTTTTGGTCACCACACTAAAAATAAAGATGTTGAGACTCTAGAAAGAGTGCAGAGAAGAGCAACCAGGATGGTGAGGGGACTGGAGGCTAAAATATACAAAGAACGGTTGCAGGAACTGGGCCTGGCTAGTCTAGTGAAGAGAAGGACCAGGGGAGACAGGATAACAGTCTTTCAATATTTGAGGGGCTGCCCCAGAGAGGAGGAAGAGAGTCAAGCTATTTTCCAAAGCACCTTTGAAGTCCAGACAAGGAATAATGGATGGAATCTGATCAAGGAGAGATTCAACCTGGAAATAAGGATAAATTTTCTGACCGTGAGAACCATCAACCCATGGACCAGAAGTTGCCTTCGGAAGTTGTGGGAGCTTCATCACTGGAGGCTTTCAAGAAGAGACTGGACAGCCATCAGTCAGAAATGGGTCTCCTGCTTGGGCAGGGGGTTGGACTAGATGACCTTCAAGGTCCCTTTCAACTCTGTTATTGTATTTTATTCTATATGTATGTATTTATGTGTGTAGCTTGTGTATATGTGTGTTATGTATGTGTACACTTTTGAGAGCAGGCAACAGAATTTAATTTCTAAAGTGGCAGTGTGCCCACAATTTTAAAAAAAATGACAATAAAGGCTCTCTTTAATCTCCCCAGAGCCAATCGGGCTCTTAATTTCCAAAAGAGGCTACAATTACACTTATAACCACAATGGGACCAGAATTTCATTTGCTAAACAAGGAAAGTTTAAGTTGGCTGCAAAGTTATTAAGTGAGTTGCGGCCAATTTTGTGTACTTTTTGGCCATAATTGTTCTGCGAAGACCTGCAGTTGTTAAGTGAATCACATGGTCGTTAAGCAAATTCTCTCCCCCTCCCCTCCCTTGATTCTGCCTGCTGGGAAGTTCACAAATGGAGATTGTGTGACCGCAGGACTGTTAAATCATCCGTAAATTCCTGCTGGGTGCCAAGCATCCGAATTTGGACCATGTGATTGGAGGCTGCAACGGTCGTTAAGTGCGAGGACCAATTGCAATTTCCCCCCCCCCCCGGTGGCCGTTGTAACTATGAATGGTCACTCAATGAACGGTTGTAAGTCGAGGATGTGGGCACATCACCGTTGCAGCACATTGCTTGGTATTTGGCTGCCATTAGCAAAGTTAGCAACATCTACAACATCTACAGCTAGTCCTCCACTTACAACAGTTCATTTAGTGACCATTACAATGGCATTGAAAAAAGCAACTGAGTGTCGGAGATGTGGACATAAATCTGGAATGTTTTTTTTTTAAATACTTTATTAAGTTTTTATAGATACAAAAAATTTACATTTCTATTTACATCGGATACGCAGTGTTTATACATATGTACATAAAATTACCTGGTGTCACTTTTACTATTTGTTATTATTTATTTAACACACCTTTTTGCTCCTGTTTTAATTTTTTCGTTCATCCATTCGTACCACCTTTCCCACACAGTAATCTGGAATGTTTTATCATATGTAGTGGACACGTCCCAACGCCAGGAAATATTGGCTCAAAATTAAGGAATGGCTGGAAGGAATCACGGAACCAGAGGTAGGTTTTAACAGGTTCTGACCAGTTCTGGAGAACTGGTAGCAGAAAGTTTGAGTAGTTCGGAGAACTGGTAGTAAAAATGCTGACTGGCTCCACCCACATCTATTCTCCGCCTTCCGAGTCCCAGCTGATTGGGAGGAAATGGGGATTTTGCAGTAACCTTCCCCTGCCGTGCCCACCAGGCCACGCCCACCAAGCCATGCCACGCCCACCAAGCCACACCCACAGAACTGGTAGTAAAAAAAATTGAAACCCACCATTGCATGGAACATAAGGTAGAACTGAAACCAACATTATGTCTATTAGGCACACTAGATCCAAAAATGGATAAGAATTATCAATACATAATATTACACATAATAACTGCTGTTATGTTTGCTTTTGCACAAAACTGGAAATGAATAAATACCCCCTCAGATGAAATGGTAATTAGAAAGATACTTTAATGTGCTGAAATGGACAGGATGACCATGGAGTTAAAAGAAAGAGAGGAATCTCAGACTATTATAAAATTTGGAGTAGACTGTACAAGTGGCTAGAGAATAGAAGCCAAAACAAGAAATAAATGTTCAAAACCATTGACTATAAGATAAAGATAAATGTATGTATGTACATTTATATTAGTATTATATTATTATAATATAATTATACTACTACTAGAATTGTTAAAATCTTTGAGAAGGCAAATATTGAATAGTGAATTACAAAAGCACAACATACATGCTGATATGAAAAACTGTAAAATTGTGTTATACTGTTGTGTTGTTTGAATCTTCTATTTGTTTTTTGTTTTTTTTTTATTTGATTTTTATATGCCGCCCTTCTCCGGAGACTCAGGACGGCTTATGTTGCGTTAAGCAATAGCCTTCATACTTTTGCATATTTATACAAAGTCAGTTTATTGCCCCCGCAAACTGGGTCCTCAATTTACCTACCTTAGAAAGGATGGAAGGCTGAGTCAACTTTGAGCCTGGTGAGATTTGAACTTACAATAATTGCAGACAGCTGGAGTTAATCACAATGCATTAGTCTGCTGAGCTATCCAGGCTCTTGCTGAGGTATCCAGGCTCTTGTTTGTATTCATCTTATTTCTTATTTCTTTTTTTCTTTACTTGTGTTTTTTAAAGTTGGGAAATGTTCAATAAAAACTATTTTAAAAAAAATAAGGTAACTTATGACTGTTTTCACAGTTATGACATTCGCAGCATCCCCATGGTCAAAATTCGGACACTTGGCCACTGACTCGTATTTATGACGGCCTCAGTATCCTGGGGTGACGTGATTCCCTTCTGCGACCTTCGGACAAGCAAATTCAATGTCAAAGCCAGACTCACTTAACAACCATGTTACTGGGAAGCCATAATTTTCATACCAGGATACTCTCTCCCTACTCCAAAGGTGTCTTCAGAAGTTTAAAAAGTTGGCAATACCGTACAAAGAAAATTTATACAAGATGTTCTACAGGTGGCACCTTCCGCCAGCGAGATTGGCAAAAATGTTTAGAAATTCGTCACCAAAATGTTGGAAATGCAACCACGAATTAGGCACGTACTATCATATGTGGTGGTTATGTTAAAAAAAAGCAAAGGAGTATTGGCGGAAGATCTATTTATGGTTGGTGAAAATAACCGGAGAGGAAATAAAAATATAAACCAGAACTATTGTGAATAATAAACAGGAAATACAGTAAAGGGGTAACTTACTTAATAATACATATTATAACAGCCGCAAGAAGGAGTTTTGCCTAAAATTGGGAAACTCCCCTAGAAGTTGAAGTGATAAACAACATTTTGACATGTGCGGAAATGGATAGATTAACCTTGGAACTGAAAAATAAAGGCGAGTCGGAATACTACGAGATATGGAATAAATTTTATCAATGGTTGGAAGAGAAAAGAGGGTTGAAAAACAAGAATATTCATTCATTCATTCATTCATTCATTCATTCATTTATTGGATTTATATGCTGCCCTTCTCCTGAAGGACTCAGGGCGGCTCACAACAATAAGAAAAAGAAAATACAAAAGTTAAAAGACAAATTAAAACAGAGTATCCAATAAATAAAGTTAAACGTGGGAATACCAATTCAAATTTAAGATTTAAGAATATATAAAGCTACAAAATCAGTATAGAATCAACCCAATCTAATTCTCTGTAAAATGGAGAATTAACGTTATGTATGTAACTACAATAGAATGATAAATGGATAAAACAAATGTATAGAAGAAGGATGTCCTTAGATATGTAAATACTGAACAGGCTAACTTGTCTATAAGTAATAAGGTATATATGATACTTATCTTTCATTTTAGTATGTATGGCAAAGAGAATGCCAGGACGGTTACACCGTGTCCAATGTTTTAAATACGTGTGTAATAAAACTTATTTTTTTAAAAAGGAGCCTGAGTAGCATAGAGTGCTAATGCCTCCTACTAAAGGCAGCAATTAACATCCAGCTGCCTGTAATTTCTGCGAGTTCAATCCTAGCCAGGCTCAAGGTCGACTCAGCCTTCCATCCTTTCTAAGGTGGGTAAATTGAGGACCCAGTTTGTGGGGGCAATAAGCTGACTTTGTATAAATGTACAAAAGTATGAAGGCTATTGCTTAACGCATTGTGAGCCGCCCTGAGTCTCCGGAGAAGGGCGGCATATAAATCAAATTTAAAAAAGAAGAAGGAAGGAAGGAAGGAAGGAAGGAAGGAAGGAAGGAAGGAAGGAAGGAAGGAAGAAAGAAAGAAAGAAAGAAAGAAAGAAAGAAAGAAAGAAAGAAAGAAAGAAAGAAAGAAAGAACATTCAGCTGCCTGCAATTACTGCAAGTTCAAATCTCACCAGGCTCAAGGTTGACTCAGCCTTCCATCCTTTCTAAGGTAGGTAAACTGAGGACCCAGTTTGTGGGGGCAATAAGCTGACTTTGTATAAATATACAAAAGTAGGAAGGCTATTGCTTAACGCATTGTAAGCCGCCCTGAGTCTCCGGAGAAGGGCGGCATATAAATCAAATTAAAAAAAGAAGAAGGAAGGAAAGAAGGAAGGAAGGAAGGAAGGAAGGAAGGAAGGAAGGAAGGAAGGAAGGAAGAAAGAAAGAAAAAAGAAAGAAAGAAAGAAAGAAAGAAAGAAAAAAAGAAAGAAAGAAAAAGAAAGAAAGAAAGAAAGAAAGAAAGAACATTCAGCTCTCTGCAATTATTGCAAGTTCGAATCTCCCCAGGCTCAAGGTTGACTCAGCCTTCCATCCTTTCTAAGGTGGGTAAATTGAGGACCCAGTTTGTGGGGGCAATAAGCTGACTTTGTATAAATATACAAAAGTAGGAAGGCTATTGCTTAACGCATTGTAAGCCGCCCTGAGTCTCCGGAGAAGGGCGGCATATAAATCAAATTAAAAAAAGAAGAAGGAAGGAAAGAAGGAAGGAAGGAAGGAAGAAAGAAAGAAAGAAAGAAAGAAAGAAAGAAAGAAAGAAAGAAAGAAAGAAAGAAAGAAAGAAAGAAAGAAAGAAAAAGAAAGAAAGAAAGAAAGAAAGAAAGAACATTCAGCTCTCTGCAATTACTGTAAGTTTGAATCTCCCCAGGCTCAAGTTGACTCAGCCTTCCATCCTTTCTAAGGTGGGTAAACTGAGGACCCAGTTTGTGGGGGCAATAAGCTGACTTTGTATAAATATACAAAAGTAGGAAGGCTATTGCTTAACGCATTGTAAGCCGCCCTGAGTCTCCGGAGAAGGGCGGCATATAAATCAAATTAAAAAAAGAAGAAGGAAGGAAAGAAGGAAGGAAGGAAGGAAGGAAGGAAGGAAGGAAGGAAGGAAGGAAGAAAGAAAGAAAGAAAGAAAGAAAGAAAGAAAGAAAGAAAGAAAGAAAGAAAGAAAGAAAGAAAGAACATTCAGCTCTCTGCAATTACTGTAAGTTTGAATCTCCCCAGGCTCAAGTTGACTCAGCCTTCCATCCTTTCTAAGGTGGGTAAACTGAGGACCCAGTTTGCGTGGGCAATAAGCTGACTTTGTATAAATATACAAAAGTAGGAAGGCTATTGCTTAACGCATTGTAAGCCGCCCTGAGTCTCCGGAGAAGGGCGGCATATAAATCAAACTAAAAAAAAAAAGTTTTAAGTTTATCCCTGTCCATTTTTAGCATGCATCATTTTCAGGTGCCATCTTGACTTTTTTGACTTTTCAGATCTTGCTTGATCCTACCTAGGAAGAAATTATATCTCCTTCCTCGGCTGGGGACGCCCAGCACACAAACACCCCTGCTGACATCAAACTATGGTTTGCTGCTGCTCTTTAAGCGAGCCTGCTTCAAATATTGCAAATCTAGGATTAGCCCTTCAAGCCCCTTTCCAGGGCTGAATTTGCCCCTCGCATTTAAACCATGGTCTGCAAAACCATGGTTTGGTGAGCAAGCCATAATTAGCAGGATATAGGTTGGAATTTAAGCCTTCATGGCTCGGTTCACACAACCCCTGGTGTTACTGCTTCTTCTCTCTATCCAGCCTGGGTTGGTCTCCCAAGGGGCTCAGCCTTGGCCACAGGATGCCCAGGTCTGGTCCCTCAAGGGTTAAGCCGTGGGGCAGGGGGTGGGGATTTCGGGGGAGAGGGCCATCTTGGGCAGAAGGAGGGCATTGTTGCAGAGGTTTAGGCCTGGGGTTCTTGGTTTGTGTGGCCCCTGGGGAAGGGCTAGGGCTCCTGGTGTCCGGGACTCCAGGATTTTGGGGGTTCCAGGCTCTGGGACTTTAGGGGTTTCAGGCCTTTGGGGTCTCTGGGACTCCAGAGCTTTGGGGGATCCAGGATTGGGGGGCTCTGGGATTTGGGGTCCCTGGCTCTCCAGGGCTTCGGGGGATCCAGAATTGGGGGGACTCTGGGATTTGGGGTCTCTGGCTCTCCAGGGTTTTGCATCCGGGACTTTAGGGGTTCTTCGGGAGCTCTGGAACTTTGGGGGTTCCAGGATTTGGGAGGCTCTGGGATTTGGGGGGTCGGGGGTCTCCAGGACTTTGGGGGATCCGGGAGTTTGAGGGATCGATCCGGGAATCTGGAGCATCCGGAGCTTTGGGGGATCCAGGACTTCGGGGGGATCCGCGATTCCGGGGAAACGGGGTGTCGGGCCACGCTGAGCCCCTCCAGCGCGCTCAGCAGCCGCCCCTGCGAGGGAAGCGCCGCGGACGGAGGATGCGAGCAGGCGGGGTCGCTCAGCAGCGGAGCCGATCCGAGCGCTGAAAGCCGGAGCAGGACCGGGACGTGAACAGCGGAGGCGGTGAGTGGCGGAGAGGCAGCCCGGCCAGGGCTGGAGGAGGATAATGGGTGTTGTAGTCCCAGACTGCAGGAGGAAGAGGAGGAGAGACTAAGGTTAGTTGGTGGGAGTGGGCGGGACAGATGTTTCGGGGAGGGGGGGCAGCAACAGCTGCATCTCACCCCCAATTCTTTCCGGCAGGGACTTTTCACGATGCTCTCAAGGAGCCGCGCTACGATCCTGGTTTGTTTAACTATGGTTTGTTGAATAAACTGGGATTAGCAGGCATTATAGATGAGGTTAGCTCATCTGAATTTTCTTATTGTGAGTCCATTGGAGATAGGGCGGCATATAAGCCAAATAAAATAAATAAATAAATCTGTTTTATTTTAACACACACACACAAACACACACCCGATGGTTGATCAGAAGGACTTCCAAAGTGTTACAGGATCACTGAGAGGGTCAAAAAAAGTCAGGATTCATTCATTCATTCATTCATTCATTCATTCATTTTATATGCCGCCCTTTTCGTGGTTCAAAGTCCCCCTGGGCAGTTTGTGATGTAATGTGATGTAGTTACAAATGGGCAGAAGTTTTGGTCCCACCGTCCCGGTGGCCATTGTGACTTTTTTGACCTCTTCCTGGAAGACTCCAGCTTTGAGTTACTCTTGCTCCTTCCTGATCCTTCTATCTTGGACAATTAAGACTGTCAATTAAATTTGCCTTATGCTCTTTCCTCTCCCTGGGATTTAAGTGTGTTTGTTGCTCTCCTTGCTTTATGGAGCAACATTTAATAATGTGGGACAACATAAAACTACCACAAAACGTGGTGGGGGAATGAAATCCTTGATAATGAAGTTAAACTTTTGAATAGCTCCATTCCAACTTTAGAAAGTCCATTTCCCGTCCTTGAGCTTCTCGTGCCTGGCGCTTCCTGCAAATCTGGCTTTTAAGGTATACTGCCCTCAAACATGGAGGCTCTCTCCTCTGCAAAGCCTTAGGTTGCCTTTCATAACTCTGTCTCCAAATGGATGCCCTGTTTGCCCAGTTCGTGGCTGTGCTGGCTGGCTGGGGATGATGGAAGTCTAGTCCAATGTGCGTAAAGTGCTTCAGAGCTCAATTTTGAGACAACCTTTACATTGCAGGGAATGATATATTAAACAAACAATGTTGGTTTGCTTGGAATAGAATGCCAGGGGTGGCCAGTGGAGTTTATTATTCTAAGGCAGTGTTTCTCAACTTTGGTAGCTTGAAGATGGGTGGACTTCAACTCCCAGAATCCCCCAGCCAGCACTGCTGGCTGGGGGATTCTGGGAATTGAAGTCCACCCATCTTCAAGCTTCCAAGGTTGAGAATCACTGTTGTAAGGATTCTCTTGGGATATATTCAGATATGTTAAAAGGATGTTTTCCAACCAGCTGGCTGGGGAATTCTGGGAGTTGAAGTCCACGCATCTTAAAGTTCCCACGGTTGGAAAATACTGCATTAAAAAGAAGTTAATTAAGAACAGGCAATGGATCCAATTGTGGCTATATAGAGTTTCTTTAAATATAAATAAAAGCTTCCTGATTATAACACCCGTCCAACAGTCCAGTTACGGAGCTGGTGGATTTTTTTTTTAAAAAATGTGGACTTCAACTCCCAGAATTCCACAGCCAGCATGTGTGGATTTCACCAGAGTTCCCAGGGAATTCTGGAAATTGAAGTTCACACAGCTTAAAATGGCCAAGGTTGAGAAACACCAGCAAATTTGGAGCTTCTGATCTCTTGTCTCCAGCACCAAGAAAACATATTTATTTATTAATTAAATTGATTTGCCACCCGTCTCATAATGAAACGACTCCGGCAATCTAGAAAAGTGGATTTCTAGAGGAAATAACAACTTTTTTTAGATTTGTGCTTTGTTTTCTGGGATTAAAAAAAGAGACACCCCCGTTCCAGGCAATTGGCTATATGGTAACGTCTTGATAGACAGCTAGCTCAGTGTAGTAATTCAGGTGCCAGACTAAACATGGATTGTGAGTTCTAGTGCGCCTTAGGTGTGAAGCTATCTGGGTGACTTTGGGCCAATCACCAGGAGATGGTAAGTTCTAGTCCCACCTTAGGCATGTAAACTAGCTGGGTGATTTTGGGCCCAACCCACCTCACAGGGTTATTGTTGTGTGGAAAGGAGGAGGAAACATTATGTACAAAATTTTGAATTGTACAAAACAACACTGAATAAATTAAGACAGGGTTCAGAAAGCTACTTCAAAACAATAGAAATGTAATATATATTGGGTGATTAATTAGAATTAATCAGAGACTTATTTATTTTTTTTACATGAGATCAAGGGGAAGGAAATCACACATTGGCAAACTTTGATTTAAAAAAAGAGTTTAGTCTTTGTGGAAAAGAGAGAAATAGCTGTAGGAGACCCGATCAAGAGAGGGATGGGTGGGTCAAGGACAGGGGTGAAATCCAGCAGGTTCTGGAGAATCAGTAGTGGAAATTTTGAGTAATTCGGAGAACCGGCAAATACTACCTCTGGCTGGCCCCAGAGTGGGGTGGGAAAGGGGATTTTGCAGTATCCTTCCCCTGCCACGCCCACAAACCACGTCCACCAAGCCACGCCCAATGAACTGATAGTAAAAAAAATTAGATTTCACCACTGGTCAAGGATAAATTTGCAAGCTTGTTGCTGCTAAAATGCAGAATTTTATGTCCATGTAATGTAGCCTGACAGGGTGACTCTATGATTTTAATAAGCTGACCTTACACAGAATAGGATTTATCTATCATCCATCCATCTATCCCCCCCTCATTCTCTATCTATCATCTATCTATCTATCTATCTATCTATCTATCTATCTATCTATCTATCTATCTATCTCTATCAACTCTCTCTCTCTCTCCATCCATCATCTATCTATCTATCTATCTATCTATCTATCTATCTATCTATCTATCTATCTATCTATCTCTATCAACTCTCTCTCTCCATCCATCATCTATCTATCTATCTATCTATCTATCTATCTATCTATCTATCTATCCATCCATCCATCCATCCATCCATCCATCCATCCATCCATCCATCCATCTATCTATCTATCTATCTATCTATCTATCTATCTATCCTGTTTTCCCCAAAATAAGACATCCCTTGATAATAAACCCAATCGGGCTTTTGAGTGCATGGCAATAAGGCCGAGCACTTATTTCAGGGTTCAAAAAAATATAAGACAGGGTCTTATTTTTGGGGAAACATGATATCTATCTATCATCCCACTCTCTCTTCCCTCCCCCCCCTCTCTCTCATCTCTCTCTCCATCCATCCATCTCTTTGATTTCTATAGCCATCCATCTCAGCAAACTGTTCTGGGCAGCTTACAATTCAAACACACATATTACAACGAAAATCTTAAAAACATTTTAGAACAAAAGGTTTTAAAACTAAACTGTTTTAATTCAAATTTCACACCTTTGCAGTTGTCTCTGGAAGTGGAAAAATTTAAGCACCCTTTGCCGAGAAAGTCACGGATAAGTGTGTTTTTGGGTGTTTTATCCAGTTTTCTTGCAGTTTGACCCTTGAGTACAGACAGTCCTTGATATATGACCGTTTGTCTAGCGTGACAGTTCAAAATTACAACGGCACTGAAAAGGGTGACTTATGACCGTTTTTCACACTTAACGACCATTGCAGCATCCTCATCTGATCCAAATTCATACACTTGGCAACTGGTTTGTATTTATTTATTGCGGCTCCAGGAGTCAACATGATCTCCTTTTGCGACCGTCCGGCAAGCGATGTCAACAGGGAAGCCGGATTCATTTCACGACCGTCTTGCTCACTTAACAACTGCAGTGGGAAGAAAGTTGTAAAATGGTCGTAAAACTCAACCTCTCAGAGTTTTTGAGCTCCATTGTTGTTGTAAGTCGAGGACTTGGCTGTATTTAACATTTGCCCTGCATTTTAGGGGCTAAAGTCATTGTGACTTGTGGGTGGACCTATAGAGCAGTGGTTCTCAACCTTGGAAGCTTGAAGATGGGTGGACTTCAACTCCCAGAATCCCCCAGCCAGCAGCGCTGGCTGGGGGTTTCTGGGAGCTGAAGTCCACCCATCTTCAAGCTTCCAAGATTGAGAAACACTGCTAAGGAGGAAAGATATGTGTGTCAAAAGTCAAAATGGTGCTTTCAACGGTGCAATCCAACCCCCTTTTACATGTAATCCAAAATGTGCCAAAAAAAGAAGGGAAGGGAAGAAGTTTTCAATTGCATTGGCTGCCATTTTGACTTTTTCGCCCTCCCCCTGCAGATTCTCCTCAGTATGAAAAATTTTTAAAGCAGTTTTTCCCCTTCCATTTACAATCTCAGGCTACTGAGTTCCCGTTCTTTGTCTCATCTGGAAGTAAAAATGGGAATCGAGGCTAAGGGAGCCCCCAAAATGAGTAATATCTTAATCTTTCCCTCTGAAAAATACTCCCTTCCAGGCCTCACCGAGAAAACAAGGCCGTCCTACTTCACAAGGGGGTTGTAAAACGCTGGCGAGAGAACGTGCGGGAGGAGCTTTGAACATGCCTTCCCTCTGCGTGTGCTGGGACTACAGCGTCCATCATTCCCAGCCAGGTAAGGTAAGGTAAACTCTTCTTCAAGGTGAGCCGGACAGCCAGATGATTTTGAGGGGAGCGATACAGCTTTGATTTCCTCTGGCATGCTTCCATGATGTTTTTGGACTTCCCGGTTTAGTCTGCAGCCTTAGGATCTCCTGGTGGCCTCCCATCCATGAACAATACAAGATGGAGAATTCTGGGAGTTGAAGTCCACCCATCTTAAAGTGTCCATGCTTGAAAAATACTGAATTAGTTAGTATCTGTTCGAAGTTTGCAAACTGTCTTTTTTGTTACAATCATTCATTTAGGGACAGTTTGAAGTTACGACGTCACTGAAAAATGTGGCTTATCACCGTTTTTCAAACTTACGACCGTTCCCACAGTCACGTAATCAAAATTCAGTAGTCAGCTTGGTAACTGACTCGTATTTATGACGGTGGCAGAGTCCTGGAGTGACGTGATCCCCTCCTGTGACTTTCCGACCAGCAAAGTCAAAAGGGAAGTCAGACTCCCTTAACAACCTAACTTAACTGCGGTGATTCGCTGAACGACAATTGCAAGAAAGGTCGTAAAACGGGTCGAAACTGTCTCGCTTCGCGACAGAAATGAAGGGCTCAATTGTGGTTTTAAGTTGAGGATTAACTGTAGTGGCTGCTCAGATGATGGGCCTAGATAAATTTTGGGCTTTTACCTCTTCAGTACTCCCTCGAGACGAATGGGGCTCTTAAAGGTCTTGGAGAAAACGAGCCCCGGGTCTGGGTTCGAAATCCCACAAGGTCAGCTGGCACAAAGGGCTCAAAATGCAGTATTGCCGGGGGGGGGTTTGAGCGAACCCTCCAATTGTGGCTTGAATGAAGAATTAATGGAGAAATTGGAATTATAGGAATTCCAGGTAGGTCGGTAGGTAGGGATAGACAGACAGACAGTTGAGAGATAGACATATAGATATAGAGTATAGACCTACATATGTACACACACACACACACACAAATGTGAACGGATGGACCTGGACTCTGATTGGGCAATTACAACCAAGGTGATGGGGACAGGTCTTAGTCCTATTGTGTGGGATGAATTTAAGCCTGTGACTCCTGAGGAAGTGGACAAGGCTGTAGGAGCGATGAGTTCCTCCACTTGTTTGTTGGACCCGTGCCCCTCCTGGTTGGCTTTGGCCAGCAGGGAGGTGACACGAGGCTGGCTCCAGGCTTTAGTTAACGTGTCTTTGAGGGACGGATCCTTCCCGCAACCATTAAAGGAAGCGGTTGTAAGGCCCCTCCTCAAGAAGCCTTCCCTGGACCCAGCAGAATTAAAGAATTTTTGTCCAGTCTCCAGCCTACCCTTTGTGGGAAAGATTGTAGAGAAAGTGGTGACACTTCAGCTCCTGC
This sequence comes from Masticophis lateralis, assembly GCA_030761175.1. Lineage (NCBI taxonomy): Eukaryota > Metazoa > Chordata > Lepidosauria > Squamata > Colubridae > Masticophis > Masticophis lateralis. The sequence continues at coordinate 211,921,051 of JAUDYJ010000003.1, read as the reverse complement.
GGTCATTGGAAGAAACGGATTATCTGGACCCTTTTCAGGCCTGGCTACAGCATGGAAACTGCTTTGGTCACGCTGATGGATGATCTCTGGCGAGCCCGAGATGGGGGTCATTCCTCCATCTTGGTGCTACTTGACCTCTCAGCGGCTTTCGATACGATTGACCATGGTATCCTTCTGGGGCGACTAAGGGAGTTGGGAGTGGGAGGCACCGTGTTACGGTGGTTCTCCTCCTATCTCTCTGGTCGGTCACAGTCGGTGTTGGTAGGAGGACAGAGGTCGACCCCTAGGCCCCTCGTTTGCGGGGTGCCTCAGGGCTCGGTCCTCTCTCCCCTCCTATTTAACATCTACATGAAGCCGCTGGGTGAGATCATCCGACGATACGGGGTGAGGTATCAGCAATACGCGGATGATACCCAGGTGTATATCTCTACCTCGCGTCAATTCAGTGAGGCGGTGGATGTGATGGGCCGATGCCTGGAGGCTGTGAGGGTCTGGATGGGAGTCAACAGGCTCAGACGTAACCCAGACAAGACCCAGTGGCTGTGGATATTGCCTCCTAAAGACTATGTCGACTATCCATCCTTGGTTCTGGAGGGGGGGGGAGAAATTGTCCCCCTCAGAACGGGCTCGCAATTTGGGTGTCCTCCTAGACCCACAGCTAAGATTAGAGCAACATCTGACAGCTGTGGCTAGGGGGACCTTTGCACAGGTTCTCCTGGTGCACCAATTGCGACCTTACTTGGATCGGGAGGCTCTCCTCACGGTCTCTCACGCCCTTGTCACCTCACGGTTAGATTATTGCAACGCAGTCTACATGGGGCTACCCTTGAAGAGTGTTCGGAGATTACAGTTGGTCCAGAACTCAGCCGCGCAAGCTGTCGTGGGTGCACCTAGATACACCCACATTACGCCAATTCTCCGCGAGCTGCGCTGGCTCCGTATTGGTCTTCGGGCACAATTCAAAGTGTTGGTTATTACCTTTAAAGCCCTACATGGCTCAGGGCCAGGCTATCTTCGAGACCGCCTTTTACCGCATAGCTCCCAGCGACCGGTAAGATCCCACAGGGTTGGTCTCCTCCGGATCCCGTCAGCTAAACAGTGCCGGCTGGCGGGTCCGCGGGGGAGGGCCTTCTCTGTGGCTGCCCCAGCTCTCTGGAACCAGTTACCTCCTGAGATCCGGACCATCCCCGCCCTATTGGCCTTCCGGAAAGCGGTGAAGACCTGGTTTTTCCGGCAGGCCTGGGGCCGTTGATCTCGCTGTTGCAATCTGGCAAAATCCGGCCATGAATGGTGTGAATGGGTTTTAATTGTTTTTAATGTTTTGATTTTTAATGTTTTTATATATGGTTTTTAAATGCATTGTAAGCCGGCTTGAGTCTTTGGAGAAAGGCGGCATACAAGTTGAACAAATAATAAATAAATAAAATAAATAAATAAACATATACATAAACATTGAGACCTGGTCTAGTCTAATGATTAAGGCACCAGGCTAGAAACAGGGTGGCGGGGAATTCTAGTCCTGCCTTAGGCACGAAAGCCAATAGGCTGATTTTGGGTCAATCACCAGGAGATAGTGAGTTCTAGTCCCGACTTAGGCACAAAATCTGGTTGGATGACTTAGGACCAATCACCAGGAGACTGAGAGTTCTAGTCCCAATTTAGGCATGAAACCTGGTTGGATGATTTAGGGCTAATCACCAGGAGGCTGAGAGTTCTAGTCCCAATTTAAGCACGAAAGCCAAGTGGCTGACTTTGGGTCGATCACCAGTAGACGGGGAATTCTAGTCCTGCCTTAGGCACGACAGCCAAGTGGCTAAATGTGGGCCAGACAGCTCAACCCATCTCGCAGGGTTGTTGTGGGAAAAATAGGAGGAGGAAGGTGTTTTAGGTTTGTTCGCCACCTTGAGTTGTTAGTAAAAATAATAAAGGCACGATACAAATAAACACCATCACATCAATATGAAAACTATATAAATATGAGCAGAGAACTCTAGCCATGTCCCTTTCCTCTCTTATTTATGTTTGGGTTTGCGTGTGCATGAATATTTATACACACACACACACATACACATAAATACATATCCATGAACACACACACACATACATTCACACACAAACACAAATGCAAACATAAATAAAAGAGCTGTAAAAGATTGGCTCTAAAGTTGGAAGTTTTGCTAACCCTGGTTGCTTGAAAACCTCCACGGTTGCTGTGAAAAATCCACCTTTTCCTGAGAAATGGAAAGCATTCTCCCCATCCTTTCCTGGCGCCCCTCCTGTTTTTTGCCGGCTGCTGAAATCCCGGGGCTCTTTCCTTCTCCTGCCCTGGCATAATTCCTCTGCAGTGGGTACCAGTCTGGAATTCTGTGGGGTTTGCAAGGTCTCCCTCCCTCCCGGCTCCATCTAGAGGGTTGCTGCTGGGGGGTGGGGGAGGCAGGTGGGTGTGTTGGCTGGGGAGAAAGTTTTGGACCTTCCCTCCCTCCCTCCCTTCCTGGGAGTGGGGGGGGGCGGTGCCAGCCGATTGGGGGATGCAAATGCCCCATTCCTGCCTCGCAACCAATGACGTGCTGTCGGAGGAGGGGCGCCCCATTGACAGAAGCAGCACCTTGGTGTTTACTCTTGGCAGCAATGTGTATAGCCCTAGACTGTGCTGGAGGGGAGGGGCCGAGCGTGTGGGGGAGGGGGGACGGGGAGGAGGAGGAGGAGGAGGAGGAGGGGGCTGTCAGCGAGGATGGGCTATAAGAGAAGGCAGCGAGGAGGAGAGGAAGGAAGAGTGGGCGTGAGCAGGCTCTGTTTGCAAAGCCAGCCGGAGCTGATCTAGGGCAGCCTGGAGGGGGGGGAGGACACCGAGGGGCTGCTGCTGTGAGCGGTGGGGATCTCTCCCCCTCTTGTCTCCCCACTCAGGTCTCTACCACCCCGAGGAGAAGGAGAAGGCGTGACTGCTCCATCTGTCCATCCGTTGTTCCTCGGGGATGCTCCTGGCCCTTGAAATCCCGCCGCACGGAGTTACTGACGGCCTCCTCTCTCGACCCTCCCTGCTCTCCAGCTGTTTTTGCCAAAGATTTCCTACCGCTTCCCGGCTCTCTGCATCCCTCCTCCGCTGGGCATCTCCCCCAGGCCCAAAGCAGGTGCCGCCAGGACCTCCTGCTGTCAGTTTGCCAGCCGGCTGCTTCGGAGACGGAGTTAAAAGGGGGGCGTGGATCAGAGAGAGAGAGAGAGGGGCGATCTCGCTTGCTGGCAACCACCGAAGCTCACCCGCCCACCTGCCAGCCGTGCCGAGCCCGCCACCACGGTGTTTCCACCCACCGGAGGATGAGAAAATAACCCCGGCTTGGACTGAGCATCCGGAGGAGGAGTGTTCGGAGAGTCGGCGGCGCATCAGGGCAACAGCATGGTCCAGCAACGCAGCTCCACGCGGACCCGAGGCGTGGAAGCGAAGCAGGAGGCGTGTTCGAAAGGCAGCTTGCTGTTGAAAGATGGCACAGGCGAACCGGACTGGTGCAAGACCCCCAGCGGGCACATCAAGCGCCCCATGAACGCCTTCATGGTGTGGTCCCAGAACGAACGGCGGAAGATCATGGACCAGTGGCCCGACATGCACAACGCCGAAATCTCCAAGCGGCTGGGACGGCGCTGGCAGTTGCTCCAAGATTCGGAGAAGATTCCTTTCGTCAAGGAGGCCGAACGGTTACGCCTCAAACACATGGCCGACTATCCCGACTACAAGTACCGGCCCAGGAAGAAAGGCAAGCTGGGCAGTGCCAAGGCCCGGCCCAGGGTGCCCGTCAAGATTAAGCCCTCCGTCCTTGGACGGGCAGCTTCGCCCCGGAGGCAGATGCCAAAACCGGATCCCGAAGGCCAGGGGGGATGCGCCTCTCCAAAGCCGGACGACGACCCCTTGGAAGCCCGCATCCTGGAAGTATCGTTTGACGAAGGTCCCAAAACCTCCAGCAAGGAATTCTGGCACGTGCTTCCCGCAGGTGGTGAGAAAGGAGAATGGGAAGCCAACTCTGGCCAGGCCAAAGACGCCGAAGCCGGTGAGCTCGCCAAGCCCTGGTCCTCCGATGTGTCTTCTCCAGCTTCTACGAGATCTTCTTCTTCTTCTTCTTCCTTCGCCTCCTCAGATGACGAGCCAGAAGAAGATCTTTGGAACATTATGCCCAGCCGAGTCCAGCCAAACACGCCCCCTTGCCGGAGCCCGGACTGGTCGGTCTTCGATAAAGATCTGGATCTTTTTCCTTTGGGCGCCTCGTCTCATTTTGAGTTCCCCGATTACTGTACCCCGGAAGTGACTGAGATGATCGCAGGGGACTGGCTGATGTCCAGCATTTCGGACTTGGTCTTTACGTACTGAATCCTCCCAGGGAACTCTCACTTCTCAACAATCAGGTGGTTCCGGAAAAGACAAAAAAAACAAACAAACAAAAAAAAACAGAGAGAAAGAAAGAGAAAGAGAAGAAGAAACCCAGCTGTTTACATACTGAATCAGGTATCTCCACGGCTTGCCTTGGCTTCATTCGAAGGCAAGTCTCCATCAGCCCATTCCCCCCTCCTCCTCCTCCCCCCCTCCAGCACACACCCACTTGGCCAGCCTCTCCTGCCTTGCTCGGGGAGGCTGCCCGTCACCTCTCAACCCCCCCACCCTTCCTCTTCTCTCCACTTTGAAGCCACCCTGGCTTGGCACCGTGTTTATTTACCCATCTTTTGCCTTGTAATCTGACCGTTCGTCGCTGATCCTTCCCACCATCTTTGCAGCTGCTTTCCGGCTCGGATGGAAGGATGGATGCCATCCATGCTGATGCTCCCTCCTTCCTCTCCCCTCTCTCCCTCTGCCCTCGGGGTGCCCACATTCCCTCGCTTGGCATCCCTGTTCTCTCCTGCCTCCCCACCATCACCACCACCACCCCACCTCGAAGGGTGTCTTTGCCGGGCGTCGATTCGAGGCCATTTCGAAGCCGATGACAGGAGAGACAGCCAGGAAGGTTTCCCCTCCTCCTCCTCCTCCTTCTTCTTCGGTCCCCCCTCGTTCAATGGCTGCCAGGCAAAAGATTCCATCGGAGGGCACGGCGTGCCTCGGCGGTGTGGGGGAGACGTGGGTGGCGTGACGCTCTGCGACGCCGGGGATCGGGCGGGCACTGGTTTCCACACTGGACCAGACTTTCGTGTCGCCAAGGCACAAAGCCCGTCTCGGTACTGGGGTGGGAAGCCTCGGGTTGGGGAGACAGAGAAGTGGCGGGCACGTGGTAAACACGTGGACCCACAGTGCAAGCAGGCTTGTGTGTGTCGATCGCCCCCAAAAAAGTCTCCCTCCCCCCACCTCCTCCTCTTTAATTTTTGCCAGAGGTATGCCACAGAGCTGGGCACTGTCTCCTCCGTGCATGTTGCATTCGGAGGATGGATCGCAAGATCCTTGGCATGCACCTTATCACTCCCTCCGATGCCACGACATCTCCGCGTCCACAGCTCACCCCACGTCTCCCTGGCCCGAACCAACTAACCCTGGATTTCTCCTGCTGCAAAAGGAGTCTTCTTTTGGGTACCCCGGAATAAAGGCGGCGAGGGAGATGATGCCCATTTGAAAACCCACTTGGGCATGTCTGAACGCTACCTCCATCCTTCCTGGAGGTCTTTTGACTTTCACAGAAGGTCAATCCATCCCCCTTCGTCCCTCCGTCCCTCCCACTTTCTCCCAGCTGTTTGCAGCTGCATTCTGTCAGGGTGCCAGGACCCCGGGGTTCCGATTCAGGGTTCGTTTCCCAGCAAGAAGGGAGCTTGAATTGGGGTTCAGCAAGTCTCTTCCTTGGGTGAAAAGCCCACATTGCCCTATTTGGGCGTGCCACGCCAGGCCTGGCAGGGCTCTGCTGGGAAGGGAGCAAAGCCGTAGGGCACCTGTGGGAGCGCAGCCCCAGAGCAGGGGTGCCCCCAAACCTTGCAGAAGCGGCCAATCTAGTCAAGGGAGAGGAAGAAACCCCCTCCCCTCGATGCTGCTCGTTCTGCATCCTTCTTTGTAGAAGCCAGGCAAAGGGAGGGAAAGGAAAGGAGCCGGCATGCAGAGAGGGAGACCGGCTTTCTCCTTCTCTAAAAACAGGAGTGCATCTTCAGATGACACCCCGTGACCTGATTCTGGGACGAACACATGTCCTTCGGGAACCGCTCGGGAAGGAAGCGGGCTGACGCTAAAGAGACAGCCGTTTGCCGACCATTGTGTTCCCTCCGGACATTTCTTTGCCTGGGAAAGCTAGAGCAATTCAATCCTTCACCCTTCCATCCTTCCCTCGAACCCAGGGAATGCTGGGTTTTTTGTTTTTTTTTTAACCCTGTCCCACAGACGGGCACGCCTGGGCTCCGGGTTCAAAGTCATTTAACCAGCTAGATGTCTGTGGAGATTCTCAGCCATCCAGGTCACCTTTGTCCCAAAGGTGCTTTTTCCTTGAAGACATTTTGCTTCCCATCCAAGGAGCTTCTTCGGTTCAGAACCGGAGAAGCTCCATGGATGAGGAGCGAAACGTCTTCAAGGGGAAACAAAATCCGGTTGTCTTTTGAAAAAAAAACACCCTTGGGTTTATCGGCTAGAGATTTTTAATCCTGCCAAGATCCCACGCAAGGTAGCTTGGTTAAGGGGCTTCCGTGGGTATCTTCCCACCTGCTCCCAATGGCCTCTTCCTTGAGACAGGAAAGGATTTATGTTCACTTCTAGATCCTCTTTGGAGGTTCTGGATTTTTTTTAAATGCGGAGTTTGGGGACCGTAGGCCAAGGGGGCCCAAATGGAACAGGGCAAGGAAGCTGGTTGGGTTGAGAACGGACCCCCCTGAGTCGTCTGTCCCCCAGGTTGGCAGTCCCAACGCCCACCTTCCTTCCCAGAAATTATTTTGCTAATTAGCATCCTTCAAAACGCAGAGATCTCAACCTTGGCAACTTTACGACTTGGGGACTTGAAGTCCCAGAATTCCTCAGCCAGCAATGCTGGCTGAGGAATTCTGGGACTTGAAGTCCCCCAAATCGTAGAGTTGCCAAGCGATGCTGGCTGAGGAATTCTGGGACTTGAAGTCCCCCAAATCATAAAGTTGTGAGGATTGTAGACCTTCTTCAATATATACACCTCTGTCTTTAGCCATTCTACTTCTACCAGGCCCAAAATGCCTTATCTCAGTGGTCCATCATCTGCCTCATTTGGCCTACGATTCCCAGAATTCCTCAGGGCTAGCTGAGGCATTCTGGGAGTCGTAGTCCCCAGCCCCTTCTGGAATACCCAGGTCAGAAAAATTGCCTTATATCTGACATTTCATCGAAGCCGAGAAGCTTCTAGCAATCCCTAAGAGAGCTCCTGTAGTGGAAGCCACCTTTAAAATGATATTTTAATTTAAATTAGGCTGCAAATTTTGGGGAAACGGAGACACTAAAAAGAGAATTTCTTCCAAGGCTGCCCACGTTTCCAACAATGTTTTAGGGAGAGGAGAGGAGCATAGAGAGGAAGAGGCAGGCTGGAGATAGTCCTCGACTTACAACAGTTGATTTAGTCACCATTCAGAGTTACAAAGGCACTGAAAATAGTGACCGAAACCATTTTTCACACTTAACGACCGTTGCATGATCAAAATTCGGACGCTTGGCAACTGGCTGCTATTTATGACGGTTGCAAAAGTCACTGAACATGTGTCTCGCTTAGCAACAGAAAAGTTGGGCTCCGTTGCGGTCATAAGTCGAGGACTATCTCTATTTGGTAAGAATTGCTAGGTTTTAGGAAGCTTTCCCCACCCTCCAATTAGTGTACATATACACTAGTCCTTGACTTACAACCCTTCATTCTCGCACTTATGACCACTGCAACAGTACGGTTACGTGACCAAAATTCAGAGGCTTGCCAATCGGGTTGGTATGCCCGGGGTCATTTGCGACCTTCCCAGCCGCTTCCAAAAAGCAAAGTCAAATGAGGGGGGAAGCCGGATTTGCTCAGCGACCACATGATTCATTTAACAACCCACGATTGAACAACTTAACCACCGGGGCGAAAAAGAGTTGTAAAATCGGGCATGGCTCCCTTTAACACCCCGCCTCACTGAGCCATGGAAATTTTGCTCCCAATTGCGGTCGTAGGTCGAGGACTACCTGTGCAAGATTATGGATTAGGATGGGCTGGTTTGCACTCATATTTTTTTTCATAGCCCACCCACCCCTGTCCACGGTGGCTGTAGGAAGTCCCAAGTGGCACCTATAGGGCTCGTCAACCCCACATGAGGGGGGCATGACACCCCCCCACACACACTCGATCTTCCATTGGTGCTCCAGCCTTTTTCCAGGAACCAGAAATTATTTTGATAGTTTTCTCATTTTAATCATTTTTCTATCGTCATCCACGTTTAAGAGGGCTTACAATCAGGAGAGGACCACCATCCCCTCCATCTATTCCAATTCCCACTTTGGACATACATTCGTCTTCACCTGGGGGCCCTTGAGATGAGTTGGGTGGTGGAACATGGTCTTTGTAGTTGCCCATATGAGTGCCAGCTGGGAGAAAGGCTGCCTTGGACCAGAAAACACCAATAGAAGGGATAAATAGAGCAGATATAGGGGAGAAAAACCGATTCCGCTTTGTTTTTTTCTCACCCTGCAAAGGCAGTCCTCATTTAGTGACCGCCTCATTTGGTGACCATTTGAAATTACGACGGTGATTTTAAAAAAAAAAAGTCATTTGGCAACCTGTCCTCGCATGGATGGCTTTTGCAGGTTTGCAAAGGAAAGCTGAAGGAAGATGGTAAGCACAGTTGTGGGATTAGAGACTCCATTGCCGATCCCAATTGTGGTCACTAAACGAGGACGGCCTGTAAATCCTGGATTGGAGTGGGGTATGGAGAGTGGAGAATTATTGGTCTATTTTTCTTGCCTGCATGTCTTTGGTGTTAAAGGCATGTGATCAAAGCCAACAGGTAGCCAAATCGCTAGTCTGTCAGAAAATTCTCCCGGTTTAGAATCTTCTAAACCAGATTACCAGCTTCATCTTGGAGCATGTACAGAGTGCACTCAAATTGCCTACCGAATCCAGGCGGTTTTCTGGGTTTGCACAATAGGAGGAACAGATAGTTGGGCTTTGCGTAACACGATGACAAAATTAACAAACCACCCAAGCTGGCCAAGGGGTTGGTCTAGATGACCTCTTAAGTCACTCCCAGCCTTTGGTTATACCAATTGTGCCAATGAAGCTGAGAATTTTGAGTAGACTCCGGAAAACCATTTTTGCACAATTCCAAAGTGCAACAGCAGCCTTTTGACCTGCGTGAGTCCCGTTTTAGAGCAGGTGGAGTGAATAGTACAGTTGAGAAAAACTCCGTACATGCTCAATGGTGTACAGGTCGTCCTTGAGTTACAACAGTGACCCATCAACGTTACGACGGCACTGGTAGAAAACTGACTTATGACCGTTTTTCACACTTACGACCGTTGCAACATCCCCACGGTCGTTTGATCAAAATTCAGACGCTTGTCAAGCGTCTCGTATTTATGACGGTGTCCTGGGGGTCACGTGATCCGCTTGCTTCTGACAAGCAAGGTCAACGGGGAAGCCCAATTTGCTTAACAACTGTGTTGAGAATGGTCGTAAAACAGGACAAAATTCATTTAATCACTGTCTTGCTTAACAACATAAATTTTGGGCTCAGTTGCAGTCATAAATCAAGGACTTCCTATATTTAGAACTTCCATTATGGCTTCCCCTGCAGGTCAGGTTTCCCTTTCATAACAGATCCTGGCTGAAATAATAACGATAATAATTAATAATAATAATAATAATCTCTAATTTATTCTTTTTTTAATTCCTTCCCAAAGATTTCCCCATTTCCATGTTTATTATAAGCCAGGGTGATCTTGCTAATTGTACATCCTGAAATCTTAGTGCTTTTATAAATTTCCCACATTCCCAACTGATCTTGGAAGTGTTGCAAAAGTGGTTTGTTTGTTCTTGGCTTAAAATTTCAGCAAAATATCAAAGATTTCTTGACCTCAGCAATTTTAGAAAATGTGGACTCCAACTCCCAACATCGCTGACTGGGGAATTCTGGGAGTTGAAGTCCACACACCTTAAAGTTTAAAAGGAGACATTCTGGTTTACAAAGAAGCCTTCTATCAATTTTTTCCCCCTAAAATGGATTGTAAATTCACCATCTCACCCAGGAAAGGGCTTAAGGATATTCAAAAGCCATTAAGCAGTAGGATTTGAATTACTTTGGATAGATTATGTGAACAGTGCAGGGCAAAATGAACAAATAATGATAGACACAAATCGGCCAGTTTAATCTGCAGGCTGGTTTGTTAATTTTTTTTTTCCTTCCCCCTTTTAGCTGTGTTTTTGAAAAGCAGCTTAATCTGAGAATTCCTAACATCTGGGATTTTATACTGGCAAATTCTTTGCGATCACGCAAACCCGCCAAGGCGGGACTACCATACCAGTAATTTGCCTAAACTTTACTGGAATTGTTTGCTCTTGGGGGTAGAATGTTCTTGGCTAGGGAGGTTCTTCTCTGAAAAGTATCCCAGTGGGAAGAAAATTGCCAATTTAGTTTGTAAACAGCTTGTTTATAGCAATAGCATTTAAGAGTTATATACCGCTTCTCGATGCTTCCCAGCCCTCTGTATGGTCCCACAGCTGTATTTTCTCCCTATAAAAAGTCACGATTTCATTGCCATTGTGATTATTCAGGCAGTATTTTGTCAACATCCCTGTGAGGTAGGCCACAAAGAGTTTAGCTTTCCTGGCTCGTATCTGACTCTTTAAATCCAGCCTTCTTAAAGTTGGCTTTCCTACTAGGGTCAAAGGAAAACTACATTTCCCAGAATTCCTTCTGCCAGCTATGCTGGCATTCTGGGAGTTGTATTCTCCAGCAGCTGGAGGTCCCTGTGGCACGAAGCATTATAGCTAGTCCTCGACTTATGACAGTACGTTTCATGGCCCTTCGAAGTCACAACAGTGCTGAAAAAAGTGACTTATGATCGTTTCAGAACCCCCATGATCAAAATTCAGACATTTGGCGACTGGTTCGTACTTATGACGGTTGCAGCATCCCAGGGTCACTTAATTCCCCCTTTTTTGTGACTTTCCGAGTAGCAAATTTCAACGGGGAAGCCAGATTCACTTAATGGATTTAATAACTGCAGTGATTCACTTACCATAATCACCGTAGCTAGAAAGGTCATAAAAGGGGGCAAAAAATAAATAAATAACTGAACTGTCTCGCTTAGGGACAGAAAATTGGGGGCTCCACTGAACTGTCTCGCTTAGGGGCAGAAAATTGGTCGTAAGCGAGGACGATTTGTACACTGTGTTGTCATTCCTGCTTTAAAAAAATAAAAGATAATTATTGCATTTATTTATTAGATGGGTTTCCCCCACCCACCCACACGTCAGCTGGATGCCATGCTGACCGCAAGCCACAGCTGGACATGCTGAGGTGCCTATAACAGTAAGAGAGTTGGAAGGGACCTTGGAGGTCATCTAGTCCAACAGCTCACGCTGGAAACTGGGACTAGGGATTCGAACCGCCGATCTTTCTGATTGACAAACCCACTGAGCCACCTAGTCAGAAAGTTGCCGTGAAATCCAGAAATCCAGATCTGGGTGAAGCGGGCAGGGCACGCTTACGCGTCATGCCATTCTGCCTTGGCACGGCGAAGGGACGGGCAGGCGAATCCTTGCCAAATCGTAGTTTGGATAGGAAGCAAGTTGGCTCTCTCCAGGTTTTGAGGAATCCTGCGGACGGCAAGGCTGGGCTGGAATTCCTGGGGTGGGTCACCCCCCCCTTTTTTTTTAGTGGGGGCATAGGGGGTGCAATTGCTGGGAAGCCTGCATTTTTCACGGTGCTCCCCCCCACCCCGGCCTCAAATTTGATGGGAGAGAGGTCTGATTAGGATAATGTCTCTCAACCTGGGGCACTTTAAGAGGGTTGGACTTCAACTCCCAGAATTCCCCAGCCAGCGCATGCTGGCTGGGGAATTCTGGGAGTTGAAGTCCAACCCTCTTAAAGTGCCCCAGGTTGAGACACACTGCATTACAGAATTCCCTGCGCCTGGCCGCGCCTCCTGTTATCATCTTCTTGATGCCCTCCCTTTCCCTAAGTGCAGGTCCCCAAGGAGTGGATGATGGGCTCACGGGGGGCGGTGGGGGAGAGGGAGAAAGGGAGTGATGCCCTTTCTATGTCTATGAGTTCCATAGACATCTCTTCTCCAAGCTCAGGAGGCTGAACCCAAGTCAAATTTTAGGAACCGCTGTAAGAAGCTCCATAGACATCTCTCCAAGCTCCAGGCTGTAGGACCCAAGTCAAATTTTAGGGACCCCTGGCAGAAGCTCCATAGACATCTCTCCAACCTCAGGCTGTAGGACCCAAGTCAAATTTTAGGGACCCCTGGCAGAAACTCCATAAACATCTCTCCAAGCTCCAGGCTGTAGGACCCAAGTCAAATTTTAGGGACCCCTGGCAGAAGCTCCATAGACATCTCTCCAACCTCAGGCTGTAGGACCCAAATCAAATTTTAGGAACCCCTGGCAGAAGCTCCATAGACATCTCTCCAAGCTCCAGACCGCTGAACCCAAGTCAAATTTTAGGAACCCCTGGCAGAAAAAAAAACAACCCATGGATGCCAAGCGAGGTGCCAAGCAGACCCCCGACCATGCCAGCCCCAACGTACCCACCCACCCACCCATTCCAGACCCGTTGGGGTGCCCTTTTTCCATGTTTTGTGTTTCCTGCCGAGTCCCCCGTTCGGGGACGTATCTCGCCTTGCCCGATGGGGCCATCGCTCTCCCCACACCGCTGGGGACCCGTTCAAGCCTCAAGTGCTATTCTGAATTTTACGAACGATCAGGCAAAAAAATAAATAAATAAATCTTCCTCAGGACCTAGGACCGGGCAGGATGGATCTTCCTCCACCCGGTTCCGATCACAACCGCGGAAATGGGGGGTGATCGACCGCCACGTTTCCTTCCTTCTGTCTTCGAAGCACAAATCTTCGCCGACGCTTCCTCGTTGCAGTCAATTTTGGGGTGGGGGATGTGGATGGGGGGGTGGGCACGGGGTGGGGGTGGGTGGGTAGGTGGGCTTTGTCTTGAGTTAAGGGGAGAAAAATAGGAATAATAAGAGTAAGGAATAAATCCGTGGTGCTCTGTGGTGGAATTTACATGGAGGGAAAATATGTGAGGTATTTGTGCTTGGAGCCTCCTTGGCTGTCTTCGGCTACCGATACGGGTAGTCCTCGACTTACGACAGTTATTCATTTAACGACCATGGCGATTCGCTTTACGACCACAGTAGAAACGGTTCTTAAAATCGGACCCCGTTGCATGATGATTCAAGTTATGACCACAACGGCTTAACGAGCAAAATTCAAGTCCCAACTGTGGTCGTACGTCGAGGGCTATGGGTCGTCCTCGACTTACAACAGTTCATTTAGTGCCCGTTCAAAGTTACAACGGCACTGAAGAAACGTGACTTAGGACCGTTTTTCACAGGTACGACCTCGGCAGCCTCGTGTGATCTAAATTCAGACGCTTGGCAAGTGACTCGTCTTTATGACGGTTGCAGTGTTCCGGGGTGTGTGTGTGTGTGTCACGTGATCCCCATTTGAGACTTTCTGAAAAAGCAAAGCCAGATTCACTTAACAACTGGGTTACTAACCTTAACTGCTGCAGCGATTCGCTTAACGACAGTGGCAAGAACGGTCGTAAAATGGGGCAAAACTCCCTTAACCGAGCCACGGTGGTGGCGCTGTGGTTTAAAGTGCAGTATTGCAGGGTGACTCTGCCCACTGCCAGCAGTTCGATCCTGACCGGCTCAAGGTTGACTCAGACTTCCGTCCTTCCGAGGTCGGTAAAATGAGGACCCAGATTGTTGGGGGCAAATAGGCTGACTCTGTAAACCGCTTAGGCAGGGGCTGTAAAAGCACGGTGAAGCGGTATATAAGTCTAAGCGCTATTGCTATTAACCAGTGTCTCGCTTCCGTAAGTCGAGGACTACCGGTAATAATAGTGGGAGGGGAAACAATGCTCTCAGGTACCAACTCCACAGATTGTCCAGCACGGGGATGGGGTCCGCAGAGGTTCCCCCCCCAACCCCGCCCGCTTCTTCAAACCTCTTCAGTGCGCGACCGATGGTCCACAAGGTGCCAAGAGCATAATCCGAGTGAATCAAACGATAACGATGATAACAAATCCCATTCTGGGTTTCCTTATTGGTAAATGTTGTGTTTAGTCGTGACCGTGGTCTTGAAAGAAAAAAAAAAACATAGGATTGTAGAGGATTTAAAAAAAAAAAAGGAAAGTTAACGGCACTCGATCCATCGTGTGGTTCTGTGACTAGCTCGGGAAATGGTGGTTGTAACCCTGGAATAAAATGTGTTCTTGGTCTGGAACCTTGAGTCTGTCTCTGATTTGTGGAGGGTCGGGTTTCAGGGAGGGGGCACTGCCGGCTGGGGAATTCTGGGAGTTGAAGTCCAGCCAACATAAAGGATATTGGCTGGGGAATACTGGGAGTTGAAATTCACCCATACTAAAACATGCTTGCTGGGGAATTCTGGGAGTTGAAGTCTACCCATCTTAAGGCATGCTGGCTGGGGAATTCTGGGAGTTGAAGACCAGCCAACATAAAGGATACTGACTGGGGAATTCTGGGAGTTGAAGTCCACCCATCTTAAAGCATTCTGGCTGGGGAATTCTGGGAGTTGAAGTCCAGCTAATATAAAGGATACTGACTGGGGAATTCTGGGAGTTGAAGTCCACCCATTTTAAGGCATGCTGCTGGGGAATTCTGGGAGTTGAAGTCCAGCCAATATAAAGGATACTGACTGGGGAATTCTGGGAGTTGAAGTCCAGCCATCTTAAGGCATCCTGGCTGGGTAATTCTGGGAGTTGAAGACCAGCCAACATAAAGGATACTGACTGGGGAATTCTGGGAGTTGAAGTCCACCCATCTTAAAGCATTCTGGCTGAGGAATTCTGGGAGTTGAAGTCCAGCCAATATAAAGGATACTGACTGGGGAATTCTGGGAGTTGAAGTCCACCCATTTTAAAGCATGCTGGCTGGAGAATTCTGGGAGTTGAAGTCCAGCCAATATAAAGGATACTGACTGGGGAATTCTGGGAGTTGAAGACCAGCCAACATAAAGGATACTGACTGGGGAATTCTGGGAGTTGACCCATCTTAAAGCATTCTGGCTGGGGAATTCTGGGAGTTGAAGTCCAGCCAACATAAAGGGTACTGACTGGGGAATTCTGGGAGTTGAAGTCCAGCCAATATAAAGGATACTGACTGGGGAATTCTGGGAGTTGAAGTCCACCCATTTTAAGGCATGCTAGCTGGGGAATTCTCGGAGTTGATGTCCAGCCAACATAAAGGGTACTGACTGGGGAATTCTGGGAGTTAAAGTCCAGCCAACATAAAGGGTACTGACTGGGGAATTCTGGGAGTTGAAGTCCAGCCAATATAAAGGATACTGACTGGGGAATTCTGGGAGTTGAAGTCCACCCATTTTAAGGCATGCTAGCTGGGGAATTCTCGGAGTTGATGTCCAGCCAACATAAAGGGTACTGACTGGGGAATTCTGGGAGTTAAAGTCCACCAATCTTAAAGTTGCTGAGATAGAGAAACACCGAGTTGGCTCGTTCTTCTCTCTTCAGTTGTCTTCTGCTTGTCCTCTGCCCCCTTCTTGCCTGTAATTTGCTATCAAAAGCATGTTCATAAGTGGGTGTAAAATATAAGCGGCTGGAGCCACTATCTTAACTTTTTAAAAAACTTTTCCAGTGAGAAGGCTTGACGGATTAAACTGGGTCGATCTTTTCTCTGCTAATGATGGTGCTTTATCCCCGCAGAATCTCAGAACAAATCCTACCTCAGCATTATGTCCTAAGGCCTGATGACTGGAAAGAGTGTCCCAACTGTTTTCCTGGCTCCTGGTTCTTTAAGGGACTTGAGAGCAAGCGAGACCAGACCTTTAAGATGGCTGGACTTCAACTCCCAGAATTCCCCAGGCATCTTGCTGATGTTCAATCCCAGAGGGAGAATTAAAAAGGGCGTAAATATCCCAGGTCTCAGGTTTGCATTCCCGTTTAACACAACACCTACAGACCTGTCTTGCGATAAAATATACTATTATTTGCTTTCATACCTGAAAATAAGACCCTGTCTTATATTTTTTGAACCCTGAAATAAGCACTTGGCCTTGTTGCCATGCACTCAAAAGCACGATTGGGCTTATTATCAGGGGATGTCTTATTTTGGGGGAAACAGGATGGATAGATAGATAGATAGATAGATAGATGATAGATAGAGTGTTTTCCCAAAATAAGACCCTGTCTTATATATTTTTTTAACCCTGAAAAAAGGGCTTGGCCTTTTTGCCATGCACTCAAAAGCCCGATTGGGTTTATTATCAGGGGATGTCTTATTCTGGGGAAAACAGGGTATTCATTTGCTTTTGGGAGTCTTTATCGTTTTGATGCTCCAGCATCAATTTCACTCACCAATTTCCTGCTATCCCCACTTCCATCATTGTTAAATTACATGCAATGATACAGGAAGGAAGGATTCCAGTTTAAATTAAGCGCTCCGGTATGCGCTGGGCCTTATCCTCATGAGCAGCAGAGCGGCACACAACGATAACCCTGCAAGGGAGGCCAGTTGGTTAGGAACCAGCTTACCCCGAGACCGAGGATGGAAACAGAAATGGGCCACACAGATAACCAAGATGGAAAACGTGGAGCCTCATCAGGAATAGACCCAGAGGACAGAAATCTTATAAATCTCCTTTCCTGTCTGAAGATGCACCAGAGATAAGGCTATGTGTCTGTAGCTGATCAATTTCCTTAGGCATAAAAAAAAATTATTCAAGATAATAAAAGAAAAACACAAGAAAATCCCACCCTACAGAGAGAGAGAGAGAGAGAGAGAAATTTGTTCTCTTTTCACACCTTTCCAGTCAAAATAACAGAGTTGGAAGGGATCTTGGAGGTCTTCTAAGCCAACCCCCTGCTTGGGGGTGGGGTTGGACTAGATGACCTCCAAGGTCCCTTCCAACTCGGTTAATCTAAACTACTTAAGCAGGAGATCCTATATAGCATTTCAGACAGGTGGTTGTCCAACCTCTTCTTAAAAACCTCCAGTGTTGGAGCATTCCCAACTTCTAGCGGCAAGCAGTTCCACGGGTTAATTGTCCTCACTGTCAGAAAGTTTCTCCTCAATTCCAGGTTGCTTCTCTCCTTGATGAGATTTCCATCCGTTGCTTCTTATCCTGCCCTCAGGTGCTTTGGAGAATAGCTTGACTCCCTCTCTTCTTTGTGGCAGCCCCTCAAAAAGAGCCTGGATAGCTCAACAGACTAATGCATTGTAATTTAACTCCAGCTGCCTGCAATTAGTAAGTTCGAATCTCCCCAGGCTCAAGGCTGACTCAGCCTTCCATCCTTTCTAAGGTAGGTCAATTGAGGACCCCGTTTGTGGGGGCAATAAGCTGACTTTGTATAAATATACAAAAGTATGAAGGCTATTGCTTAACGCATTGTAAGCCGCCCTGAGTCTCCGGAGAAGGGCGGCATATAAATCAAATTTTAAAAAAAAAATATTGGAAGACGGCTATCCTGTCACCTCTGGTCCTTCTTTTCATTCAAAAGTCTCCTTTTTCCGATTGCCTATTTTAACGGTTACTTTTTAGAACGGCACCTCTTTTCCAGGAATTAAAACTGGCTGCTAACCAAGCATGGCGATGCCAAAGGACCAACTGAGGCTGTTTCCTATCAAATAACGAATCAGATCGAGGAAAAGACAGTAAAAACAAAGAATTAAGAATTTAAGAAAGGAAATGATCCCTGAGAAACCCCGTTTATGGATTCCTGACACTTCTTTCAGCGGATCAAACGCAACTATTTTTAGGTCTAAAACGCATACAGCTATACTTAGAAACACAGGATGTCTAACTTAATGGGATCGGGCTGTCGGCGCTGCTGCTCTCAGCCTCAACGATCGATAGAGATCCGAACGCAGAATTAAAGTGAAAGATCCATCATTCCGAAAGGACAGGTTGTATTTTCCATTTGCTACCAAAATCCTTAAAAGGATAGGAGGCGGGATGGAGTGGGGGGGGGGGGGAAATATCCCCCAGCCAGGCTGTTTCAGCTCCTTCTGCTTCTGAAAGCATCCTCGAAAATACCCGAGCTAGCAGTATCCCAGTGACGTCATCAGCATCCCTGAGAGGAGGCTGTCTCCAAGGCAACAGGGGTCTGGGTATCACCCAATGGAATGCTGGCATCAGAGCTCCGGTGGTGCCAAGAAGGGAGCAGGTAGGGGAATTTGAGGAGAAGGGGGCATTCTGCCTTTGAAGAATCATGTGTATTATTTTAGATTTTTTTTCATTCTGCCTTTATTGTGGTTTTTTTTAAATAAATAAATCAAGGCAGTGAACATACCTAATAGTCCTTCCTCCTCGTCTTTTTCTCACAACGACGACCCTGTGAGGTGGGTCAGGATGAGAAAGAGGGAGTGGCCCAAAATCATCCAGCCGGCTTTCATGTCTAAGGCAGGACTAGAACTCACTGTCTCCTGGTGATTGGCCCAAAGTCACCCAGTCAGGTTTCTTGCCTAAGAAGGGATTAGAATACGTAGATTCACACAATCTACGTATTGTGTGAATACACCAGGTAACCTAGCTGGTAAATTCGTGGCAGTGTTTCTTAAGCTTGGCCATTTGAAGATGGGTGGACTTCAACTCCCAGAATTCCTCAACCAGCATTGGAATTATTGGAGTTGAAGTCCTCCGTCTTTAAAACATACTGGCTGAGGAATTCTGGGAGTTGAAGTCCATCCTCCTTAAAGCATGCTGGGTGGGGAATTCTGGGAGTTGAAGTCCATCCTCCTTAAAGCATATTGATTGGGGAATTCTGGGAGTTGAGGTCCATCCTTCTTAAAGCATATTGACTGGGGAATTCTGGGAGTTGAAGTCCATCCTCCTTAAAGCATGCTGGCTGGGGAATTCTGGGAGTTGAAGTCCATCCTTCTTAAAGCATGCTGGCTGGGGAATTCTGGGAGTTGGTCCATCTTTCTTAAAGCATGTTGGGTGGGGAATTTTGGGAGTTGAAGTCCATCCTCCTTAAAGCATGCTGGCTGGGGAATTCTGGGAATTGAAGTCCATCCTCCTTAAAGCATGCTGGCTGGGGAATTCTGGGAGTTGAAGTCCATCCTCCTTAAAGCATGCCGGCTAAGGAATTCTGGGAGTTGAAGTTCATCCTCCTTAAAGCATATTGATTGGGGAATTCTGGGAGTTGAAGTCCATCCTCCTTAAAGCATGCTGGGTGAGGAATTTTGGGTGTTGAAGTCTACTGATCTTCAAGTGATCGAGGTTGAGAAACATTGGTTTATAATATTGTGTAAACCCAGAAATATGTGTTCATCCAGAAAATCAACCACGCTCTTGAGTGATTGCAATTCTTCACACCTCTGGTTTTGAGGACCACAAAATTCTCTTTGGCTCAAACAAGCAGTCACCACATGGGACCAGTGACCCCACCACTTAACCATCCAAGCCATGGCTGAAGATCTAATGCAATGCAAACTCTCATAGGTCTTTATCAATCTCTGGGCTCCTCTCTAAGCCCCATTGAACTTCTCCCCAATTGATACACTCCCACCTCCTCCTTCCCACAATCTTCCTCTTTCAATCTCGGTTTTAATCCCGGAATGTATTATAAACACTCAAGCGATCGGACTGTCGACGCCGGCAGATTTTTTCGAAGATCTGCAGAGGCTTCAGATTGGGTGGAATTAAAAGATTTCCCCTTTAATGCATATCTCCCCATAGTGCCCCCCCTCCACCCGCCAATCCCATCATCCATTTTCATCCTGCCTGGTAAAGAGGAGTTAAGAATCCAGCATTCAGAAGATGACTGGTCCGTTGTCATGGAAACTGTATCTGGAATCCCATGGCAATGGTTGCTTGGTGATGAATCCCCTGGACCAATCACACGCTTGCAGAGTAGCATTTCTCAGGCTGGACTACTTGAAGATGGATGGACTTCAACTCCCAGAATTCCCCAGCCAGCAAGGCTGGCTGGGGAATTCTGGGAGTTGAAGTCCACCCATCTTCAAGTTGCTGAGGCTGAGAAGCAATCCTGAAAATAAGTGGCAAGGGGACCATGGAGTGATCTGGGGACCATTCTCGGTTGCTAGAACGGTCACCCCAGAGCTCCATAGCAACATGCCCCGCCTTTCCTTCCTCCCGACAACAGCAATATCCTGGCAACAGGGAGCCAGCATCTTCCTTGCCCCCCCTCCCACTCCCACCCAGCGGGATACGCCTCCCAGCAACAGTGTACACACTCACACAGTGACCTTCCTCTCCTAGCAACCAAACAGGGGTCTCTATCCTGCTATTTCTTGGCTGTCCGGATTGGCTGACCCTGCCGGATGATACAAATCAGACCCCGGCCAGTTCGTAGCCAGTCAGAGACTTTGCCACGGTGCCAATATTCCCTCCCACCCATCTCTCTCTCTCTCTCTTCTCCAGATGATTTCTCGGCTGAGTTTGGATTGCAAACGTCAAATCCCAGCGTTTTCCAAGAATAACACAGTTGGAGGGGACCTTAGAGCCTGACTAGGTGGCTCAGTGGCTAAGACACTGAGCTTTTCGATCAGAAAGGCCGGCAGTTCGAACTAATAAAAAGAAATCGAACTAATAAAATAATAAAAATAATAAATAAGTCGGGGGTTCATCTGAAAATGAGACACAAATCACACCCAGTTCACCCTTGGCTTCACTCTAAACCTGGGTTAAGAATGGTTGAATTTGCACCACATTCTGCCTGGGCCAAGGGAAATCACCTTCCTCATTTTAGCAGGATGCCGAAGCAACCAATATGTTTCTTCATTCTTGGCAACTTTAAGAATTAAAATTGGGGCCCTCCCATGCTCTTTGTCATCTTCATAACAAAGGGATAGAAGATGAATTTGCAAAATTTGCAAGCGACACCAAGCTGGAGGGAATTGCCAACATTTTAGAAGGTGATGTTGTGGTCCGCCATAGCCTGAGGAGCTGGACAGCAATGAGGCTGAGGAAGCACATGGGCCAATCCTGGAGGTTGGGGAAGGTCCGGATGAGGGCTCTGCGTCGGAGGCAGAGAAGAGGCCAGGGCCATCGGGGAGTGATGTGCGGACTCTGGAGGCTGACAGCAGAGAGGCAGAGGAACAGGAGGAGCCTGTTCCTAGTGCACGCATGCAAAGAGCTGCCAGAGCAGCTAAAGCAGAGAGGACGACTCAGCAGTAAGGCCAAGAGATGATTGGTCCCTCCCATAAGGCTTAAAAGCAACGGCTCTTGGGCTCCTTGCCGGAAAACAACGCTGATAGACTTGTTCGTCTCTTGCTACACTTATCTCTGGTCGGCGTCTTCTGCTTCTGAACTTTTGCCAGTTTGCCTAATTATACCAAGGTTGGTGATTAGACTGAAGAATTTGTGTGATGAAACATTTGTTTTGATTTCATAGTCTGTTTGTTTTGGAACTGTTTGCGTCTAATACTACCTACTTGGGCCTGGGTCCCAACAGGTGGACTTGAGATTAAGCAGATGTGGGAATATTGGATTGCGCAGAGATGAGCAAATTAACACATGAAATTAATGAGGATGAAAATTCAGTCTATTATTCTGTCTGGGAAAGGTGGTATGAATGGATGAATGAAAAAATGAAAGAAGGAGTTTAAAGGTGGTGGAACTATAAGAAATTAGTAGTTAGAGACATCAACTTGATAATTGTATATACCCGTATTTTCCGGCGTATAAGACGACTGGGCGTATAAGACGACCCTCCTCAGAGCCATTTAAGGCTCGTCAGAGCCTTATGGGTTGGTCTGCCTAGTTACAGCAGAATGAGACCCGGCGTATAAGACGACCCCCGACTTTTGAGAAGATTTTTGTGTGTTAGAAAGTAGTCTTATATGCAGGAAAATACAGTATGTAAAAACACTGCACTTCCGATGTGAATAGCAATGTTATTTTATGTATTCTTTATAAACTCAATAAAGTTTAATTTAAAAAAAAGATTAAGCAGATGTGACAGATGTGAGCATTGGGGCCCTCTCCGAGAAGATGCAGTTTATGCTTTGGCAGGAAAAAAAACAAAATGCACAGGTATAGAAGAGGCACAATAAATGTAACCGTGAGAGGGATCTTGGAGTCTCAGTGGACGGCCACTTAAATAGGAGCCAACATAGTGTGCGGCAGCTGCCAAAAAAGCCAATGCAATTCTAGGCTGCATGAACAGAGGGATGGGATCGAGATCAGATGAAATGTTAATGCCGCTTTAGAATGCCCTGGTGAGACCCTAATTGGAATATGGCATCCGGTTTTCGTCTCCATGAGATAAAAGAAGATGTTTGAGGTTTTAGAAAGAGTGCAGAGAAGAGCCACAAAAATGATGAGGGAGCTGCTGGAGGGTAAAATATACATTCAACCTGTTGCAGGAATTGGGTGTGTCTAGTTTAATGAAAAGAAGGACTGGGGGGGACATAATAGCATCTTCCAATATCTCAGGGGCTGCCACAAAGAATAAGAGGTCAAGCCCCTGAATAAGAGCTCTAAAGCCCCTGAAGGCAGAACGAGAAGTAACAGGTGGAAACTAAACAAGGAGAGAAGCAACTTGCAACTAACGGTGAGGTCAATTAACCAGTGAAACAGCTTGCCTCCCTTCTAATAATCCAATCCTTTTGAAAAGGGTGGAGTCATCTTAAAATCCACCTTCTTGAGTACCATATGCACTGGGGGGGGTGGGCAAGGGTCCATGCCTAACCGTCCCATTCCTCTGGAGGGGAGGGGCCCTTGCAAACCGACCATAAGAGCCAGGCAGGACTTCATACAGAGAAAAGTGGAGGTTATGAATTCCCATATCAATCCCCTTCTGATCTCACTGGAATGACGTGAAAACAATTCATGATTTTGCCATCTAAAAGAACTGAAGGAAAACGAACAACTCAGCGGTGACTTGCCAAATGTTGGATTCCTCTCCACGGGTTAAGAAGGCTTTCAAATCACTGATTACAAAGCATCTTGGGTACTTCGTGACACCGAAAGAGTCAGGAAAGGATGCTATGTTTCAGCAAGTGGCACGGAGCCAGATTAGTCTAAGTGGTTAAGGCACCAGGCTAGAAAGCTGGGGGTGGTGAGTTCTAATCCTGCCTTAGCCATGAAAGCCAGCTGGGTGACTTTGGATCAATCACTAGGAGATGGTGAGTTCAAGTCTTGCCTATTCAACAGGAAAGCCAGCTTGGTGACTTTGGGCCAATCACTAGGAGACAGTGAATTCTAGTCTCACCTTAGGCAAAAAAGCTGGCTGGGTGACTTTAGGCCGATCACTAGGAGATGGTGAATTCTAGTCTCGCATTAGGCAAGAAAGCTGGCTGGGTGATTTGGGGCCAATGACCAGGAGAAGGTGAGTTCGAGTCCCGCCTTAGGCACGAAGGCTGGCTGGGTAAACTTTGAGCCAGTCCTCCT